>CAJQZJ010033263.1:5889435-5902959 GCA_907164525.1 Lophiomys imhausi
GTGTGTGTGTGTGTGTGTGTGTGTGTGTGTGTGTGTGTGTGTGTGTGTGTATCTGAGACAGGGTCTCTTATTGGCCTGTTACTCACTAATTATGCCAGCTTGACTGGCCAGTGAGCCCCTGGGATCCACCTGTCTCTTGTCTCTGCACTGGTGGAATCACGAGTAGCAATGCCACAGCCAGCTTTGGACATAGGTTTTTAGACTAAACTCAGGTCCTCGTGGTTGTGTGGCAAGCACTTTACTAGCCGAGCTGTCACCTGGCTCACCTAGTGGAGACCTTATATTTAGAAGGAAAAGATTTATGTTTCACTGAGCGAGTGACTAAGGAACCCGTGTCTTCGGCACTGTCCCTGTGGTCTAGAGGCACATTCTGAGATAGACAATTCACAGGATTGAGTCTCATTTGTTACGTTCAAGACAATAAGCATCTCATACATTCTAAGACCAGAAACACCCTCTTTATAACACACCATAACTTCTAAGTGAAGAATTAAGCAAAAGAAATGTAATCTTTAAGTTTTATATAGTACTTATTTGAAGGAAGAAGGTGAAACCAAAGAGCCCATTTTGATGATGAGACATTTTTTTAAAAAAATGCCAAAATTACATTAGCCCGACTTGTAAAAGTGACTTCATTAACTCCCTGAAATTGCACACACATTAATAGGGTTTTTATTATTAATTCTTCTCATTTGTTTATACTCGGCATCGAAAGGGGTCTTATTATTTCCCAGAGTCGAGCTATGCATTGATGAGTCTCATTAGGCGTAATGGAATCTGGCAATTTATCACTCAGATGAAAATCCTTTTCCACATAACCTTCATTTAGCCTGTATATCTGGAGGCACCTTCTTGGCATCAATCAAAGGTATGGTGCAGTTCCACAGATTTCAGTAACAGGATGTCTACGTGGAGAAGCAAGTCCTTTCTATTGCCTGTGCATCCACCAAGACTCAACTCTTTGGATTCAAGAGAAGCTGTTAAGAGTTCATAGAATCCAGTTGTTTCAGTAAAAGCAATCTCATCTTGTGGATCTTTCCTTTCCCAAGCCTTCCCTGGTCATGTTTCCTCACTGCAGCCTTGTTTTGTTGGGAAAACTATCAGAAATCAATGCCCTTTGCAAATGCTAAGCAGCTCTTTCTTATTGTTAATGGAACATTAGCCACCTATGGTCTCCCAGGCTTCTCCCTTCATGACTAATAGGATTTGAAATCTCATCAAGGTCTGCAGAGCCATCACAAAAGCATAGCAGTTAAGCCTGGAGTGGATTCGGGGTGTCCTCCATCTACCAGATGACATTCAAAACATTGTTTAAAGGTTCGAAGCAATGAGCAGGCTGCATTTGACCTGACTAACCTGTCTCTGCTAAGGCAGATAGAATAGAAATAACAACAATTTTATTTTTAAATTTAAAAAACCCTTATGGTGTTATTATCGGGTATGTGTATGAGGTATGAGGTAGGGGTGCATGTGTCATGGCACACCTGTGGAGGTCAGAGGGCAATTTGGTGGGCTCATTTCTTTCCATCTGTCATATGGGTGCCAGGTATTGAAATCAGATCATCAGCCTTGGTGCAGGTGCCTTTACCTGCTGAGCCATTTCTTATCCCTTTACAAACATTTCCGTTTTAAAGATTCATTTTTTTTAAATGTGTGTGTGAGTGTTTGTCTGCATGTATTTATGTGCATCACATGGTGCCTGGTTTCCACAGTGACCAGGAAATGGTTTCGGATCCTCTGGAGCTGGAGTTACAGGTGGTTGTGATCTGCTCTATGTGAGCTGGGGAACTGGAGCCAGGTCCTCTGCAGAAGCAGGAAATGCTTTTAACCAAAGAGCCTTCTCTCCGGCCTCTGTACACGACAGACCGAAGGAAGATACAGACACTAGAAATCTCTCCAGTGCATTCTTGGTATTTAGAAATATTATTTCCCATTCTAAAATAAACCCAAAGAAAACATTTAAGTTCTGTTTAAGCCACTCATGGTTCGAAGGCCCCATGTGCAAAGTGCCATTGATCTGGAGTGCACGGTCGGGGGGCCTTCTGCTGCCTCTGTCTTTTTGGTTTAAAGTCTGCACCTTTAAGGGTGAGCCTTTTTCTTCTTTTGAAGACTGTTTTCTTTTCATTGGAATTGACTTCTCCTTCCATACTTCAACGGGGCCCCGTGTTGTGTTTGTGAGCTTAACGGGAGGGGCTGGGAGCAGAACTGATGCTTCAGAAAGAATCAATGGGAAGTCAGCCTTCCCTTGTTGCTTCCACACTCAGGTCCTGTGGGCCAGCCAATGATGCTCTTATTTATTATGTATACAGTATGCGGCCTGCAGGAATACATGCAGGCCAGAAGAGGTTGTCAGTTCTCATTATGAGCCATCCTTTGGTTGCAGGGAATTGAACTCAGGACCTCTGGAAGAGCAGTCAGTGCTCTTAACCTCTGAGCCATCTCTCCAGCCCCCAGCAACGTTCTTTAACTAGAGGAACACTGGCTGTTCTCTTTCCACTCCCCTCTCCTTTCTGAGCACCTAGCATCACATACACTGCCTGTCATCAAGGGATGAGCTATCTTTTCAAAACCTTGGAATCTGCATTGGAACTCACCTTTTTCATATCCAGTTCGTTTTCTTAATGTTTTGTTTTGCTTGTTGCATTAGAGGTTGTTGTGAGATATGGTTTCACTGCGTAGCTCAGGCTGGACCTCAAACTCACAGTACTATCTCATTAAAAAATATTTTGTGTGTATGAATGTCTTGCCTGCATGTATGTCTGTGAACAGATGCATACAGGGCCCACAAAGGCCAGAAGAGGGCTCCAGATGTGGTGGAACTGCAGCTAGAGAAGTTTGTGAGCCTCCATGTGGGTGCTGAAGACTGAATCTGGTTCTTCTGCAAGAGCAACTGGCGCCCTTAACCACTGAGCTATCTCTGCAGTCCCTTAAGTTATTCTTGTAATACATTTTATCACAGGGGTGAGAAAATGAACTGATGTGAGTTTGCTCATTAGAACTCACACGACGGTACTGGAAGGTTCTCTCAAAGAAAGTACCAGCTACGCTCAGGGCGGAGTGCTCCTCACAATCTCATTTAAGAGTCAGTAAGCAATATTTAACCAGGCTAGAGAGATGGCTATGTGGTTAAGAACACTTCCTGGTCTAGCAGGGTACCAAAATTCTGTTCCTAGAACTCACAATGGGCAGCTCACAACCACCTAGCTCCAGCTCCAGGGATCTGGCCTCTGCAGGTATCTGCACTCATGTGGCATGCACATACATATGCTCATAAAATAAATCTTAAATAGGAGGTATTTAGCAGGTATTTCCCTATTGTTCATTGATACTTATTAGATATTATATTTTAAGAACTGAAGAGGTTTATAGACATGTTTATTTGTCAATATTTGATTCAAATATGTATTATACTCTAACCACTGATATTTAAAAGGAAGAGTTCTTGAATATGCTTCACACTCTGATCCTCTTTGCTTTTTTTTTTTTTTACTGTTGAGACAAGATCACAGTATGGTAGCTGTGAGTCAAAAAAGTCAAAAAAAATTGAAAAGATAAACATCAGTATTAAAAACCATGTTCACTTAACCTTTTTTTTTCTATTCTGAACGCAGCGCCTTAGACCGCCCGGCCATCCTGACCTTTTTTTTTCTATTCTGAAGGTTTTCACTTGTGAGATGAACCATTCATTTCTCCCTGTTCTTTGAGTATGTCTTTTCATCATGTCATACAGGGAAATGTTTATAAGTGAAATGAGAGTATGACGTTGAATAAGGTGTTTTTGCAGAAATATTGCTGGTGCACATCTTACGAGGGCATTTTGGTGCTGGCAGATGTACTTTAGTCCTTTAATAATTAAAGCTTTTTGCCATGGTGACTAAATCTTAGAGCAAACGCTTATCCAAATTGAAAGAAGCTTTTGTTTTTGGGCCGTATTTATCTAAAAAGAAAACTGAAGGGAAAACATAGAAATGTAGAAATCGCCAGGTGGTGGTGGCGCACGCCTTTAATCCCAGCACTTGGGAGGCAGAGGCAGGCGGATCTCTGTGAGTTCGAGGCCAGCCTGGTCTACAAAGCGAGTCCAGGACAGCCAGAGCTACACAGAGAAACCCTGTCTCGAAAAAAAAAAAAAACAAAACCAAAAAGAAAATGTTCAAAAAAAAAAAAAAAGAAATGTAGAAATCTACAAAACAGATCGAAATCAAATCAGTCATTAAAAGGGGGTCTGTATGGCCTCAGTCATTATACCTGCATAAGGAGAATGGTGACCTCTGGTGACTTCCCAGACAGCTCATTTTGTGTTCAGTTGCCACTTTGAAGTTGGCCACACACTGAGCTAGATGTGAGGAGAAACTCTTCCCATCTTCATGGCATGCACATCTTTCCATCAGAATGTAGAATTCAGATGTATTTTCTTAGATCAACGGAATATAAGGTGAGATTCTAGAAGAAATTTTCCCAAGTATCCATCATGTGATAAACCCAGTTAATATGTAGGCAGGCTTCTGTGGTCTGGTCTGATGCACAGTAGAGCCTGACTCATCAGGGGCATGAAACACATTGGCAGCCACTCAGTATTCAGATACACATGAAACAATGTTTTTCTGCAGCATGCTTCCCTGGCCAGGAAGGATGCAACCAGGACCAAGAGTCTCAGAAAGTCTGCTTCTAACAGTGTGGCCGTTGGAGATGCAGTCAGAATTGATGCCAATTTTTTGGTAATAGTTAAAAACTGGGATAGTAAATAGTTGAAAATAATCTTATTGTTGCAACATTGAAAATAATCATAATGTTGGGATCTTTCTCTCCCTGTGTGTGTATGTGTGTGTTTGTGTTTGTGTCTGTATTAGAGCTATGTTATCTCTGAGTTTCTGATGTCTCAGTGTGATTAAGCAAATGGTGTGAAATACTTTCCGCCATGTTGTATTGTCATTACACCATATCTGCAGAACGGCCAAAAATACATAGTCTCAGTATGATGATGAGAAAAATATTGAGGCAACCCAAGTTGAGTAAAGTTGTGCAAAATAACCAACATGCCCTCCCATTCCTTTCCTTCTTCATCTTTTCTCTGCCTTCCATCCTCTTTCCCTCTTTTTCTCCTTCCCTTCCTTTCTCCCCATGTAATTCTGTTTCAGCCCCAACAGAGTATGAATGTGAGGACTGTAGGCATTTGTCTTTGAAATGAGAGAACAATTCCAAGAGCTGCCTTATCCTTGTGTAGCACACTTCAGTGTGTGAAGACCTTGCCCACACATCATTTCATTAAATGCTTCCTGAAGCATTTTGCTGTACTTGCCAATTCCTTGTTTTGCAAATGAATGTCATTGGTAAGCCTGAATGGTGATGACAAGTTAGTTCTACTTTATGTAACTTATGAAGGATTTGACAAAATGTTCTTGAAAATAGCCAAGCAGTAAATACTTCAGCTTTGTGTACCAAATGGCCTCTGTTTCCACTACTTAACTCTATGAGACACAAAGAGCTACAGAAACTAAGTCAAGGAATGCATGTGACTGTGTGCCAATAAAACTTTATTTAAGTGGGCAGTGGGCTGAACTTGCGGAGTGATTTAACTAGTCAGTGACAGTATAACATCTTAACCACAGATTTCTGACCCTAAGCCAAGGATACTTTGTAACAATGTTCCAGAATGGTTGTTGGGCACAGAACCCCAGGGTATGCCTTGCACCAGGTTTTAGCTCAAGCATAGACTAAATTAAGAAAAATAAAAATACTAATAAATTAAAACTAGCTTATGAAACACCTAGCAGAATTGGAGATTCACTGCTTTTACCTAAAACACATACCTAAGAGCCAGTCAGTTTTTCTCTCTTTTTGTGTATGTGCTTGTACACATATATCTGCATGTGTACATGTGTGTGCTTGCACTGAAGCCAGAGGTTGTTGTCACATGACTTCCTCTATTGTTCTCTGTCTTCTTTGTTGAGGAATGGCTGGACTTGGGGCTCTGATTAGGCTCTGTGGCTGGCCAGGGAGCCCCAGTAGATCGGCCTGTCTCTGCTTCCCCAGCACTGGGGTTGCTGACATACACCAGTATGCCTGCTTTGTTTGTTCTTTAAATGGGGACTAAGGATCCAAACTCAGGTCCTCAGGCTTGTGTGACAGATACTTTGTAGGCTGAGCCATCATCCCAGTGCATCCTAGGAGCTTTTCTTAGCAAGCTTCTGCAGCCCTAACTGGCTATGAGGTCCTATTTTAGACATTCCTATATTCTTCCTTTAAAGCATTTCCATCTAGATGTATTGTTTAGGGGCTAAGACAACTAGACTAAAAACTGATTTGTAACAAGAATGCAGCTATTTACTTTGAGTTGTGGGAGGAAAGAAAACTCTTGAAATACCCTTAAAAAAAAAAAAAAACTCAGCAGGTTTTTCTGCTTTTCCCATGGAACCACAGTAACTCATTCTGCTTCCCCAGGGACTGCAAACAAAGCTTCCCCAGGGGTCTGTGAGATCCTGTCAGTTGCCCTGGGTGGGATTTACTGCTGAGACCTGGATTAATATAATTCAGCTTGCTGGGCTCCCTGGGGATCCCCTCACTTATCTCAGACTCCATGTCCTCTTCATTTTAGCACAGAGACCATTGGCCTTGATAGTCAGGGAGGAGGCAATACAGGCATTGAGTGGTTCCATTTGCCCTTCAGCTTCTTTTCCTGGTCCATCCTTTGCTTTGGGCAGTAAGTCAGCTCTAGCCTTGCTCTCTGGCTGCCTCGAAAACGGACTTCACATCTCACTCCTCGTAGATTTCATTGGGTTTTGTTAACCTGGCCTTACACTAGTCTTTTTCACAGTTTTTGTTTGTTTAGCCAATTTATACTTCTCTCTGTTCCTTGATTTTTGTCCTTCCTTCCATGTACTCCTTATGCTTATAGTTCAGAACTTAAAATAATTTAGTGTTTCCAATAGGTAAAACCAAAAATATTCAAATTGATGATATGGACTTATTGTAGCAGATGCTGTTGTTTGCCAAGTTATTGCTAGACTTAAGTTGTTTGTAATGTACATGTGTGCTTTAATGATTTTAACTACTAGGAGTAGGCTTTGAATATGTATTGGTGCTAAAATTGTATGTGTATACACAGGTACATATGTATATATGTATGTATATATATGTATGTGCATGTATATACTGTACTCGATATATAGAATATAGGCAGGTAAAGTTGTTTTATAATAAGTTCAAAAAGGAAAAGGAAAACATGTTTTTCTATAATATGTGAATTAAAAAGTCAATATTGATTCCATTAAATAATCAACATTACTACTTCACTAATAATTTTCAAAGTAACAATTTCTTTTTTATGTTTATTTATTACTTCAGGTTACATCTCCATCACAGTGCCCTCTTTCCACCCCTCACAGTCCTGTCCTCCCACTCTCTATTCCCATTCCTTCCATCCCACTCCTCCAGAGTGGAGTGTCCCTATATATCAGTCCCCTGCCCCAGTTCAGCAGTCATATGAGGACCAAGAGCCTCCTCATACACTGGGGGCCTACAAGGCAACACCACTAGGGCAAAGTGTCTCATTGTTAGGAAACAAAGTCTATGTTCCTGTTCCCTTTCGTGCATTGGTTGTAATATAGTTATCCTGTACTATATGGCTAAAATCTGACTATAAGTGAATAGATGCCATGTGCATCCTTCTGAGTCTGGGTTAGCTCGCTCAGGATGAGCTTCTCTAGTGCCATCTATTTGGCTGCAAATTGCATGATTTCATTGTTTCTGATGGCTGAGAAGTATTACATTGTGCAGATGTACCACAGTTTTTTTATCCATTCCTTGGTTGAGGGACATCTGGGTTGTTTCCAGTTTCTAGCTATTACAAATAAGGCTGCTATGAACATAGATGAGGAAGCATCCTTGTGGTTTGTCATTTGAACAAAAGGGCAACCTACAGATTGGGAAAAGATCTTCACCAACCCCACATCTGACAGAGGGCTAATATCCAAAATTTACAGAGAACTCAAGAAATTAAACACTAAGAAACCAAATAATGCAATCAAAAAATGGGAACAGAGCTAAACAGAATTCACAAAGGAGGAATCCCTAATGGCTGAGAGATACTTGAAGAAATGCTCAGCATCCTTAACCATCAGAGAAATGCAACTCAAGATGACTTTGAGATTCCATCTCACACCTGTTAGAATGGCTAAGATCAAAAGCTCAAATGACAGCACATGCTGGTGAGAATGTGGAGAAAGGGGAACCCTCCTCCATTGCTGGTGGGAGTGCAAGCTTGTACAACCACTATGGAAATCAGTCTGGTGATATCTTAGAAAACTTGGAATAACTCTACCTCAAGACCCAGCCATGCCACTTCTGGGTATGCATCCAAAGTAACAATTTCTACCTACAACTTTACATACAACTTTAATATATTCCCTAAAATTGCATTTTCAGACTATAACATACATTATAACATAGTTAATATGCATGTGTGTATGCACAGAGGCCGAGGGTCGCAACAGGTATCCACCTGAAGCTGAATCAGGAATATTTCTCACCCCCAAATCACTCAAAATTAGAATCTGCTTCACCTAAAAGAAATTTCCAGGCCAGTTGTCTAATGATGCTTGGTAGGAATGTTCAGATCTGTCCCATACTACTCTGGCACTCTGGCAAAGACATCAAACAAGAGTGGAAGAGAGTCACAACCTTCGTGGTTTGATCACAGTCTTTAAATATGAATCAATTTCATCCACTTCATTCTCAGGTCCCACTTCCCAACTGTCTAGGTGATACAACGGCCATAAACTTAAAAAAAAAAAAAAAAGACTTGCTATGTCTGCCTTTACATTTATACAGAAGTTAAATGTGTTCTCCATGTCAGGTCCAAAGGAAAAATCTCCCAAATTCTTGCAGTTAGACAAATGGTAGAAATCCTCAGGAACTTTGTGAAGCTGCTTCCCCTCTACCAAAAGGACCCATTTCCCTTACTACTGTAGACGGAAGGGACAAATGGCTCTCTGTAGTGTCTATTGGCATACCAAAGCACACAGTGGCCTCCAGTCTTCCTCAGTATCATAACTACCTGTTACACATTTCAAAGTCCATACTAGCATCCTAGCTCTTCTCACCTCCTCTCCTACCCTAAACTGCCCCTAGCTCGTGGGCTTCCCCGTGCCAGCTACTCATTATCCCCTGCTATTTCAGCTATGCTCCCTCTTTTGTTTTCCTCTCAGTCTCATTCTCTTTCTCTCTCCTCTCTCTGTACCCCTCCCGCTCTGTGTCTCCCTCCTCCCCCTTTCTATGTTCTCTGACACGCTCTTCCTGTCCATGCCCACCCCCTTGCTCTGCTCCTGATTCTCTTATGGCCAGGTCTAGTCTGCTGGCCTCGGTTAGGCTACTATTTTCTCTCTGTGCTTTGGATTCTTCTAGATGCCTCTGAATGCTTTTTTTTTTTCTCATAGCTAGAATAAAAACTTTCTCTTTAACTATACTATGGAACAGTCATGTTATCAGTTCATACTCCCCAGAGTTAGTTATATTTTCAAGTTGTAACATACAACATATTCAATGTAATGAAATTATAACATAAATTATGGCACAGCATATATATATATATATATATATATATATATATATATACACATACAGGCTATATATCATATAGTCACTGATAGGTTGTTAGGGATGTTTAGACTTTCTAGTCTTTTCCTAGGAGATGAAGACAAGAGTTTCAGTTGTCATCTTTTTAAAAAGTTCTTCATAAATCAAGGCTGGAGGTGACTCAGCTGTTAGGAGCACTGTGTTCTTGAGCCACATTTGGCTCCCAGCATCCACTCTGGGTGGCTCATGCCTGCCTGTCACTCCTGCTCCAGAGGTACCTGGTGCCCTCTTCTGCCCGCTAAGGGCATCTACAGTCACATGCATGCCCACACAGATGCTTATCTATATACATAATTAAAAAGAAAATAAGGGCTTCAAACAGTCTTTGTAACTTATGAGAAATTAAACTGACTGCCACAAAATGCTTCACCTTAGCCGAGAATTCAGTCACGTTTCTGGTTATATTACTGATGAAGTGACTTCTGCTCATAGATATCCAAATATATGCAGCTGATTATTATCTCAGAAAACATATAGGCTCACACACATACAAAAGGTTTGAAGAGGATTCCTGAGTCATGGATGTGAATTATCAAACACAATGGATTTTCCTCATGACAGGTCATGTAGAATCTCCATAGCAACCTCACATGATTATGCGTAAGATTTCAGCAGAGTAACCAAACGGAGACTGGGGAAAAAAAAGTGTAAAGAGCAGTGACGTAGGGCAAGACACCTGTGAGAATTGATAGGACATAGGAAGATGTAAGGGAGACAGTTCTAAGATGTGAAAGATGGGGGAGGACAGAGGTTGCTGGACTCTAGGGAGCTCTAATGAAGTCAGAGCACGATCTGGAAACTGGAGACTGGGAGCCACCATGCCTGAGAATACCCAGGTGCCTTGGTAAAGGAGTGTCAACCATAAATTGTTTCATTTTGCAGTTTATAGCAGCTCTAGACAAGTCTGTCTAGAAGCCATGTTGGTATATGATATTGAAATAGGGAAGTTATTTCCTATTTCCTTTTCTGAAATTATAAATCTGCGGGAGCTCCTAAGTTGCAATAAAAATAGAAGTACTTCAAAATATGCACTTACCAACTTCAAATTGTTGCTGAACAACACGGATGCTTTAAAACAAATGGTAGTTTAATTAACTTTGCACACATTCACAGGCTTGTGCGTGTCACAGTGTGCATATGGAGGCCAGAGGACAACTGTCTGGGAGGCAGGTCCCACCTTCCATCCTGTTGAGGGGAGGCCTCTCTTGTTTCTGCTGAAGTGCTGTATACTCCAGGCTAGCTGGTCTGTGATCTTTCAGCTCAGTCTTCTGTCTCTGCCGCCCATCTCTCTGTAGGAGTACTGGGATTACAGATGTGTTATGTCTCATGTGGCATTTTAAATGTGGATTTGGGAGATTAGCATCAGATCTTCAGATCTTCAGTTTTACACTGTGAGCACCATAACCCGCTGAGCCATATTCCTGCGCCCCCCCTTAAATACATACTTTTTAATAAATGTTTGCACACAAAGTAAACTGGTGCCTGAGTTTTTCCTCAGATGAATTCCGGGCTTAGTGTTATTTGTTAGTGGTTCAATGTCAGTAATATAGATTTGATGACAGCTGTTGTAGATAAGATCTGGAATGGATCCCACAAACTCATGTGTTGAAAGCTTGGCCCCCAGCTGACGACACTATTGGAAGGTGGTCAAATCTTTTGTAAGTGGATACTGATCTTATGGGAACTGCTTAGGTCATTGGAGGTGTGCCCTTGATTGGCATGGATGAACCCTGGCTTCTTGCTCTTTTTCTCCTCTTTGCTTCCTGGCCATCGGGACTTGAGCAATTTCCACATTACCTGCTTCCGTCAGAGTGCAATGCCTCCGCACTGTACTGAGAGCAGCTAGGGCAGGTGACTGTGGACTGAAGTCTCTGAGACTGAGCTGAGGTGTACCTCTTCATCTTTATGATTTCCTTCAGGAATTTTTTGCAATGCCAGTAAACTAACTAACAAGACTTTAGCTTCCATTCTGTTGTAACAAGAACCCTGACAAAAAGCAGCATAGAGATGAATGGGTTGATTTGACTTCCTTCTCAGTTATAGCCCATTACTGTGGGGAAACCAAGAAGGACATGGAGCATCACACCCACAGCAGAAAGCAGAGAGAGAATCCATACCTGGGTGCTTGCCTACTTGTTACTACTTGCTGTGTTCTCGCCCTTACAATCCAGGGCCCAGGAAATGGCGTCACCCACACTCAGGTGGGACTTCTCACCTCAACTAACATTCAAGACAAGCCCCACAGGCCTATCTGATGTAGATGAGTGAGCCTTTCTTCTTAGATGACAAGCTGAGGTTGTGACAGGTTAATATTCAAAACGATCACAAACACCCAGGTGTTCATGAAAAGCATTCTTCATTTGGGAAAATATTAGTAGGTTAGTTTGGCAATTCGTGTGAGAAAATTTCTGGAAAATTCTAGACCACAAAACACAACGCACTAGTGACTTAGGTAGTGTTGTTGGGTAAGGAAACAAGGTAGTGCTGGACAGTTTGCCTCAGTTTATATTTATTCCACTGGTA
Source organism: Lophiomys imhausi (assembly GCA_907164525.1). Taxonomy (NCBI): domain Eukaryota; kingdom Metazoa; phylum Chordata; class Mammalia; order Rodentia; family Muridae; genus Lophiomys; species Lophiomys imhausi. The sequence goes on from CAJQZJ010033263.1 coordinate 5,901,589, forward strand.
CCCTGATTTCAGAATGGATGTTGTGACATCCATGCTGTCACAGTCTATGTAAGAGAATCCTTCAGAACCTACTGTAAGAAATAGACATGTGGTTAGTTATTTTCCATGTAGTGTACCAAATACTAGTAGAGCAGTCTGATGTTGGATTATAACAGAGGGACTTTCTGTGTGTGAGAGAGAGCCTCATATAGCCCAGGCTGGCCCAAACTTTCTAGGTAGGTGAGGATAACCTTGATCTGTGCCCCCCCCCCCCCGTCTCTACCTCCCAAGTCCTGGGATTATAGTCAGTCATGTTGCCCCTGTCTACTTTATGCAGTGCTGGGGATGGAACCCAGGGCCTCATTCGTGTTAGACTAGCATTTTGCCAACTGTGCCGCCTCCCCAGCCCACAGGGGCATTCCAGCAAACATTTAGGGCAGGTTTCACTAAGCATTTCATTTGTAACATAGTTTTACTGGAGAAATTTTATAAAACAGGTGTAGAATTAAACATTTATTGATAGTAAATAATCATAAAGCAAACTATTTCAAAACAATTCTTAGGTATCTATAATTTTGCTTTTTATGAAAGTGAAATAAATCTAATGAGATGTATTGTTGTTTTATTTTACATAGAGAATTGAACCTTGGATGAATACTTGGCATCGCAGACCAAAGAACATCCTCAATGCTCTTCAGAGTTTTTCTATATTTTGATTTTATAATCAAATGCTGAGAATACCACTTTGCATAAACATAAACAGGACAAAATGGCAGAAGTACATTTAGGGCCATTTCAGAAATACTTAGAAACTCTGTCTTAATCCCAATGCAAGATACACTTACCATTTATTAATAAAGCACAATTCAGCAACTCAGCAATTAAAAAATTAAAAACTCTCACACAGTGTAATTCAAACATACAATCATTTGACCCCTTAGTACTAAGGAATGACAGTGGAAAGTATTAAGAATGCCTTTGTTTTCTATAATTAATTTGCTGTGTTTTAATAAGAGCAGGGAAACGTGTGCACACAGTAAAGATGCCTCGATGCATAATATACAATAGTGTCAAATATGAGCTAGGGAGCTGCAGGCTGTGTTCTTTGGTGTCATGTGGTATGAAGGTATGCACAATTCAGTGTGCACATGTGTTTTTAGAACCTAGGCTGCAGTGATTTCGAATTAATGTTTGGTTGTTCAGAAACCCTTTACTGCTGCCAATTGTTGTGATTCTCACACTCAGTTACTCAGCTCCACATGGGGTATTGTCCTCAGTCAAGAATCTGTGTTCTAGAGAAAACTGAAGGAGAGTTTTCTGTCTGTCTGTCTCTCTCTCTCTCTCAGTGTGTGTGTGTGTGTGTGTGTGTGTGTGTGTGTGTGTGTGTGTGTG
>CAJQZJ010033263.1:5917344-5945270 GCA_907164525.1 Lophiomys imhausi
TGTGTGTGTGTGTGTGTGTGTGTGTGTGTGTGTGTGTGTGTGTGTGTATATGACATGCTGAAGCTCACAACTGGCTTCCAGAGCTCTCTGTTCATGATGGCAATACCTTCCTTCCTTGGGCTGTGAGGGCAGCTAAGTCAGTAAAGTGCCTGCTGTACAAGCATGGCGATCAGAGGCCAGTTCCCCAAAAGCCAGTGAGGTGCTCTGTTCTTGTGCCCCCCCCCCCCCGCCATTGCTGGAAGCAGAAACAGAGCAGTGTCAAGACAAGATGAAGAAATGCTGTTTTAATTCAGACAGACTCCTCTCATAAAAATGCTAGAGTTTGTTTCTCCAGTGGTCCTCCAAAGGCACTTGTGTTGGGGGTCTGGTCTCCTGGGAGGGGCTTTTGAGAGGTACTGGGCTGGAGAGATGGCTTGATGGCTCCATCAGTAAATGTTTGCCTTACGAACATGAGGACCCAAGTTCAGTCCCCAGAACTCAGATAAAAAAAATCTGGATGTGCCGGGCGGTGGTGGTGCACGCCTTTAATCCCAGCCCTTGGGAGGCAGAGGCAGGCGGATCTTTGTGAGTTCGAGGCCAGCCTGGTCTACAAAGTGAGTCCAGGACAGTCAGGGATACACAGAGAAACCCTGTCTTGAAAAACCAAAAAAAAAAAAAAAAAAAAAATCTGGATGTGGTGGTACATGCCTATAATCTCATCATTAGCGAGGTGGAAACAAATAGATTCTTTGGGGGTCTCACTGGCTAACCAGCCTAGCCAAATAAATCAACTCCAGGTTAAGTGAACAACCATGTTTCAAAACCCAAGGGGAGTGACTGAAGTAGACACCCAGCATTGTACTAAGGCCTCCACATGCATGCACGCGCCTGTGTATCTACATACAGGAACAAGTACACACAATGACTTCTGTCTTTGCCTGCATGTGTTTTAGCAACTCAATGAAGAGGCATGCAGTGTCACCCAGACAGTGCCCTGTTAACCAACCAGAAGGAAGAGTCACTGGCATTGGAGGAATTGACATTTGGCTTAGGTCTTCATAGTCAAGGAGAGCAGTGTGCTTACTTCAGCCTGGCTTTCTGGCTTTGATGAAGAATGGCAGGAGAGGGGCTAAAGCAATGGGTCAGTGGTTAGAGTTTTCTGCTCTTCTGGAAGACTCAAGCTCAGCGTCTGCATCTGGTAGCTCACAATGCCCTGTAACTCCAACTCCTAGGGATCTGCCATCCTCTTTTGGCCTCTACACACTTGCACATACTCCTCCCACCCCTCATACACTTGCAGACATACACTCACAGATGTACAGACACAGACACATGCACACACACATGCACACGTGTACACACACACACACACACACACACACACACACACACACACAAAACAATGAAATAATGACAGGGGAAGGAACCTAATGCTTGTAGCCCAGAAAGGAGAGTGCTTACATATGTATCCCAGATCCTCTGAAACCTTCCTTGGATTCCATGGCAAGAGGCTTCAGTTGCTTCACTGCTCTGTGCTTAATGTGGACATCTGTAAACTCAAATTGACAGCATGCTTACATCTCTGGCCACAGGATGCCTAAGGAAGGTACAATATGTAAACTAGTTTGCTCAGTGCATGCTGTATTACCAGCCCTCCTCAGATGTTTGCTGCTGTCAAAGAAGGTTGTGAGTGACCATGGGTACATAGGTCTATTAGTGGCTTTTTATTCCCTTCTTGCTGCCAGCACCGTCACCACCCCAGTTAGGAGAAAGTGTACCAAGATACAAAAGGTAATAGGAAACTGTTTTCTTCACCCACCAGTAGGAAGGGCACCTTCATTTATGATTTTGTTTTTGAATCAGGGTCTCTAGCCTGAGCTGACCTTGAACTCCCTATGTAGCCAGGGATGCCCTTGAACTCCTGATCTTTCTGCCTCCCCTTCCCCAATGCTGGGATTAAAGGCAGGTACAACCATACCCAGGTTACTGTGTGATGGGGTGTAAACCCAGGGTTTTGTGTTTGCTGAGCAATTACTCTCTCTGAGACACTTCCTCAACACCATTCATGGTGTTTGCAAATGGTTCCCTGGCACAGTATGTGGAGATCTCCATACTAAGTGAGCACGCACTCCTGTCTTGAAGATACAAGCAGACTCAGGAAGCAGACAATTCTAACTGGGGAGCAGCTTGCTAACAAATTTTAGTATACATGCCCAAGAGCAGTGATTCTTTTTTATGTCTCCATAATGTGGAGGGGTGGAAGGAACACACACCCAGGAGCTAGATACTCATGGACTTCCTTGCTTCTTGACACCTATGGGATATCAGAAAAGCACAAGTCTAAAGCTCTTGCCACATAAGCCTGGAGACTTGAGTTTAATCCATCAAAATCTAAGTAAAGAAGCCAAGGGAAGGCAATGCATACCTGTAGTCCCAGCATTGAGGATTACATATAGAATAGGTTGGCCCTAGGCCAGGCAGCCTTTCTGAATCAACAAGCTCTAGGTGTCAATGAGAGACCCTGTCTCAAAGTACAATGTAGATTGCACCTGAAAAACAACACCAGACCTATTGTCTGAACACACACATGTACCACAGACAGGTGAACATGCATACCCCTCCTCCCCTGTATACAAACAGATAAGCAGTCAGGTAAGTCAATAAATAAATAAACGTAATTAGATAAAAGAAACGGTGACAGGCTGGAGAGATGACTCAGCAGTTAAGAGCACTGGCTGCTCTTCCGAAGGACCAGCGGGTTCAAATCCCAGCACCCACATGGCAGTTCACAGCTGTCTGTAATTGCTGGTGCTGCACACCTTTAATCCAAGCATTCAAGAGGCAGAGGCAGGTGGAGCTCTGTGAGTTCAAGGCTAGCCTAGTCTACAAAGTGAATCCAGGACAGCCAGGGATACACAGAGAAACCCTGCCTCAAAAACAACAACAAAACAACAACAACAAAAACAAAAACCAACCAAACAAACAAACAAGCAAAAAACCCAAAACAAAACAAAATAACAAAGAAATGGTGGCAAAAGCATTTCGGCAGGTATCTGTAACAGGGCTGATCTTCAGTGTGCTGTTGAATAGTGTGGTCTGAATGTCTCTGTGTGTCTTCAGATGTGGTTGCTTGCGGGAAGCATTGACAGACCATGGAAGGAGGCTGGATTTTCTCACTCCCAGCAGGCTCCAGCAGTAACTAGGTGGTTGCTAAGGTGACAGCCTGCCTACTGTGCATCACTGCCTTAGAAATGGATGGCTGTGAGTGTTTCTGCATGACTTCACCTCCACACTCTGCCTTTTGAAGCCCACAAGGCTCTGGGTTGGCCTCATGGAGGAAGCAGAAACCAGTAACTCTTCACTGGTAATATATTTAGGGCCCAGAGCAGGGATTCAGACTCAGCACTGAGTGACTGACTCCCAGTGATGAGGATCCAACCTCTTCAAACTTCGAAACTCTAGGATTTATCTGACAAAGAGGGGGAAAACCATCTAAACATCTAAACGTTACCACTTCCTTTTATTGCCTGGAGCAAAAGTTGGTTCTCTCCTTCCACCATGGGTTCCAGGGGACAAACTCAAGTCCTGAGGCTTGTATGGCAAGCACTTTAGCATGCTAAGCCATGCTCCTGGCCTACGTTTTATATTTTTAATTATTTTGAAAGATAAGTTACAAGGGGTCCCATTCCTTGGTGATAGAAGTTCTGCTTTTGAAATTAGAATTTTGTCATCCCCCCAAAACCAATGAGATAAACAAATAAAAACCCAAAGACCTTTGAGACAGTTGATGCCAGGGAGTCCACCTCTGAGTTATGGGCTGACTCCTGAATCTCTCAGCCCATAACCCTTGCATCTATGGAGCCACATGTCCTGTCTCTTGCTCTCTGGGCAAGTCGTTTAAACCCTGCCTCTGGCCACACATCTGTGATCAGAAGGAAAACACAGAGTCCTCCCTTGGAGGTTGAGCAATAACAGGGAACAAGAATTTCTGGGAATTTTTGCTCTGAAATGCCAAGTTCCAGGATGTATGGGTGCATATTCTGCCTCCAATGTTATCATTAGCTCCAGAATCCTTCAAAAGTTTAAATGCCGTAGAATCACTTTTCTTTAAGTACAAACATGGCAGTAACAATCCTCTTATAGAGAACCTTCAAGACTATTATGTTAAATAGTCGGTGAAAACTCACTATGTTTATAAGAAAGAGGAGCTAGGGCTAATGGCTCAGTTGTTGAAGCTCTTTGCTCACACAGGCGTGAGATTCTGAGTCCGGATACCCAGAGTCCATGTAAGAAGCTGGGGCTGGGCCTTACGTATATAGTCGTACTTGGAGAAGCAGAAAGATGAAGATATCCTGACTCACTGGCCAGCCAGTGTAGGAAAGCAGTGAGCTCCAGGCCAATCAGAGACCCTGTCTCAAAACAGTAAGATGGGGAGCAATTGAAGGAGCCACCCAGTGTTGACCTTTGACCTCTGTAGCAAGCACACGTTATACTACACTATAAAAGTCCTCCCCCCTTCTGTCTCTCTTTCTCTCTCTCTAAGTAGGTGGAAACTAGTACTGGGTAGGATGGACTCCACATAAAGCTTTGACAGTTACTTTTTGACCAAAATAATCCTACAGGCTACAGCCTTGATTCTTTCTTCTTCATCTGGATTCTGGTTAACTGGTTATGTTAGGTAACCAGTTGGATTCTGGTTAACCCACACTTTTCATATTTACTTAGTGTGGGATGCTACATTTTGGTGCTTAATGATATATTATTAAAGGTGATTTCCTTACCACAGTGAAGCCAAAGTGAATTAGAAAATAATTCAAGAGGAAATGTTACATTGAGAACATACATCAGGGCACTTGAGTCCAAAGCTTAGGAATGATTGAGATATTCCCATCTGATGCAAGGTTTAAGGTGAGGCTCTGAGGTGACCCCAGGATATCCTTCACTCTGTCAGCTGGACTCTCCTCTTTTGATTCTTTAGAGAGGACCATGTTTGGCAGGGGTCAGTATAAGCACCACAGGAGGGCTGCTCGGGAGGGGAAAGGGGAATGGCAGGCAGCTGTAAAGACAGCATTGCCTTAACCAGCAGAAAATACATCTGAAAAACAGCCCAACATGCCTGAAGCACTGTCCTGAAACCAAGGGACCCATAGTCATTGTGGCAGAATGTCAATGGAGTATCTTCTCTGCCACAGCTTGTCATTTCGTGTGTGGGAATGAAGCATGCTCCCCTAACAGGGGAGTTGCAGACACTGGCAGGCCCTCTTGTCTGGCAGCTCCTCACCCTTTAATGGGCACCTCAGGTGATACCAACCTGCAGTGCAGGAACTTCTGTTGCCAAGATTCAGCCCCTTTAAAGCCTGCCCTGGCTCGGCTGTTTATGCCCTTAAATGGAACAACAAGACCCAGGCTGCCCCTGAGATTTAGTGCGGACGCAGTAATTGCTTTCCTTTCCTGGCCCCTGATGCATCTGCCTCAGTGGACCAAAGTACACTACCTCACTCCCTCAGAACAGGAGCGGCAGCAGGAAAGCGCAGGAGGAAATAGAAAATGTCAGAGAGCTCCGGGCTAGAAATTGCGTTTCACAGGCGCCGTTCTGCTCTGTCAGGAGGGAAGATGAAAATGCTAATTGACAGATTTAGTTATGTTTTATTGTCTTCCGGCTGCTGAATAAGTCATCGGGTGGTGCTGTTGTTTAATCACTAATGGAAAGCTTTGGGGCCACCAGTTGTTTGCTACTCAACTTTTAAACCCCGTCACCAGGGTGTCTCAAACTGTCACGCCCTGCCGGCACAAGAGGGGCAAAGACTATAAATATTTGTATTCAGCCTAAAAACTGATACAAGTCTTAATCGAGGCAGTGCAAGGGTGTCACTTATAGTCTAAACATTCCATCTCAGTCAAGGATAATTATGCCTGTTACTCTCTTTTTCCTTTTATTGAGACAGGGTCTCGTGTTTCCCAGGTTGGCCCTGAATTTTCTGTGTAGCCAAAGATAACCCTGGACTTCCAACCTGGCTCCACTACCCAAGTGCAGGGATTGCAGGTGGGAGTCCACAATCACAATCTGCTTTTAGAGTATTTGTTAACTTTTTAATGGACAGACACACACACAGACACACACACAGAGATTTACCCACCACAATGCCTGGTTGATGTGTGTACATGCATGAGCGTCCAACCGATTGATAAGTGAACTATGTATTTGTGCTCAAGACTTCTGGCTGCAATTAGTAATGTGTGATTCAAAAAGTTACTCATAAGTAAAATTAAGAGACTTGCACACTGCTATTCCCTTTCTGAATGTGTATGTATTTATGCCTGTGTGTGTGTATAGATGTGCATGCACTGTGTGTGTGTGTGTGTGTGTGTGTGTGTGTGTGTGTGTATAGTCCTGAGATCTACATTGAGGGTCCTCTTCAATTACTCAAATCTTTTAAAGCTTTCATAGTATTTATTTATTTTTGATTTGTTATATTCACACACATGTACTTGTGAAGGTCAGAGGACACCATTCTGTCTTTTCTTCATGGGTCCCAGGGATTGAACTCTGGCTGTCAGGCTTGGTGGCTTTACCTTAGGGGCTGTCTCTGATCACCACCTTGTTTTCTGAGGCAGGGTTTCTCCATGAACTTGGAGCTCACTCACTCGGTGAGACTGGGAGACCACAGAGGTTCAAGGATATGCCTCTTTCTGTCCTAGTGTTGATATTACAGGGCTGTAGCACCATGTCAGACTGCTCCCTGCATTTCCTCCCTCCTTCCTTTTCTCCCTTCCTCCCTCCCTCCTTCATTCTCTCCTCCTCCTTCCCACTCTCTTCCTTCCTCACCATCCCTCCCTTCCCTCTTCCTTCTCTCTTTCCATCTTTTCCTCCTCTCTCCTCTTTCTTTCATATATGTCATCTGTAGGATAGAACTCAGGTCCTCATGCTTGCAAATAAAACATTACACATAGTGATCCACCTCCACAGTCCCCTCTGTGGAAAACTTAGTGGAGAAAGAGTGAGTGGTTGGTATTCTTGGTTGAAGGAAACATTTAAGGACACTGTAAATTTCATTGAATTCTTTTCTATTGTCTCCTCCTTTGTAATATTAGGCTCATAGTTGCCACAGAGTATTTCCATATACAGACTATATATATTTCATCATTTGCCCTTGGATTATGGATCTCCTAAGGGAATACAATTCTCATGTTTGAAGGATCACTGTGAGTTGTTATTCCCTTGAAAATTCCCGGCACTTAATGATATCTCAGAACTGTTCATATGAGACTGAAATGTCAGCTCATTTAAAATGAGATCGGAGCCCCTGTATCTAGTCTGTCCTTCCGATAATGTTTATGTACATATCTGTCATTTGTAGATGAATCTGTGTGCCTCCCCAGATGAATTAGTGCCTTTCGTTCCCTGTTACCAATATACTGTAATTGAGTTCAGTGTCTGATTTTCCCAGGTCTCTGTTATGTGTTCATTCTTTAAAACTTTTAAATATTTAACACCTTGCCTGCCAGAGTTTGTCAAAGACAATCCAGACTGTGGAGACTCCAGGAACCATCTCTGTGGCAGGAAAAGTCTAAAATGGTCACTGTCAAACTTCTGGTTCTGCATGCATAGGTAAATTTCAAGTGGTTTTTCTCTTAAAATATATTGCTGGGGAGGTAGCTGAGAAGAGGCTCAGTGGGTAAGAATAGTTTCTGGAAAGATCCAAGTTTAAATCCCCAGCATGATTGTAAAAAACTAGACAGGGTGAGCATCCCTTTAACTCCAATGCTAGAAGTGGGGGTGGGGGGCAGACAAAAGGATGTCTAGAGCTGGCTGGGGTCATCCTAGCTCCAGGTTCAGTGAGAGATCCTTTCTTGAGGAAATAAGACAGAGATTAATAGAACAGGACACCTGACATTGTCCTCTGGCCTTTGCAGATATATACACAGGCACATGCAACCCCCACACATGTGTCCATACACCACATCCATATGCCTCATAAATGCAAAACACACATAAAGTTATATTGCCTCAAGTGTCTTGATTCCCACAAGAGCTCAGCTGATCTGTAAACTCCGGTCTGGTATACGTTGTTTCCTCTGTTTCATTCAGTCCTGCTACTCGCTCCATTCTCTCCCTGAATGGGGACCAGGCAAGCTGATGTTCTGGGAGCTTGGATGGAGAATAGGGTGTGCCATTCACAAGAAGTTCTGGAAGCCAACATGACCAGATCATCACAGTCTCTTGGGCACTGGAAGGTAGCAGGGGTTGGGGGGTTGGAAAGAATTCAGCCTTGAAAAGAGATGGGCACCTTAAATCTGGTTCTACCAATTGGGCCACCTTGTGCCACATGCCTTTAGGTGGGATTTATTATATGCTGTCTAAATGTTTACATGTTATGTACATATGTGTAATCTGTATATGTTCTATACATATAAAATATGTTATATATAAAATCGATATTATGTTACATTTAAAACCTGTTACATACATGTATAAATCTCTATATGTTATATACACATATAAAATTTATGTATATTATATATGATATATATATTTCATAGACATATAAAATACATATATATGCTAGATATACATATAAAATCTGTTTTATACACATATAAAATCCATGTGTAAATATAAAATATGTTATAGATAACTATAAATCTGTACATTTTATATACATAAAATTTATATATATATATGGCCTGTACATTTAATAAAATCCACATTGTCTGCAAAATCTATATATGCACATATAAATATATTTTATATACATGCTTAAGATCTGTCATATACATATCTGATATCTAAGTGTATTACTTAATATATATACTACGTATATATGTTTCTATTCATGAAGTTTCTATTCATGTTCCCTGGCCTTTCTCCTTACTGGTTTTATGGGTGGGAAAGAGACTGTCATGTTAAAGCTATGGGTCTGCATGGGTGGAGTAAGCTGGCCTGTCTCTCAGGGGTAGAGACAAACTGAGGCCAAGAAAGATTCAGACAAGAGAACAGCTGCTCAGCCAGCTTGCAGAATGACTGCTAAAGGAATGAGTGGTTGGTGCTCACATGGAGGATGTGCTTTGACACATGGTTTTTTTTTTTCGTTTTGATGACTTGAGTACAGGTTCTGTAACTCTGTAGGAAGTTCTCTTTTGTTTCACTAAATTCAGGCCCATTCAGTGAAAGCCTTAGTGGAAATCCAGAGTTTTCCCTCCTCTCCATTCTGCTTGTCTTGGGAGAATCAGAGGGGCTAAGGTTTTCCAGAAGTTTTCATTCCTGCTCAGGGTGACTCAGCTGCTTGTGAAAAGGACTTTTGTATACAAGTTCTGAAGAGAAGAGACCTGGCTTTAAAATATTTGTTGTCTAAATCCAAATAAATGCTTTTGAAAGGCTTTCTCGGTGACCCTGAGAGAAAAACAAGCGTCAGAGAAACCATGATGCCATCTGGGCCTCCTGCTTTCTGAAAGGGGGTTGGTTGTCTTAGCAATTCCCCAGAGGGTGATTGACCCTGAGGGCCATTATCTGTTGTGTAGAAAGCCTTTAGTGTTCCTCCTCCACTTCCGGTTTGAAAAGTGAAGTTCCTTAAAGCTGTCATTTCCAGCTTCTGCTGCATTGCAAGCCTCCAGGGCCAAGGGTGTATGCAAGCAAGGACAGGAGTGTTTGGAAGCTTACTTAGAAGCTGGGATTTCCGTTTGCAACTGTGAATCTGTCTTTCTGTGTTCAGCAGCTCCTTGCCGTCACCCAGAGGGATTCTGGTCTTGTCCTCTTTGATATAATTTCCCACTTGAACTCTGCAGCTGAGCACAGAGAAGCATTGGGGATTGATGGTAGACTGATTAAATGTACAGATACAACTCCAGCCCTTTACAAATGTCTTCGGTGGTAGAGCCACTGGTAATTGCCCATGCCCCTTCAGATAGTGCTTCACCCATGGTCCTGTGATCAATGATAATGAAGCCAGTTGATTCACCAAATAAATAAATGAATGCATGAGATATGAAATTAGGAAGGGAAATGGTTCTGAAGAGGAAGGGCTCAGTGGAAATGAAAGGAAGAAAAGAGGATAATGGAGCATATATAATAAAATGCATTATATATGTGAGTTAGCACGTGCTAATAAAAACTAAAGAATACCTTCAAATAAGTAAATGGATGCTATTTACAGATGGTCTAAATGTTAACAATATTAAGTCTTTCTTTTAGTGTTTAAACTTGTAGAGAAGTTTGGGGTGCTTTTAGTCTAATGGTTCTGAAAATGAGTCCCTGAGCAGATAGCCTTAGCATCCTGGTTCCCAGGGAGATATGTCAGAATGCAAACATCCATGTCTGCCTTCTAAAGGCTGAATCAGGGCTCTGGGGGACGGGCGCAATCTGTTTCAACAAGCCTCCAGGTGATTCCTGGGACTAAGTGTCTAAGGCACTCCAACATCTGATCCGGACACCCTTCCTTATCCTAAGAGGAAGCCAGCAGAGCTCTGAGGCCAAAGGCCACGCTAGATAGAGTGGATCCCACAGTCTGATCCCAGGACAGATTCTCAGATGCAGTTTGTGTGAGACTCTTCCAAGTGAGCATCGAACACCGTGGGGGACAGGTAAGCTTCACTTTTGGTTTAGGGGGACTTGAAAAATTTGCTTTCTACTAACTACCCCATCTAACATCATTATCTGAACTCTAGGCAGAGATGTGGAAACTCATTTTGGTGGCATGCAGTAAACAGAAAGGGCGTTTTAAAATGGAGAGTTGAAGGGAAAGTTTTATGTAAAATGTAAACTACGAATTACCTTCCTCCCAGCTCATTCCTAAGTAGCCTTGTCCTTCTTGAACCTGAGTTTAAGTGGTAGTGGGATGCTGCTGTCTGGGCAAGTGTCCCTGTAAGCTGCTTGGCTCCAGACTGGTGTCTTTGGCAGGATCCTTTGCATGCTGTACTAAAATTTTCACCAACTTAACCACTGGTGTGTTTAAAGATTAGAAGGACTGTGTTTAATCAAACAAATTGACTTTTCTCTTAATCCTTATGTATATAATGGGCTCCACAGAAATGAGGACTTAGGGGCTAACACAATACTCACTTTACACACTGAGTTGTGAGATACAGTAGTAGGTTTATATTGTTTAAATTATTAGACACATAGCAAATGTCAGGGGAATCATTTGTGTATTTGTGTGTGTGTGTGTGTGTGTGTGTGTGTGTAGGGGGAGCAAATGTAAAAACACAGAACTTTAAAGCTTTAGCTAATTAGGTTTACTGTTGGTCTTAGATGAGGTATGCCACTGAGACGACAGTACTGACTGTGGTAAAGTGAATGTTTTGCTCTGGAACTGGGACTTGTTCATCCTTTTTGGTTGAAGTGGATAATGGTGACAGCCAAACATTGTGTGCCTTTGTGCTGAGCTTCAGACAGAACAAGAATATGATCGCGCTTGAAAGAAGTCAGGCAGGCTGGAGAGGCGGCTGAGCGGTTAAGACACTGGCTGCTCTTCCAAAGGACCCGGGTTCAAATCCTAGCACCCACATGGCAGTTCACAGCTGTCTGCCATTGCCCGGCATGGTGGCCTTTAATCCCATCACTAGGGAGGCAGAGGCAGGCAGATCTCTGTGAGTTCAAGGCCAGCCTGGTCTACAAGGTGAGTCCAGAACAGCCAGGGCTACACAGAGAAACCCTGTCTCAAAAAACCAAAAAAAGAAACTGTATAGAGCCTGTAAGCAGCCATGCTGCAGGAGTTTAGTAAACAAGTAAGAAACTGAAACTAGCTATGTATCTGGACATAAGGATAAGAGTAGGTAGTAAACAACTCAGATTACCAGACGGGACTAAACCCCCGAGAGTGTTGCTTCCGATATGCTAATTAGCGGGCCAGACAGCCCTCACAGATGGCCACCTCAGATAGATAAGGACCGGGACCCAACAGGGTATAAAAACCCCAGTCAGAAGCAGGGTGAGCAGCGCTCTCTGAACTCTTGACGAGACACGCTCCACCTCTGCCGTCTGACTGCCGAACGGGAATGAGATTCTGCCCGTGAAGACATCCCAGGTCGTATGGTCCCTATAGGATTCTATTTGCCCCCATTAGGCTCTGTAGTTATATTAATGTACTGGGTTTATATACTAGTGTTAGTTGGAATTGCTGTGCTTGCTATATGGTGTGTATGTTTGGCTGAGTTAGAAACAAGTGTTAAGTTAAGAGGGAATAAAGATATTAATTGGACTATACCTAAGCTGTCTGCTGTCGTACATCCATTTGACTATATCCTTGAAATAGAGGAACAGCCGCTGGTGTAGCGGACTGAAGTCTCACGACTCCCTCTTCGGAGGAAGGTAATGACAGTTGTCCCCAACCTGCTCATTACAGCTGGAAACACATACAGGGGAATGTGTTCAGGGTTACAATTTGTAGTTTCGGAAGGTAGTCTAGCCTGGGATAAACATCAGAGTGTCTGGATTATTGGCGGTAAACTAAGTCAATGGGATTTTCTACTGGAAAGTGAAAGAGGACCTGGAGTTGAATCTTGCTTCTGATATAGGAAGAGCACAGGGAACGAAAAAGACTTAAGATCTCAAGAGAGAGGGCAGAGGCTTCCAGATAATATCAGGGTGAGAGAACCTGATTGAAAACAGGAAGTAGAGCAGAAACCAGCCATAAGATTCAGACCAAGGGGGCAGCATGAGAGCCCTTCCTGCAGAAGTCCTCAGTGGCTTCAATAGAGAAGCTGTGCTGCCAAGTTTTCAGCAGCAGCAAGCTTGTGATTGCTTGAATGGGAAAGAAATTAGAGGCAGCGAGTAGAGGGATAATGAAGGCAGAATTAATCTGCCAAAGTTGGGGTTCCTGAATTGATTTATTTATGATATTTAACACACAGAGACCTCCTTGGAAGAATGTATTGGCACAGATTCCAGTTACTATTGAGATACCTTTGTGTGTGTATGTATTTATGTATATATATGTATATATATATAAATGTATATGGTGTATTCATGTGTATATGAATGTGTGTGGTATATGCATGTGTATGTGTATGTGCCTGTAAGGATGTACTCACCCACTTGTGCCTGTGTGGAGGCCAGATGTCTATGTTCAGTGTCTTCTTTTATTACCCTCCACCTGATGATTTGAGACAGCGTCTCTTACTGAACCTGGCCCTTGTCAATTCGGCTCATTTGTCAGGGAGGCAAGCCCTCAAGATCCACTTGTCTCTTCGACCAGCACTGGGATTGCAGGAGTGCTCTGTCAGGCCTGGCTTTTCATACGGCTACTGGGATTAAAACTCAGGTTTGCATTTGCTGTACAGATGTACCTTTCTATTAAGATGACAAAATACTTTTGTTCAAAGGAAATATCTCTTGTTACAGTAGTTTGTCATTTCCTAAGTGTGGAAATTCTTGCATCTACAAAGTTTCCATTGCCTCCAACATCTGGCTTCCTTGTGGTTGAATCTCTGCCTGGAGGTAGATTGGGAATTTCATTGGCAAGATTTCACAAACTCTGCAGCCGTAAATTATGCTAATTAAAATAGAGAGATTGTGGGGAGTGCTTTTGGAGTTCTGCAAGCTTTAATAGACAGCTATATTTTGAACTCCACTCCAAGTGAATGATTCCTAAGAGCTTTACATCCTGAAGGATTCCATTCTAATGGGCCTCCCTCTGAACTGACCTATTTCAGACAATGCCAAGTTTCGTCAAATGCTACTACACAGATTCACAACACCACCGAGTGTGTCTCTACATCTCTAATCCATTTCAGTGTCTCATACTGATTGCTCCAAAATGTTTGAATTAAGTGAAAGGCAAACTTCCTGAAATATGTCTTTAAAAGGATTCAAATTTGCATAAGTTTTAGCCAAGGAACAGATGTCTCTTTAATGCCGTACCTTTTAAAATTTTAAAAATCATATTATATAAATCCAACTTGCTGTAACACGATTCTCCTTGCCTCCTTAATCCTTACTTCATCAAAATGTTTTCATCAGAACACTGACAAGGACAAGGAGAAAGGAGGCTCTGGTCTGAGATTACAGTAGAGGAAATTGTTTCATTGAAGGATTTTTAGTCCCATCTTCTAAAAAGGGATGACAATTTCCCCTTTGTGTTCTAAGTCTTCATTTTGACAGCTAATATTCAGCCTCTAATTGTGTATTGTAGCCACACAGCATTTAAACTGTAGAAAGAGAAACAGAAAAAGGAAATTGAGTTCACTTGAGGTGTTGGTTGCCCTAACCTATTCAGTTTTTAAAATCCTCCATTCATTTTTCATTCCTGTAGTTTTCTAATAGTCCCAAGTATCTTGACTCTCATTTTAGTTAATGTGGTTGTTTCTCTAAGGCCAAGGTGCCTGATCATGGGCTATGTATATTGATTAAAATTATCCTACATGGCATGCCCCAATGTGACTGAGGACACATGAAATATTATATATACATAAAAATAAAAAAGTGTAACAGACCAAAATGTGCACACACACAAACACAGAACACATACATACATGCATATGCACACACACATGCCACAAGTCAGTACATAAACACACACACACACATTGCAGGTCAGTATACACACACACACACACACACACACACACACACACACATACACACATCCCACAGGTCAGTACACATAGACACATACATCCAAGGTCGGTACACACATGTATGGTCACACACAGGTCATATAGGTCAGTATGGTACACCCATATGAGTAAATCTCTATTTGTGATGACTTCTTACACACTTCTCAGCTTTAGAATTAGTGTAGTCTGTTGAGTTTAATGAGATAGTCTAAGAAGTTTACCTAATAGTTCCAAAATGTTATGTTAGGTCTGATAAATTAGTTCAGGTAAATTGTAATTACAAGGCTCAAGGTATCCCAAGATAACCTCGGCTCTCTGCCTACAATATTTCAACTTTCTAGAGCCATTGCAATCTAATCAGCCAAGATCCATCCATTATGGGAGCTTTGATACCCAGGTCCAGCCACTCCAGAAAACTTTAGTTCACAAGCCTACGAATAGAAAAATCTTGAGGCTTTGGAAGGGAAGTCACCAAGGGCAGTGTCTTCATTTTGTGAGGTGATAGCTGTTTTGAGGGGAGGTGGGCCGTGCTCTGAAGAGAGAGAGCTATGTGTCTTACGTGGCATACATGATGGTATATCCTTACTTAAACCATCTAATCCTTATAACACCTTTACAATCTAAAAATCAGTTATCCTCCTGACAAAGACCAAGAAGCTAAGGCATAGAAAGGTTAAGTAATTTATCCAGGATAAGCACAGTTAATGAGATCAAGACCAGATTTGAACCTAAATCTGTGAATCAGAAAGTGTTTGTCTTACTGTTTTTTTCCCTCTTTTGTTAAGGTTTATTTTCATTTCAGGTATATAAGCATTTAGCCTGTGTGTATATATGTATACTTCATGCCTGCCTAGTGCTCTCAGAGGCTAGAAGAGGATACTGGATCTTTGGGAACTGGAGATACAGATAGTTGTGAGGCACCATATGGGGCTGGGAACTGAACCTAGGTCCTCTGTAAGTGTTCCTAAATATTGAACCTTCTCTCCAGTCCCATTGCTGTTCTTGTCATCTTGAACCCCTATGGGTTTATTAGAACAACGCCACTCATTGTAGGAGTTTTAATCAAAACTGTTTTCTGGGGCGAATGCATCCACACATTGGATCCACTTCATTGGAGACTCTTCAATCTCATTTGTATTCCCAGGTCTCACTGTCCTCTGTTCTCTTCTCCAAATAACACCTCTGGACCTTTGCAGTAGCTGACTTTATTGCCTGCAGTGTTCAGCACCCCTTCTCTTCTGGATTCCTTTCCATTCCTTTTCTCGGCATCTTCTTAAAATAATTTTATGAGGCTGGGGTTGGTGGTTCATGCCTTCAGTACCAGGACTTGAGAGACAAGTGGATCTCTGTGAATTCAAGACTAGCTGGGCCTACATAGGGAGTTCGAGGCTAGCCATGGCTACATAGAGAGACATTGACAGCAGGCAGACCAAGAGACATAGAAAGAGAGAGATAAAAATATGACTTTATGGTTAAGACCTTTTGGTCTTAGCCACTTTTCTCTTTGCTGTGGCAAAAATACCTGCCCAAAATAACTGAAGGGTGAAAGGGTTGATTTTGGCTCACAGTTCAAAGGTTCAGTCCATGGTGACAGGGGCATCATGGGAGCAGGAGTGTGAGGGATCTGGTCACATTGCTTCTGCAGACAGGGAACAAAGATGGCTGAATGCTAGTACTCAGCCTGCTTTCTCCTTCCCATAAGACTCCAGCCCAGGGAATGATGTCCTCTACTTTTAGGGAGGGGTTTTCCACTTTAATTAATTGAATCTAGATAATTCCCCAAAGGTATGGCCAGAGTCTAATCTAATAGATAAACCCTCACAGGTGTGCCTGGAGGATCATCTCCCAGGTGATTCCAGGTCCTATCAAGTTCATAATGAATGTTAAACATCAGTCTGTCTTCATTTCAGGTCTTTTCTGTCATTTGTTAATCTCCCCCCCCCAGCATGCATGGACCTGGTTGAGATAACTGTTCATTTATTTATTTCTCTCTTGACACAAAATAGCCTCCCTGGAGGAGGGGCCTTCTTCAAAGTGTTGGATCTGCACAGCTTGGCACACTGCTGGCCCACCAAAGTGTTTAAAGAGTCATTGAATAAAAAAAGGAAGAAGTGAATGGCACGTGCTTCTACTTGGGAGAAATGTCTAGGTTTATTTTTCCACCCGTAAATATGTCAGAATTGATGTGTCTAATAATATCAAAGAATTTTCAACATGGGTCAGTATTGATCAGAACGATGGAAGCTGTAGGCTTAAATGTTGCAACTTCCTACCACAGTGAAGATTTCTGCTTTTAAAAAGTATTATGAGTGTTTATTTAGCCTTGCAATATTGAATCTTGCAAGATTTCATATTCATATATATCTAATAAATCAAGTGTACTTTGTTATTATTCACCCCATAGCTGACCTCCCATGTGCAGTTTCATTCCCTCAGAAAGTCCCCTTCTGCTTTCATGTCACACACACACACACACACACACACACACACACACATACACACACAATATATGTATATATATATATATATATATATATAACTAAACCTAGGTTTTTTTTTTTTTGAAAAGACTGAAAATTTATTGTTGTGACACTAACGTGTAAAGTCTTATATTATTTGAGGGTACACTATAATTAATTATGGTACATACCATAAATTTTAAAACAAAATGATAATCAATGCTAGAGAATAAGATGGAATAAAAACAATCCAGTTAAACCTAGGTTTTATATAGAGAAGAAACATTCAAGACTATTTTGTATGTCTTGAATTAACTTTCTTGTTTGTGTATGTGTATATATGTGTGAGTGTGGGTATTCAGATGTTACATCATAGTTGTAGAGGTCAGAGTTCAACTTTTGGTGTCAGTTGTCGCTTTCCACCTTGCTGAGGCTGGTCTCTCTTGGTTTTGTCACTATGCTAAGAACCCATGCACTTCTAGACTATTCTCTTTACTCCCATCTCATTGTAGGGGTGCTGGAAGTACAGATGCCCAGCATTGGATCTAGAACTTTATGTGGGTTTTGGGGATCAGTCTCCAAACCTCAGGCTTTCACAGTAAATGCTTTAACCCACTGAGCAATCCCATGGGCCTGGTTTGTCTGTCTTTGCCCCCATGACTCTCCTTGTTCTCCCTCCCACCTCCCTTTAGACTTCTTCATCCTCACTGATAGTCTTTTTGTTTTATTCCATTTCCCCACACCTGTGTGTGCACGCGTGCGCGCGCGCGCGCGCGTGTGTGTGTGTGTGTGTGTGTGTGTGTGTGTGTGTGTGTGTAACAGTTTTTTTGTCCACTCATCTAGTAGTGGGCATCTGTGCTGATTCCATATCTTGGCAACAATAAACATGGATATGCAAGGATCTCTGGTTGGCTTTAATTTCAACACTCCCAGTATTTTTATATAAGACAATGGTTCTCAACCTTCCTAATGCTGTGGCCATTTAATACAGTTCCTCATGTTGTGGTGGCCCCCAGCCATATAGTTATTCCATTGCTGCTTCATAACTGTAATTTTGCTACTGTTATAAACTGTAATGTAAATATGTGATATGCAGGATATTTGTTATTTGACCTGTCTTAGTTAGGGTTTTTTTTTTTTTTTGTTGTTGTGAGGAAACACTATGACCATGGTAACTCTTATAAGGAAAACATTTCATTGAAGCTGGCTTACAGTTCAGAGGTTTAGTCTATTATCATCATGGTGGGAAGCATGGTGGCTGGCAGACATGGTGCTGGAGAAGGAGCTGAAAGTTCTACATCTTGATCTGCAGACAGCAGGAAAAGACTGAGACACACTAGTCCTAGCTTGAGCAACTTAGACGCAAAGCCTGCCCAGTGACCACCTTCTCCAACAAGGCTGCACCTCCTCTAACAAGGCCACATCTTTCAATAGTGTCACTGCCCCTGGGCCTCTGGGGGTCATTTTCATTCAAACCACCACATTATCCCCAAAAGGGTTGTGACCTACAAGTTGAAAACTGCTCATTTAAAGGCTGACTTATTCTATAGTCATCTGAAAAATGCATATCAATTCATTAGGCATATGATGACTTTATTTGAGTATCTATTACATAATTGTAGTATCTAAAGTAATAAATGTTTAGATAGAGACTTATTGCACCCTGAAAGTGCATTATATTTATTTGTTAAAATATTTTTGGAAAGGTAGTAAGGTACCTTCATGTCTACCTGGGTAGATCCAAGGTCAAGGGCTCATGTCTGGGAATTTTTAATGACTTTGGTTCAACTCTTAATTGTCCCCCAACTTCCCATTAAGTGAGTATCCCTGTAGAAGTGATAGATTATGATAGACTATGTATAATATTTAATAATGAAATATCAACATTAACCAAAGCCCCTAGTATATCTCATAATTTATAGAAATGAAACAGCAGTTTCTCCCACACCTTTAATGTTGAAATCACTATATACCATTCAATCTCTATCAGTGTTATGGAGAAGCAGAGAGCTTCAGCTTAGATCTTGAAGAAGGAAGGGAAAAATATTCAGAGTGAAACAATAGCACACAGCATTTTACACACTAATTTTGCAAGTTAGCAAATGAAGCGCTGTCATATATGGGCCATGTATTCAGAAATAACAAATTCAAAATTCCGATTTCACAGTCAATAGACTTTTCTATAGGATTTTCATGTGAACAATGAAGTCCTCATTTTGTTTTTCAGATAGGGTTTTGAAAACATAACTTCAGTCACCCAGAT
Source organism: Lophiomys imhausi (assembly GCA_907164525.1). Taxonomy (NCBI): domain Eukaryota; kingdom Metazoa; phylum Chordata; class Mammalia; order Rodentia; family Muridae; genus Lophiomys; species Lophiomys imhausi. Next base: position 5,936,596 of record CAJQZJ010033263.1, read on the forward strand.
AGGTTTATATACAATTTTTAAACAGCATGCAGAGTGATGGGTTTGGAGGCTAGAGAGAGGACTCAGTGGTCAAGAGCACTGGCCTTTTCAGAGGCCCTGAGCTTGGTACTCAGCACCCACATCAGGTAGTGGGGCACACGTGCCTGGAATTCTAGTTTCAGGGGATCTCTCATTCTTTCCTGACCTCTGCAGACACTGCACTCACCTCCAGGTACTCCTCCACACACATGCATATAATTAAAAAACATAAATCTTTAACAGTCATTAAAACAACAGAGTAATGGTTTTCATTCAGCATTTCAAACATGTCTCATTAGATGTAGTTTGAATTCATTCTCCTCTTCACCTTCCTGCCCCATCCCTGTGTCTTCCTCTTGCTGGTCTCCTTCTTCCCTGCAAGTTTACTGTCATGTCACATGTCCCCCCATCTTTTATTTTTTCCTTTCCTCTGAAGATCTCTCCTTCCATTCTCACAATCTTTTTTCTAATTTAATCACACACACACACACACATACACACACACACACAAATTAAGGAAGTGAAAGACTTCAATGGTAAAAATTTTAAGAGTAGAAAAATCCAAGAAACCACTAGAAGATGGAAAGACTTCAACATGTTCTTGGATTGCCAGAGTTAATAACATGGAAATGCCATAATACCAAAATGATACGTAGATTCAATACAGTACCCAAATCTCAAGATCTAGAAAAAGCAATCATAAAATTCATATGAAGCACCTAAGACCCTGACCAGCCAAAGCAATCCTCAGAACAAGCAGCAATGTTGGGTGTATCATAACACTCAATCTGAAATTGTCCTACAAAGCCACATTGACAAACACAGAGTGGCCTCAGCACAGATTCAGATATGTAATAGAAATAGAGGACCCAGAGTCAAACCCACAGAGCCGCAGTCATGTGATTTCCAACAAATGCATTCATCATATTTTGGATAAAAGACTTCTTCATCTGCATCAAATTTTCATAGGCTAGGATGCACCTTACTTACTAAACACATGTAAATGTAGCTACAACTTACATGTATATATGAGAAAATGAAGGAAAGTGAATGCATCCAAAGAATGATACCCATATAAAATGCTGTATGCAGTTTATCCTTACTTGAAAATGACTACCCCAAAACCAGTAAAGCCAAGGCCTCCACATATACATAGTATTTCTTCTAATGGTGTCAACATTGACTTGTGTTGTGAAGTAAAACACATGGACTCCAGTGTTCATAAGTATGAAATGTTTGCTTTTTTGTAAGTCAGAGGAGTTTCCCACTGACTCAATAAACCCATAATTCACTTTGGAAGTGTGTTTAGTGAACCTATCACATGAGGTAGAGTAGTGATGGCATGATCAAATGATGCCACGTGTGAACCATAGAGGCCTAGGCTTCTAGAACTGGAGAAGAGGATGAAAGGATTATCTGTGGAAAATAGTTCTTTGAGAGCTAGAGATGTAGTTAGTCTTAGAGCATAGTGGCTGTTGCAATGAATTTCCATGCATATATGCACATACATGAATGTTAGAAGACAACCCCAGTAATCTTCTTCAGGGCACTACTACTTTGTTTTTTGAAATAGGGTCTGTCACTGACATTGAACTCACCAATTCTAGATTGGCAGACCAGCCAGATTCAGTGATCTGTCTCCATTGCCCTGCAGCAAGGATTGCAAATACACTTCACCACAACAGACTTTGTTTCTTTAAACATGGATTCTGGGTATTGAACTCAGGACTGCATTTACCCAACAAACCATCCCCCCACCCTACAATGAATTTTTTTGTGGCCTCATATTTCATATGGCAAATTGATGAAATTAGCTAATGTCACCAAAATGAACACTTCAATATTGTTTTAAAAATTCATGGGTAATTTCTAGTGAATAGACATGAATCTATAGTGAATTTTTATCCCTCTTGCTCTGTTTGTACAGGAATACATGGACTCAAATAAATGCATTGAACACCTGCTGACACAACTCAGAGAGCAACACAGAAGTCTCTGGCGGTGAGTTAATTCACACTCTTATCTTTCTTGGTGCCACAGCTTTGGAATTTTAAAAATTGTGTCATTTGTACAATGATGAGTTTTAAACCCAGTACCTGGACATTCAAGGTGAGCATTTTAACTAGTATGCTTAATTCTTATAACTGGTCTTGATCATGGAGCAGGGAATTTGATTAGTAGTATCTCCTTCTTTTTGGTTCTGGAACTAACTGTACACACAAGATCACCAGAGGTTAGGAGAGGCCAGCTTCTTAAACTGTCAATCACAACCCCAGGAAGGTTCATATTGTGCAAACAATTGGAAACAGGGACAGGTTTCTGAATGTTCAGTGACTAGAAGTTGATTCAGAATCAAACAGGTGATGGTTCTGAGGTATTTTTGGCAGCATGCATCTATATTTCAGGCTTTGTTTCAAATATACTTCATACTTTTCAGTGTGTGGAGCTATGCACTACTACCAAGCTGAATCCTGCCTAAGACATAGCTCAGGTCCCAGGGCCTTGTGTGTTATAACTTTTAGTGTCTTTATTGTACATTGTAGGGAAACATGGTGGTTTCATTGCAAAGAACAAAAATTTTTAATATTTTCCTATTTCCCACAGTATGGGAGCAACAAATTAATATATATATGTACTATATCATGATAGAATGTTTGATTTTTAAATTTCTGTTTAAGTTGTTAAACTTGAGTTTCATAAAATAATTTGCTAAATCAATTTTAGCATTTGATTAGGACAGACATTTCAGCAGTTTCTGTAACAGCCTTAGACATACTTCTGCCTTTTTGTACTACATATAAATGAAGTAGTATTCACAAAATTGTCAATTATGGAATCAGAGTATCAACTAATTATGAAAAATATTGAAGATGTTTTTTTCTTACAGTGTCAAATATTCAGCCAAGACTTAATTGCTTGTGTAGAACTAAACAAACATATCCATTTCATTCATTTGAAAATTTGCTTTATCTTTAATAAATGCTAAAATTATACATCTATTGAGTTTTAAAAAATATAGCTTTAAAATAAATTTTGTCTTGATTTATTAGCAATAGACATTTGATTTGTTTACCAAAATTATACATCTTTGTATGTAGAGTTATATAAAAATTTTTGTCAGTGAAAAGAGGCCACAAAAAGAAAATTATATGGTCAAAATACATAATAGAAATGTAAGAAATTTGAAAAGAATACATTAAAATATTTTATTTTTAAAGTAAAGCTCTAACTTAGAGAATGATATTTTATAATTAAAGCAAAGGAACAGTTGGGAATCTGTCCTCAGGTCTAGGATTTGCTTGGAGCAAGTAGGTGGGAATGCCACATGGCAAACTTAGAACATGGCAGAAAGTAGACACAAATTCTCTGCTAGCTTCCCTACTCAAAGATTACTGAAGCTTTTCTTCAATAGAAACTTGTCAGGTTTCTGGTTCATCACGTGAGAAGGATTTTCTGTGAAAACTTCTGTGTAATATTTCATGCTGAGATTTTCTTTACGTGGTGGGCTCTGACTCTAGTTAGGAAAATAATCTGCGACATTTGCCCGAACAACCTGGAATGGATGTTGGTAACACGTAAGTGAAACTCCCAAGTCCATTAGACATTCCGGGGTCCCTTGGGAATAGACTGGAAAGACAGCTGTGATGTCATTAGCTTTCCAGGGTCCTGTGAGTGTGTCCTTTGCAGGTGCCGTGATGACATTTGAATTCCTTTTCCTACAATCTCTGTAACTCTTGAATTTTGAAATATATTTTCTAGTTCATTGTTACGTATTTCACACTTCATGAGACTTGGCCTGTCAACTGCTCTTATCCCAAGGGGAAGAAGCTCCCATTGTCATTTATTCGTTTATCTACATGTGCATTTTTACTTCTTGGAGGGCAGGGCTTTCTCTGAACTTAACCTCAAATTAACCTTACAAAAGTGGTTATCTAGTTTGAGATAAAGTGCTATATATTTCCTTTGTTTGCATGTCTATCATGTTTGGTCATAGTAACATAAAAATACTACTTGGGAGAATGTTTCAGTTGACCTGTAAGTTTTTTTAAATATATTTTATTAATTGATCATTTTACATATACATAAATTAATATATTGATCACATTCAGTCTTCATTCCTCTGTCTAATTCCTCCAGACTCACCTTTTACCTCCACACCCCCTCACAGCTACTTGTCCTCTTTCTTTTAAAGTTTATTTATTGCTTCAGGTTACATCTCCATCATAGTGTCCTCATTCCACCCCTCCCAGTCCCGCCCTCCCACCCTCTACCCTCTAACCCTTCAATCCCACTCCTCTGGAGTGGAGTGTCCCTACATAACAGTCCCTGCCCCAGTTCAGCAGTCATATGAGGGCCAAGAGCCTCCTCATACACTGGGGGCCTACAAGGCAGCACCACTAGGGCAAAGTGTCTCATTGACAGGAAACAAAGTCTATGTTCCTGTTCATTTTGGTGCATTGGTTGTACTATATAGCTAAAATCCGATTATAAGTGAATAGATGCCATGTGCATCCTTCTGAGTCTGGGTTAGCTCACTCAGGATGAGTTTTTTTAGTTCCATCCATTTGGATGCCAATTGCATGATTTCATTGTTTCTGATGGCTGAGTAGTATTCCATTGTGTAGCTGTGGTACATCTTTTTCTTTTTTATATCTTTTAAAAATACTGTTGTGTAATTCACCAAGTCCAATTTGTGGTGCCCATATGCTTGTAGGTGTGGGGCCATCCACTGGAACATGGTGGACCTGCCAGAGGCCACATCCTTTAAGGAAATTGAGTCTCCCTTTCTCAGAAACCACCAGCTGTCAGTAGCTCCTCAGCTAGGAGTGGGAGCTTGTGAGCCTCTCCTCTTCCGTGTTGGAATGTTGACTGGCTTGATCTTGCATGGGTCTTGTGCTGGTAACCATAGCTTCTTTGCGTTTATAAATGTGGCTGTCCTGTCATGGCCAGAAGGCACTGGTAATTTTCAATCTGAATGGCAACATCAGTTTCTTTCATTTTCCTTTTCTGTCTTCATTTTTAAAAATTTGTGTGTGTGTGTATACGTGGTATATATATGCATATGTGTGTCTTTTCTTGCACATGCATGTGCATGGTGGAGTTCTTAGGTTGATGTTAGGAATCATAGTCATTGTTCTTTCCACCTCATTCTTTGAGTCAAGGTCTTTCAGGTAAACCCAGCGTTTGCGGATGTGGATATTTTCATTAAACAGCTTGCTGTGGGAATGGATACTCTGTGTAGGCTGGAATTATAGGCAGGCTGTCACCCACCTGATATTGACATGGTGTTTCTGAGGATTCAAACTCTGGTCCTTGAACTTGCACAGCAAGCAGTAACCACCGAATCATGTCTCCAGCCTACCAGTCATTTGTTTATTAGCTGATGCAATACTTACTAGATTTGTTTTGGGGAGGTATAACCTTCATACTTCCCCCCCCCCCTTTGGTAAGCTGGAGCATAGGTAAAACCAGTAACTATGTACATAGTTGTGATCTTTTAATTATTTTTTTATAGCTTTATTTGAAAGCATATTTTAAAACTGATCTATAATGTGTAAAATTACATTTAAAGTCCTTGTATAAAATATTATCTTTCAAGAGAAGAATATACACCAACAATAATGGCTACTTTCTTGTAAAAGAAAATTCTGAGTTTAACTCGGATAGTAAGTATTAAAATATATCTTATACACATCACTGTGGAGGAGTGTGATTTGCCCTCTCTTTGAACTGATAACATGAATGGAAAGGTTATATTTTCCTGTGTTCCTGGAGTAGCTAATAAAAATTGTTGGTCTCAGATATGGCTGAGTTAGAATCTCATTTCAGACATTCGAAGAGCAGAGTTTTGTGTGCAAACCCTTCCATTTTCCTTTTGTTCTTTTTGAAGCAGTAAAGCCTCAGGTATGATGTCAGAGGGTGCAATAATTCCCCTCTCTTTGAATAATAATAGAGGGATTGATGGCATTTGAATGGTCAGAGAGACTATTGGGTGGAATGGAGAAGGCTATCATGAAGAAGAAAATGAAGACCAGGAATAGATTCCTACTCACTATACGGAGTCATGCAATTACTCTTGATTGCATTTTACAAACCAACCCTGACTTGACTGACTTGAAGTGGGAGGGCTTATCCTGGTCTATGGTGACTTCATAACTTTGTCTGAAGAATACATGTGTGCCAGGGAATGGTGTGGAAAGTACTTTCTGATGATGATCAGGCTTTGTGAATATTTTGCTTAGGAGTCACATAGACTCTGTGCTGTGTGGGGGAGTCTTGAGAATAACCTTGCGTCATATACATGAGCTTAACTAGAGTGTCTGAAATTAGACAAACTCTCCCCTAAGTCACAGACACCTGTGTTTATTGTACCATTGATTGGTGATTGCTAAGATTCTCATGGGGTTGATTTTTTATTGTGGCTCCTCACATTACCCAGTGCACTAATGTTATATGTAAGCTATGTTATAATTTCAGAGTCAAGTTCCTGAATATATTTAACTGGGGACGTCCAAGCTAGTGAAAGATCATTTCTCAAACAAGGAGCTGACAGGCAGTTAAGAAATGGTACGTCAAGTTGTCCTCTGGCCTCTATGAGCATGTGTGTGCACATAAACATGTACACAGGCATATATACTCACAGAAAAATATTAATAAAGACTTTCCTTATCTTCCTGGAAGAAGTTATTGGTATTTAGGTTTTACTTGTTTCTTAACCAGCTGCCATGACATGAAATATATTGTGATCACTCTCATGGCAGCTAGGTTATTTTGGGATCCTGCTTAGCATATTATAGAAATAATCCTATCATCTATCTCAGAGATGTGAAATTACAAGGAAATTTGTGGCGCTCAAATACAGCCATCCAACAAAGGCAGGCATTTAGGTACCACACAGTCTTTTTAAAAATGTAAACATTTGTGGATATATATATATATATATATATATATATATATATATATATAAAATGATGGAATCAGAATCTACAACCGAGTCTTAACCCTCTTAAATATATTTTGAAGTCTCATTTTACTCTGTTCCTTCCTATTGACTTAAAAATATATGGATGGGGCGTGGAGAAATTGCTCAGCAGTTAGAAGCACTCCTGTTTGTAAAGACAGCCTGGGTTAGGTTCCTAGCATCCATGCTGGGCACCTCACAACTGCCTGTATCTCCATTTTCAGGAGCCCCAACTTCCTTTTCTGGGCTCTGTGGTTACTGTACTCATTGCACTCATGTGAACGCACCACCCCTGCACACACAGAACTAAAAATAAAATCTTAAAAAAAAACACATAAAGTGTATAATGTTGAACCACACTCTTCATTTCCTATGCCTTAAACCGTTCCAATATAAAAAGTTGACATTACCATGAAAATATTTTTTGTATGTGATGATTTTTTTTGGTAACCTCTACTATTTCTGATTTGGCTAAATATCTTTGATTGACAAGAAAGATTGTAAGAAATAATAGTGGAAAATATCCCCAACATTTGATAAAAGTCTTTATCCATTTGTAGCCTCAAATTAAGAGTTTAGAATACATAAACAGAAGCTACAAATTGGACTCATGAATATTCATGGGATGAAATTATTCTTTCATGGCACATGTGAAATGTGCATGGAAGTGACAGTGGCATGGTTTCACAGCTATGGAAAGAGGAGGAGACGAAAGAAAGGATGGGAGAACTTTTGTGCTAGCCTGTCAAAACTGACAAATGAGTAAGACTTAGCCATAGAAAGAATGTATCGATATAGCTAACGATCTAGTTTCATTCCCTTACTGTGACAAATATCATGGCCGAGAGGCATCTTACGGGAAGAAATGATTTATTTGGTTTACACATCTAGGTTGCTGTCCATCACTGAGGGAAATAAAGGCAGTAACTCAAACAGGAACTTGAAGCAGAAATCACAGAGGAACACTCTTGGTTGGCTCACCCACAAGCTTATGCTTAGCCAGGGTTCTTATACAGCCCAGGACCCCCTGCTTAAGGAATGGTGCTACCCACAGTAACAATCAAAACAACTCCCCACCGAAATTCCCGTGGGCTAATCTGATATAGGCAATTCCTCCATCTCAAGAATTGCCTCCTAGATGCCTGTAGGCTTTGTCCAGTTGACAGTTAAGGGTCAGTAGGGCAACTAGTGTTTCAGATTTCAGAGCATCGGAGAGTACATGAATTGTGTGTAGTGTAGTATGTTGTATTTATGGAAATATATACTTAACAAATACCTAACAAATATTCTAGTCATTTGATAATACTTAAATATTGTGGTGGTACCATATAATATTGATCATACAAAACTTTGAAGAATTTAGTAGAAATAACTAATCAAGCAAGATTTGACAGATTTCCAATAATTCACCAGTTAATGTTTAAGGTATTCCCTTTGATTTTGTAAGCCACATTGGAAACACTCAAAGCTATTGTAAGAAATAAAGGGTTCAGGCTAGAGAAATGTTTGCTACATAAGAAAAGGACTTGAGTTTGATCCTCAACACTTGCATAAAAATAGGAGCGGTAGACACAGGTGGACCTGTGGGGCTCACTGAGAAACCATGTCTTAAAATTCCAGGAGGACAGAATCTAAGGAATGACCTGTAAGGTTGACCTCCAGCTTTCTCTCTCTCTCTCTCTCTCTCTCTCTCTCT
>CAJQZJ010033263.1:5945280-5971837 GCA_907164525.1 Lophiomys imhausi
CCTGTCTGTCTCTCTCTCTCTCACACACAGAGAATTCTCTTATTCTTATTCTCTCTCTCAGAGAGAATGGGAATGAGGACGCCTGCATGACCATCATATTTGGAGAGGGCCAGAAGCCCACCCACAGACTTCAGGTCACCAAGCATGGTGGTTAGTTTCTGTCAACTTGACACCAACAAGGGTCACCTTGGAAGAGGGAATCTCAAGTGAGAAATTGCTTCCATCAAATTGGCCTGTGGGCATGTTTATAAGGTGTTTTCTTGGTTGCTAATTGATGTGACAGGGTACCGCCTACTGTGGACAGGCCACCACAGGGCATTTGGGGCCAGATATAAATGAAAGGACAGTTGAATGTGAGCCTGGAAGCAAGCCAGAGAGCAGTGTTCCTTCTCAGTCTGTGCTTCGTTCCCTGCCTCCAGGTTCCTATTTTGCATTCCTATCCTGACTTCCCTCAGTGATGGACCACATGAAAGTGTAAACTAAATAAATTCTCTTGTCCCCATGTTATTTTGGTGGATGTTTTCCACAGAAAGAGAAAGCACACAGGGACACTAAGTTCATAATCATTTATGTAGTTCAACAAGCCACTGTTGAAGCTAGATACTTCATTGTCATGGACATTTCATGGTGTTTAAGATAATCCTGGCCTGTCACTTGCTACCTGCCAGGAACGTACATATTGTGACAACCTGAATTTTCTGCAGACATTTCCCTCATATTTACTAGAGAACATTAATATCTCATTCCCCTGTAGAGAACCAGTGTTTTAAATGAATCACACATGGAAGTATTGTCCTAAGTATAGACCCAGAAACACCAGTGCCCTGGGTCACTACAGATACTTTAAGAAAAATACTGTGACCAAACAAATTGAAAAATAGTAGATGACACGTAGTTGTAAGCATTGTAATTGCAGAATTTCTCAGGGCCCTTGTTCACATGTGTTATGCATATATAAGAGGGAAAACTACTGAGGAAGATACTCCATGTCAACCTCAAGCCTCCATGAATGCGTACACCCACATGCACACATATCTCACACATACATGTACAAAGACTACCAATCCAATCTAGTTTGCAACATGTACTAAAACTATGCTACGAAGAAGCATACATTAGGAAATGGTATATTAGTCTTGATACCTACATATATAACATATAAAACTTGAATCTTCTTCCATATTTTTCGCCCTAATAATAATAATGGGCTAGATGGCTTTTGGTGAGACTTAATGATAGTGTGAGGAGTCAATTATTGGCAATATAAAGGGTGCTCAAGAAAGCCAAACCAATCTCTCTCTCTGTCTCTGTCTCTCTGTCTCTCCCCCTCCCCCTACCCCGTGTGTGTGTGTGTGTGTGTGTGTGTGTGTGTGTGTGTGTGTGTAAGCTAAAGGACATCTTAGCTGGTATCCCATAGGTGCTGTCAATCTTGTCTTGTGAGCCAAGCTCTCTCACTGGCCTGGAACTCCTCAATTGGGCTGGGCTGTTACGCCAGTAAGCCCCCGGGATTTACTGATCTTTGCTTTCACAGTGCTGAGGTTCAGATGCATGCTATCATGCCTGGCTCTATAATACAGGTTCCAGCAACCCAAACTCAGGTCCTCCTTACTTGCATGGCAAGTAGCTTATTGAATGAGTCATCTCCCCAGACTGGAACTCTAGTTTTTGTTTTGTTTGTTTTATTTTGTATCTCCACCCTTTTCAGAAGGTAAGCTAAAACCTCAGAAACTAATTCCAAGAATCTATAACATATTGATCACAAACTGTTTGCCTGGGGAAAGCACTTAACAGCTACTTCCCGTGGGGCACAGTTCCTGCCCTTCCAGAAAGAGTGAGACACTTCATTGAACAAAACGTATAGAACCCACTAGAAGAAGAGCCTGGGGCCTCCGTTTCAGCCATCAAATGATTTTTAACACATCCAAAATTCTTGAAAAATAGAAGTTCTCCTTTGCTTTCTGGTTTAACTGTGATTCCCTACTCTAAAAAAAAAAAAAAAAGAAACAAAACAAAAAAGAATATTTAGAATTAATATAACTTGCTTTCATTCTTGGATTCAAATGCATTCCCAAAGGGAATAAAGGATGAAATAAAATGACCCTCACTCCAGATATTTATCCGTGCTCCCTGTAATGTATTTTTACATTTTCTGGTAGAATTTTTGGCATCAATGCCTCCTTTTTAAAAAAATTTATTATTTCTGGTTACATCTCCATCACAGTGTCCTCTTTCCACCCCTTCCAGTCCTGCCCTCCCACCCTCTACCCCCTATCCCTACAAAACAGTCCCCTGCCCCAGTTCAGCAGTCATATGAGAGCCACGAGCCTCCTCATACACTAGGGGCCTACAAGGCAGCACCACTAGGACAAAGTGTCTCATTGATAGGAAACAAAGTCTATGTTCTTGTTCCCTTTGGTGCATTGGTTGTAGTATAGTTATCCTGTAAATATGGCTAAAATCTGATTATAAGTGAATAGATGCCATGTGCATCCTTCTGAGTCTGGGTTAGCTCACTCAGGATGAGCTTTTCTAGTTCCATTCATTTGGTTGCAAATCGCATGATTTCATTGTTTCTGGTAGCTGAGTAGAATTCCATTGTGTAGATGTACCACAGTTTTTAATCCATTCCTCAGTTGAGGGACATCTGGGTTGTTTCCAGTTTCTAGTTATTACAAATAAGGCTGCTATGAACATAGATGAGGAAACTTCCTTGTGATTTGGTGAGGAATCATTTGGATGTATACCCAGAAGTGGTATAGCTAGGTCCCGAGGCAGAGCTATTCCAAGTTTTCTAAGATATCACCAGACTGACCCCCATAGTGGTTGCACAAGCCTGCACTCCCACCAGCAATGGAGGAGGGTTCCCCTTTCTCCACACCCTAGCCAGCATGTGCTGTCATTTGAGCTTTTGATCTTAGCCATTCTGACAGGTGTGAAATGGAATCTCAGAGTCGTCTTGAGTTGCATCTTAAAGAAGTTACTTCCATGAAATAATTGTTGCCCTGACACAGACAGAATTATACTTTTGGACCAGTTCTGTGGGTAAAGGTGCTTGTCATCAAATTTGATGACCCGAGCTCCACTTCTGGGACCCACACAGTGGAAGGAGGGACCTGATTCCCATAATTTGTCTTCAGAGCTTCACAGGTACACAATGGTACACATGCATATACACACACACACAGTATGTGAAAGTGGTATTTTTTTAATGCTTTTAAAATTAATTTATTAATTGTGAGTGTGTGAAACTACAAATTAACTAATTATTGTAGTTATTAGTAATTATAAACTGTAAGATTAGGCTGGTGGAGTAGCTGGCAGCTTGGCACAGGATCCGGTGGTGTGGCCCGCATGCCTTAACCGGCTGCCTAACTTATCCTGGAGAAAGAGCCATGGGACCAAAGGTGGCCTACACCACCTGTAACCTAAACTCAATTAATGTAAGTTGTTATATTAGGCCAGTAGAATTACTGGCGGATTGGTGGGAGATTCGTCTAGGCTCTGGGGGAGTCCAGAAGTCTGGAAGTCCAATGGCCTGGAATTGCTTAGACTGAGGGCCTATAAGCCACCACAGTCTTTTTCCAAATAATTAAATACACCAAGACCTTTTAATGTTTTAATGCTTAGCCCTTAGCTAGGCAGACTCTCAATTAGCTACACTAAGTTAACCCGGATCACCTAATCCCAAACTGCCATGGCCTACGAGTACCTTCCAGCCTTCTCCAGAGGTCTGTCTCCTTCTGTGGCTCCTGGCGGGAAGTGGGAGAATCTCTGTGTGTGCCCAGGGTTCCTGTTCTAATTTCAGGAAGTCCCGCCTTCCTATACTCTTTCTGCCCAGCTAAATGGCCATAAGCGATTTTTATTAACCAATCAAGAGAATGCCTCAGAAGGGGCGGTAACCAGATCTCAGCCATTGAAATCAACCTATCAGAAGCAATGATATTAGACCTTCTCTCAACATCTCCCCCTTTAAGTCTAACAAAAGGCTCCTTAATAACAATAAATATAACAATAAACACAATACAGTAACAATAACAATAAAAACAATACAATAAACAATTATGAAAACTAAAAGGTGTGACACACATTCTCAACATCCAGTCCATATGTATTTGACTAGTTAACTAGGACATACTCTATTACATATCTCTCTTGATGAGTTTAAGGATCTATACCTAATTCAACTTCCATCCTAACTTACATTACTAACTAAACCATCTTAACCTTAAAACATCATTTTAATTCCTAGATGGCTTAAAACTTATTGTGAGGCTATAACTATATAGTCTTCAATCACATCAGAAACCTGAGAAGGATAAATATATCTGAATAGATAGGCACTATGAAATGACAGACAACTGGCTGCGTAGACAGTCCCCAGTTTCTATAACATTGGAGCATCATCTTCAGCCTTCTGGCCAAGCATGTCTCACAGACTTAGTTGTGGAGCAGGAAATAAGATTTGTTCATTCTGTCTTTGCAGAATCAGTTCATCAATTTACCTGCATTTAAGCTCTGGTCCATCTTTGGACTGTATATAGTCTGTTGAGAGAGCAGGGGCATTTTTGTCCAGTAGGAATTATCTCCTGATGGGAGGTTTCTTGATGCTCATTGTCTCCTTCCAAATCTAATGGGAACTGTCAGGAGCTGACAGTCTCATGTCAAAGAATTTTTAAAATAATAAAAATATCTTTAAATGCCATTTTCTGTATGCCTCTGAGGGTTTTGAAGACATCTACTATTTTATTTATAAATTTATCTATCATCTATCTTCTATCTATGAACAAACAAACTGTATAAATTCTATCAAAATTAATCTTATGTTTTATCAATTGACAACATTTTATACCAATATATCAAAAGATAACCTTATTTTAAGAATAACAACAGTTTTAAGTTTCAGAGCAGATTCAATAATCTATCTTTACATCTTATCATTTCTATACTATATACATATATTCTCCTTTTTTTCTTTTTAAGTCCTTTTCCCTATATAAGAAAGGATAAAGAAAAAGAAATAGAAAAGTCCTTGAGTCTAACCTCCTATACCTTGTTTAATAAGACCATTTAACAATTTGTAACTAATCCCCCTAAACAACATCTATAACATATCAATTGACCAAAATATTATCCCCCCCCACCTTTTGGGAATGGGGCGTCGCTCTCTTAAAATTGCTTCCTGCTGAATTGGGTCATAGAAAACCTGTTTGGGGGCCCAAAAAATATAAAAAATTGGTTAAGCAATTTAATAATCCAGTCTTTATGTGCTCAGCAATTTGAATGTCCTGAGCAGTTTGTAGTCCATTGAACTTTGGATGGGAAAGTTCAGGGCTTCATTGAAGTCCTGGCTGGAATAGTCTGTGAGCTGGACCATCTGGGCTTATCTTGTCTTCTTTGGTGTTTGGTCCCTTTGCTCTGAAAATATATAATTTCTCAAAATTAACATATCTCCATTTTTTCTTTTGAGACAGTATTTTTTTTATATTCTTGTCTTGGATTTATTTTGTAGACCAGGCTGACCTTGGCAAAGGTCAGAGATCCATCTGTCTTTGTCTTTCAAATGTTAGGATTAAAGGCATGTACCATCACACCCAATAGATCTCTCCTAGGGTCTAATATCTCTCTTGAAACCAGTTTTCCAGTGGGTGTCCCACATCTAAGGAGACTGGCTCGTGACCCCTTTTTCTTTATATCTTTAAAATCTCTTCCACGGATTAAGCTATCTCCCCTAGGGTCTAATGTGACCCCTTTTTCTTTATATCTTTAAAATCTCTTATATGTCAGCATTGTCAAATGACAAAAAACATCCTTTTTACCTCCCGCTATAGGAAAAGCACAGACTTCTAAACAAAATTCAAGCAAAGAAACAACAACATTCCAAAAGCCTTGGTCTAATTGTGCCATCCCATGTTGTAATTAAAGTTCTGTTTATAATTCCTGAAATCTAGCTTTGACTATATCCTTGGTTGGCCTTTCCCAGATACTCTTGATAAGCACTTAGTTCTCAGGCACTTGTGAGCTCCAGCTGACATCTTTTGTATCAGGTCCAGGTCCGGCCTCTTTCCTTCCACCATTGTTATCCTCAGTAGTTTAGCATTTCATCTGTAAACTCTCTCCCTTACAGATATCCTTAAGCTTATCCTAGTCAAATCTTTCTCAAAAAGTGTATATAAAACCACAATTGTCAGTGTAAAAATGATCTGTGTGTAAAGAGATACAAACTCAATTGGAATCCAAGCATATTGAGACATTATGAATTTCTTCATTTTTAATTTAGGCCGTTAATTTCCTTCTCAAGCTCTGTTCAGAAGGCTGCTGGTTATTTAGCATATAAAGAGAGCTAAGCTTCCACCTTTGCTGTAAGGCAGTAGCTTTTGTTAAAGGAGTCTCCTTCCCCTGCTCTTTAGCTAAGAAATTATTTTTCACCTGGGCCTTCTCGGGCTGTAAGCATGGATTCTGATTGCCAAACAGTGGGCGCCATATGTTAAAAAAAATAGCTAATTAAATTATTTACCCAGTATTTATATTATATTTAATTGTTTTGGTGGCTAATCCTTAACCCTCCATTATAAAAGAGCACACAGACACCACATGGATTTTATCAAGCCTAGGCCTGGGTTGTGCAATCCTAGCCCATCTTAGCTAGCTCATAAGTCTATTACCCAAATATAACCCCATATATACATAAGTCCCTTTGGACTATTATTCTCCACGCTAAGCCGATGTTCCAGGCCACATGGAAGGATCTTCTTTAATCTACCCCATGGCGTGTCTTCCTTGTTTACTCCTGGCTTCTTCTCTGGCAACCTTCCTCTTCCGAAGATTCTCTGTGTCTATCTGTAAAAGCCCGCGAACCTTAGTCCCACCTATCTCTGTGCCTCAGCATTTATTTAACCAATCAGAGTTAATTAAGTAACAGACAGCAAACAGGACCAATTAACATTTAGAATGCTTAACATCACCCCATCATGTGTGCATGTGTGTGCTTGTGTGTGTGTGTGTGTGTGTGTGTGTGCATGTGTACATGGGTGTGTGTCTCTCTGTCTCTGTGTCTAAAATAATATTGAAATTTCCTGTTGGAAGCCATGAGAAGAAAAGTCTTTGCAACGCCTTATCGAAAAAGTGGGCTTGTAGTTGTAAAGCACAGGTAGAAATCGAAGTTGATCCCGTGTTTGTAGCAGCAGGCTCTGACTCTCCCCAAGTCTGAGATTTTCATCCCATGTGTCTTGGCCCTCAGGATATTATTCAGCCTCTTCAAGAGTTAGCATGCCTCTTTTCTCATAGGGTTAATTGGCATAGACTAAGAAGACATGAGTGTGGCATGCCCTGCCTCTGCTGTAATCATAGACCTCCACTTGGAGGGGGAATTCTAATTGGCAACATGCAAACTTACTCTGCATGAATCCTCAACAGTGGACACAGAATAAAATAAGAACTATGGTCTATTTTAATCCCTTCAAGAGATGCAGAGACTATCTCCCTGGGGTTAGATGTGTAGCAGAGACAGAATTCAGAAATCTCTAACAGCAATGAGAACAAAACTGTACCCTATGCCAGCTCTGTAACAGCTCCCATGTGCCTCCCACAAAGCAACAGGAGACCAGGCTCGTGAACTATCTATTGCTTCTCCTCTTCTCAACCCTTGTGCTAAATTTCTAAGTCAAACCTTTGTCAAGACCCATGCCTCTCCCCGGAGAGCCATCAATGTCTTTCCTCCAATTACCCACCAGGGATTGTTTGAGAGAGTCAGGCTGTTCCAGTCCCCATGCAAGATAAGAGGCTGGCCTCTAAGCCACACCATCCATCCATCACCAAGGAGAATGAAGCAGGGAGTGGGCTCACGTTTCAATAGTTATGTCTTCTCTGGATGGTCCTCGGAAGATGATAGGTTAAACCACACACCATGGCTGTCTTTTCTTTCTTTCTTTCTTTTTTGTTAATCGTTTATTTTATTTTATTTTTTAATATTTATTACTTCAGGTTACCTCTCCACCACAGTGTCTTCTTTCCCCTCCCAGTCCTGCTCCCCTTCTACCCCCTATCCCTTCCATCCCACTCCTCTGGAGTGGAGTGTCCCTACATAACAGTCCCCCGCCCCAGTTCAGCAGTCATATGAGGGCCAAGAGCCTCCTCATACACTGGGGGCCTACAAGGCAGCACCACTAACTAGGGCAAAGTGTCTCATTGATAGGAAACAAAGTCTGTTCATGTTCCCTTTGGTGCATTGGTTGTAGTATAGTTATCCTGTACTATATGGTTAAAATCTGATGATAAGTGAATAGATGCCATGTGCATCCTTCTGAGTCTGAGTTACCTCACTCAGGATGAGCTTCTCTAGTTCCATCCATTTGACTGAAAATCACATGATCTCATTGTTTCTGATAGCTGAGTAGAATTCCATTGTGTAGATGTACCACAGTGTTTTATCCATTCCTTGGTTGAGAGACATCTTGGTTGTTTCCAGTTTCTAGCTATTACAAATAAGGCTGCTATGAACATAGATGAGAATATGTCCTTGTGGTTTGGTGAGGAATCATTTGGATGTATACCCAGAAGTGGTATGGCTGGGTCATGAGGTAGAGCTATTCCAAGTTTTCTAAGATATCACCAGACTGACCTCCATAGTGGTTGTAAAAGCTTGCACTCTCACCAGCAATGGAGGAGAGTTCCCCTTTCTCCACACCCTCGCCAGCATGTGCTGTCATTTGAGTTTTTGATCTTAGCCATTCTGACAGGTGTGAAATGGAATCTCAGAGTCGTCTTGAGTTGCATTTCTCTGATAATTAAGGATGTTGAGCATTTCTTCAAGTGTCTCTCAGCCATTAGGGATTCTTCCTTTGTGAATTCTCTGTTTAGCTCTGTTCCCCATTTTTTTGATTGGATTATTTGGTTTCTTGGCATTTAATTTCTTGAGTTCTTTATAAATTTTGGATATTAGCCCTCTGTCAGATGTGGGGTTGGTGAAGATTTTTTTCCCTATCTGTAGGCTGCCATTTTTTTCGAATGACAGTGTCTTTTGCCTTACAGAAGCTTTTCAGTTTCATGAGGTCCCATTTGTGGATTGTTGATCTTAGATCCCAAGCTGTTGGTGCTCTGTTCAGGAAGTTGTCACCTGTGCCAATGAGTTCGAGGGTTTTCCCCACTTTTTCTTCTAATAGATTTAGTGTGTCAGGTCTTATGTTAAAGTCTTTGATCCACTTGGATTTAATTTTGTACAAGGTGAAAAGTATGGGTCTAATTTCATTCTTTTACATGTAGACATCCAGTTAGATCCAGCTCCATTTGTTAAAGATACTGTCCCTTTTCCATTGTATGGTTTTGCTTCTTTGTCAAAAATTAAATGATGATAGGTGTGTGGGTTCATTTCTAGGTCTTCAATTCCATTCCATTGATCCACCTGTCTGTTTCTATACCAGTATCATGATGTTTTTATTACTATTGCTCTGTAGTGCAGCTTGAAATCTGGGATGGTGATGCCTCCAGATGTTCTTTTATTGTACAGGATTGATTTAGCTATTCTATATTTTTTGTTATTCCATATGAAGTTGAGAATTGCTTTTTCCAGGTCTATAAAGATTTGTGGTGGTATTTTGACAGGAATTGCATTGAATTTGTATATTGCTTTTGGCAGGATGGCCATTTTTATTATGTTTATCCTACCTATCCATGAGCATGGGAGATCTTTCCATCTTCTGATGACCTCTTCAATTTCTTTCTTCAAGGACTTGAAGTTCTTGTCATACAGGTCTTTCACTTGCTTAGTTAGAGTTACCCCCAGGAATTTTATATTGTTTGTGGCTATTGTGAAGGGTGTTGTTTCCCTTATTTCTTTCTCAGCCCATTTATTTTTTTGTATAAGGAAGGGCTTCTGATTTTTTGAATTAATTTTGCTGAAGGTTTTTATCAGTTGAAGAGTTCTCTTGTGAAATTTTTGGGGTCTCTTATGTATACTATTATACCATCTGCAAATAGGGATAATTTGACTTCTTTGTTTCCAATTTGTATCCCTTAGATCTCCTTTAGCTGTCTTATTGCTCTAGCAAGAACTTCAAGTACTATGTTGAAGAGATATGGCAAAAGTGGATATCCTTGTCTTGTCCCTGATTTTAAATGAAATGTTTCAAGTTTCTCTCTATTTAGTTTGATTTGACTACTGGCTTGCTGTATTCACCTTTGTTATTTCTAGATATGGTCCTTGTATGCCCGTTCTCTCCAGGACTTTTAGCATGAAGGGGTGTTAGATTTTGTCAAATGCTTTTTCAGCATCTAGCGAGATGATCATGTCATCTTTTTCTTTCAGCGTTTTTATATGGTGAATTATGTTGATGAATTTTCATATGTTGAACCATCCTTGCATTCCTGGGATGAAGCCTACTTGATCATGGTGTATGATATTTTTGATGTGTTGTTGGATTCAGTTTGCCAGTATTTTATCAAGTATTTTGCATCTATGTTCATGAGGGTAATTGGTCTGAAGTTTTCTTTCTTTGTTGGTCTTTGTGTGGTTTAGGAATCAGGGTGACTGTGGCCTCATAGAATGAGTTTGGCAGTGTTCCTTCTGATTCTATTTTGTGGAAGAACTTGAAGAGTATTGGTATTAGCTCTTCTTTGAAGGTCTAGTAGAATTCTGTGCTGAAACCATCTGGCCCTGGGCTTTGTTTTGGTTGGGAGATTTTTAATTACTGTTTCTATTTCCTTAGGGGTTATAGGGCTGTTTAATCTGTTAACCTGATTTTGGTTTAACTTTGGAAGATGGAATCTATCAAGAAAATTGTCCATTTCACTTAAGTTTTCAAATTTGGTGGAGTATAGATTTTTAAAGTAGGACCTAAAGAGTCTCTGGATTACCTCAATGTCTGTTGTTATTTCTCCCTTTTCATTTCTGATTTTGTTGATTTGGGTTTTTTCCCTCTGCCTTTTAGTGAATTTGGCTAAGGGTTTGTCTATTTTGTTGATTTTCTCAAAGACCCAACTCTTGGTTTCATCGATTCTTTGTATTGTTCTTTTTGTTTCTAAATTGTTGATTTCAGCCCTAAGTTTGATGATTTCCCGCCTTGTGCTCCTCCTGGGAGTATTTAGTTCTTTTTTCCAGTTCTTCCAGTTCTTCTGTTAATTCGCTAATATGAGCTGTCACGATTTTCTTTTTGAAGGCACTTAGTGCTATGAACTTTCCTCGTAGCACTGCTTTCATTGTGTCCCATAGGTTTGGGTATATTGTGCCTTCATTGTTGTTGGAGTTTAAGAAGTCTTTGATCTCCTTCTTTATTTCTTTCCTGACCCAGTTGTCATCCAGTAAAGAGTTGTTCAGTTTTTATGAGCGTGTATGCTTTCTGTTATTTCTGTTGTTGTTGAAGTCCAGCTTTATTCCATGGTGGTCTGATAAGATACAAGGGGTTATTTCAGTTTTCTTGTATCTGTTGAGGCATGCTTTGTGTCCGACTATATGGTTGGTTTTGGAGAAGGTTCCATGTGGTGCTGAGAAGAAGGTGTTATTCTTTTGTGTTTGGGTGAAATGTTCTGTAGATATCTGTTAGGTCCATTTGGATCATGACCTCTGTTAGACTCATTATTTCTCTGTTTGGTTTCTGTCTCGATGACATGTCCATTGTTGTGGGTGGGGTGTTGAAGTCTCCCACTGCCAATGTGTGGGGATAAATGTGTGGTTTAAGCTTTAGAAGAGTTTCTTTTACAAATGTATGTACCCTTGTATTTGGAGCATAGATATTCAATATTGAGATGTCATCTTGATGAATATTTCCTTTAACAAGTATGAAGTGCCCTTCTCTATCTTTTTTGATTAACTTCAGTTAAAAGTTTATTTTATTTGATATTAAGATGGCTACTCCAGCTTGCTTCTTGGGTCCATTTGCTTGGAAAACCTTTTCCCAGCCCTTTACTCTGAGGTAGCATCTATCTTTGTTAGTGAGATGAGTTTCTTGTATGCAGCAAATAATGGGCCTTGTTTAAGGATCCATTCTGTAAGCCTGTGTCTTTTCATTGGGGAGTGGAGTCCATTGATGTTGATGGATATTAATGACCAAAGGTTGTTATTTCCTATTATTTTGGTGTAGGTGGTGGTTGTGTGTTTGTTTTGGTTTAGCTGCAGGGGAGTTTTTTGCTTCCTCTGTTTTCTTGGGTATAGTTATATTCTGTTGGTTGGAATCTTCCTTCCAAAATCTTCTATAGGCTGGATTTGTGGGAAGATACTGTTTAAATTTGATTTTGTCATGGAATATCTTGTTTTCTCCATGTATGTTGATAGAGAGTTTTATTGGGTATAGTAGTCTGGCTGGGCACCTATGTTCTCTCAGGGTTTGTAGGACGTCTGCCCAGGCCCTTCTGGCTTTTAAAATTTCTGAGAAGTTAGGTGTAATTCTAATGCATCTGCCATTATATGTTACTTGACCTTTTTCTCTTACAGCTTTTAATATTCTTTCTTTGTTCTGTACATTTGGAGTTTCAATTATTATGTGGCAAGAACAATTTCTTTTCTGGTCTAATCTATTTGCTGTTCTGTATGCCTCTTGGAATTTTACCGGTATTTATTTCTTTAGGTTTGGGAAATTTTCTTCTATGATTTTGCTGAAAATGTTTCCTGGTCCTTGGAGTTTGGGGTTTTCTCTTTCATCTATGCCTATAATTCTTAGGGTTCATCTTTTCATTGAGTCCTTGATTTTTTTAGATGTTGTAGGTGAGGAATTTTTTTAGATTTCTCATTTTCTTTGGTTGTTGTACTGATTTCTTCCATCGAATCTTCCACTCCTGACATCCTGTCTTTCATCTCTTTTATCCTATTTTTGATACTCATGTCTGTAGTTCCTGTTCTCTTCCCTTGATTCTCCACCTCCAGGATTAACTCTGATTGTGTTTTCTTTATTACTTCTACTTCCAATTTCAAGTAGTGAACCATTTTATTCATTTTATACATTTTGTTCCAATTTGCTTGTCTTTGTCTGCAAATCTTTCAAATCTCTCATTGCCTTTTCTCTTTCCTGTTCATGTCAAGTTGTGTTGGCTTGGAGGTCTCTATTGGTCTTTTCTAATGTTTTAATTTGTAAAATTGTGGATTCTTTGTATTCTTTCAGTGATTCCATTTCTTCTTCAAAGGAGTCCAACATTTTCCTAAGTATAGATTTGTCATCATTTTCATGTGTTTCAGCTGTGGTGGGTTGTTCAGGGCTTGCTGTGTTAATGTCACTTGGACTGTTTCAGTGGCACTACAGGTCCCCTTTAGGGATTGCTGTGACTGTGTGAATATTGGGTGCTCAGGTAGCTGGGAGGTGCCTCTATCTGGCAGTTGGAGCTACCTCCCAAGACTCTGCAGTAATCAGACCTGCAGGAGACTCAACTAGTACAGGAAGAGCAGCCCTCTGCCCTGTCTGAGCACCCTGTTCTTCCAAGTGATTGTATAACCAACAGAGGGACCTTTATGTCCAACACCTTTCTGGGTAGGCCCAGATATGCTTGTGCTTCCCTGTCAGCCTCTGCGTGGCTTTTGCCCACTTCTGTGGCAGGGTCTGTGCTGGCGTCTGTTCTGGGTACTGGGCCTGTGCCCTGCACCAGTGGCCTCTGCTATGTACCCTAGATCTCTGTCCCATGCCACTGGTCTCCACTTTGGACCCCGAGTCTATGTCCCTTGCCACTAACCTCTGCTTTGGGCCTGAGCCTGTGTCCTGTGCCACTGACCTCTGCTTTGGGTCTGAGCCTGTCCACTAGATGGGTTTTTGAGTGGCTCTTGCCCACTTCCAGGGCTTGCTCCTTGGCCTGGATTCTGCACCATGCTGCCACGCTGTGCCCCACTGCCTGGGTTCCCCACCATGGTGCTCCTTGGGGTCTGGGTTCTATGACACTCCACATGCTGTGCCCAGCTGCCTGTGTCCAATCCTCCCTGCTTCCTACTGCCTGTGTTCCAGCTGGGTTCTGTACTGTGCTGTGTCCTGAGGCCTGGGTAGGTCTGTTTACCTGAGTGTCTGAGGGTCCCATGAGGGACCCCCATTAGTTCCTGGGTTCGCCAGGTGTGACCCTGCAGGTTCATGCTTCTCAGGATGTTGCTCAGCTTGTTTATCTGTGACGTTGTAGCTATTCCCCCCCACCTCCCCAAGCTCAAAATGTGTCCCTGCAGAATGCCTCCATTTTGGATCCTCCCATCGGATTTCTTGAGAGCTTGTTTGGAGGTTCTAGAATGGGAGCACAGCTACTCGTATACCCTTGACCGAAGACCAGTCCTCCTCTATTTGGAGAAGGTCGTCCTCTTCGACCCAGCACGCAGCTTTGGGAGGGATGCACATGGAGCGGTGAGGGAGGAAAGGGACACCTGCCTATCCAGCCAGATCAGCCGAATCAACCCTGGCGATCAATGGGGTGACAGATGTCGCAGCCAGATCCCTCTCACATCCCCATCGGATTTCTTAATATCCACTGTTGAACCTACTTTAAGGAATAAGGGAATGTTCAGCCTTCATGTTTCTGAAGCTCCTCAGGAAGACACATCAAGGCCTTCCCAGGTTCATATCAGATTTTATTTGGGTGCTTTGTGTATGATCTGCTTGCCTGTCTGATAGGGATTGCCTAGAGCTTGAGCAAAAGTCATTTGGATCAAGAAAGTATTTTAGGGCTCTGCTATACCAAGGATGATCAGAAAGTCAGATCTAGTTTATTTGTATTTAATCCAGTAAGTACAGTATAGACAGAGTTGCTAGATTAACCTATGGAAATATGACTATGCCTTCTACTATAACTAGGAAAGGATGACTACTTTAGTGATGGATTTCAGGTACCCAAAAGCCTATGTTGAAGTACATTGCAGAAAAGGCTCAAGGATGACTTCAAGGGTGCACTGCTGGGTGTTGACTCAGCTGGTAAAGATCTTGCTGCCCAAGCACGAGGACCTTGGCTCAGTCCCTTGGCCCAGTAGTCACATGAAAAGACCAAGTATGGTGACATGCTCTTATAAATCCATTGTAGACCAGGCAGAGGCTGGTAGATCTCTGAGGCTCAGTGGCCAGCCAGCCTAGTCTACCTGGTGAGTTCCAGCCCAGTGAGAGACTGTGTCCCTAAAGACAAGATGGGTGGTACCTGAGGAACCAAAACTGAGGTGGTATTCTGGTCTCAACATGCACACACATACAGACACACACATACACACAAACATACAGGTAAATGTACATTTACACACACACATATACACACAAGAAAAATATGTCTTGTTTAAATAAATTTTTATTCTTCAAGAAATAGTCTCAAAATACCTCAAACTCTGAAATGATATGGCTGGGGGCACTGTAGACACATATCACCATATCACCAATCTGAAGACATTTGTCTTACTTTGCCCTTGTTAAGTTTAGACCCATTCGTATCAATATAACAGCTAGGAGCCTAATGTAATTTATGTGAAATTAAAATAAAGAGCCCCAAGCAAACGCATCTTGTAGATTTATTTGGGCAAATAAAGATTATAAGCATTCCCTATGCGGTTGAAAGAAAGGCTCCAAGCAGGATGGCCCAGTTGATATAAATGCATTTGATGAACTCTGCAGTGTGCACACAGTAAAAGATGATTAAACACCCCTTTTAATTTAGAAAGAGAAACAAAAAGGGTAATTTATAATGGATTTTTATTTAATTTTAATGAAAAGTTCACAATTGTTATTATTTTTGCACACAAGTGTAGCAGTGATTTTTTTAAAAAGTAATTTGGTAATATCTAACACTGCGTATTCTTTTGTGGGGTAACTAACTTGAAAGGAGTCACTTAGGTGTCAGTGGTGAATGGGGGATGTATGCAGGTACAGTCAGCTGTGTTTGCACACATGGAGGCCACCAGTTGACAACGGGTATCTTTATTAGCTTTTCACCAGATTTATTGAGACTGGATCTCACTAAACCTGAAGTTTCCTGCTGAGGCCAGATGGGCTGGTCATAGAGTCCTGAGAATCCCCCTATCACTGTATTCAAGTGCTGAAGTCACATATGTGTTCTGCCATGCCCAGCTTTTACATGGATGCTGTGGATTATAATTCAGGCTCTTCACCTTGCAATGAAAGCACCTTCCCCACTGAACTATTTCCTAGCTCTAAAGGAATAGCCTTCTATCCTTCCGTTCTTCCAGAGATTTCCATACTCAGGGACCTGAGAGAGGTTTTGGTTTCCATCTTTACCTGAGGATCTGAGAGAGGAGTGTTTGGGTCTCCCAGGAAGAGAAAGTACAGACTAGAATTCTTCCCTCCAGAGTTTTTGCTGTGTCCCAGTGTGTATTGCATGTTACAATTAGACCTCATAAATGGCCCTGAAGAAACAGTCTGGGTCAGAGATCACAAAGAAATTAGTCCATTTGCTCAGTTGTTGACAGAGGGTACTTGAGGTGTCAGAGCAGAAGCTTCTAGATAACTGGAGGGTTGGCTGAGGTTGCAGAGTGTGGCTGAGTTCATGGTCAGACACCATCCAAGGTGCTTCTGTGGACCTGTGTCTGCTTTCTTCTCAAGCAACCCCTCCCTGGATATCCAACAATGGTAAATCATAGATGTGGATTCCATGGTGAAAATCCAAGATTTTCCCATTATGTGAAGCTGCCCAAGTTATCAGGAGTCCCAACTCTCTGCTCCAACAGTCACCACATTGTTCAGAATCCTCATACAAATTAAAACAATTTACAAGTGTTAACCATCTTTTTTTTTTTTTTTAACCGGTCACCTGGGTAGCTCAATAGAAGGTATGGATGATGAAACCAAAGAGAAGCTTCAGAAACATAAAACCATTAAGAGTTGAAATTGGCTGTTTCCTATCTTGAAAGCAGCTACTATCTTCACAAACTCCCTTGGCTTGAAATTCTGACCCTGGCCTGAGCATTCCAGAGGTAATAAAACAGCACTCTGGCACACGGTGGGCTGCATGCAGAGTGAGGTCAGAGGCTGGGGCCGCTTTCAAAAGGTTTTCCAGGAAACCATTCTATTGAATAATGTTTAAGTTTGCATGGGAGTTTTGAGCACAGCATGGTACAACAAAAAGTCAGTCACAGGACATTAACAAGGGTACAGCAGTCATATTGAGGGTACAGTCCCTATGAAGGGAGACTGCACTGTCTGGTACTGGCTCTTCAGTCTCTTCTAGAAGTTGAGACTCACTGGTTAATTGGAAGACCAATGTTTTAATCCAGACATATTCACTTGCACTATTTGGCCCTGCTCTATCACTTGATGTAGTGAGGGGCTGGAGATGTGACTCACTGAGGAGAGTGTTTGTCTGTACTGCGCAAAGCCCCGGGTACTGGTCTCAGCACCATATTCATCTGATGTAGTGATGTTTACCTCTAATCCCATGGGAGGCAAAGGCTAGAGGGTTGCGAGTTCAAGTATGAATCTTAGTTATACAGTGGGTTTAAAGGGAGTCTAGGTCTCATGGGTCCTTGTGTCAAAAGAATAACTGAAGAAGAAAGAAACATGAATGGGGTCAGCTGCAGGAGGTGAAGGGGGGATTTCCTTGATGTCACAAATGAATGCAAGTTCCCAGTTTGGATGAGACAGGCACACAGTAATGCGTTTGCTTTAGGGAACACTTGCTCCAAGATATTATTTAAAATATATTCAAAGACATGGCTATCTGAACATACCTTTCTCCCCTTCAACTGTTTTCCATTCCCATTCCCAGAAAAAAAGAAAATTGGTGATCTAGGATAGGAAAGTCACCTGATACCTGCAGTTGTCACCTGAGAAGTGTTATTCCATTGCTCCTTAAGTAGTCCGTGTGTGTGTGTTTGTGTGTGTGTGTGTGTGTGTGCAGCAATGTATGAGAGGGTGTGTGCCCACAATTACACATGTGACTGCAAGAGTTCATGTGACTACAAGAGTTCGTCAGGTATTTTCCACCAATGTTCCCCAATAAATCTATTTTTTGAGACAAAATCTCTCCGTGAACTTGGAATTAGACTGCTTGACCAACAAACCATGGTCATCTTATTTGCATTGTCCTGCAGTGCTGGGTGATAGGCACATGTACCCACGTGTGGCTTTTATGTGGGTTGTGGGGATCTGAGTTCAGGTCCTCACACTTGCACATGTCACAGAGTCATCTTCCCAGCCTTCAGGTCTTTATAACCCCTCAAAAGATTAGCTTATCAAATACATACTCAGGGAAATCCGAGTCCTGGAGATTTCTAGTGAAACCAGACCTCTTCAGATCAAGTTGAAATGGCTGGACGTGTTACACTGAAAATCTTGAGTGTTTCTCTTTCTAATCATGGCCCCTTCACTCCCACCTCCTGTCATTCACTCATTGTTCCTGGGCACACATATTTACTTACTACTCTCCACATTGAAAATCAATAAGCGCTACTCATCTTTCAAAGGACCACCCCAAGTTTCTTGACCCCCATATATGGATTCTTCAGCATATCTGGGTTTCTATCCCCTTACCTTGAGACTGTATCATATACCTTAATTTGGATTTTGTAAATATTGTCAGCCCCTAGCCTTACTTTTTTGTCATATGGATCAATGGCCAGCATAGAGCTGAATATAACAGGTGTTCAGCTAACATCTCATGTAGGCTTTTTTTTTTTCCTTTGAAAAGGAAATGTGGAGTTTCATGTGGTACTCTTGCTGTTTAGATTGTATCAGGATTTTTTATTTCTCTTTTTAGTTCTGGATACGGCCTGCTGTTTGCCAAGTAACCTTGGCTGGTTGGCCAGTTAGCTCCGTGGGTCTGCCTGTCTCTGCCCCACATTGGTGAGATTACAGGCATGCGCTCTCATGCCACCTTTTGACATAGCTGCTGGATATCAGACTCATGTTCTTATGCTTGCCACACAGCCATGGTCCTGACTAAGCTATCTTAAACTGTGGTGTGAATTTTGAAGGGGAGAAACCATAGCACTAACTAAGTCCTAACCCGAGGACACGGTCTGAAGTAGGATTTCAACATATTACCATTCACCATTGAGGTAGGACTGTCAGAATGACCCCCCCCCCCCCGAGCCTTTCAGATTCAGCATGGGAAGGGAGTCCATATGGCCCTCATACTGGATGATGTAACACCTGTCCTGCTGGTTGTGGAAGTGACTCAGGGGTGGAGAGTGCTAGGTGCTCTTATAGTCTACTCACATTCGGCCGCTCACAGCTTTCTGTAACTCTAGCTCCAGACCCTATATCCTGACCATAATGTTGCCATTAGGAACTATATATCTGTTCTATCTTATCTGTACCATCCTGTGTGTGTGCGTGTGCGCGTGTGTGCGTGTGTGCATGTATGTGTACTTACAACATGTATCACAGGTTGATGCTAGCTGTCTTCTGAAGAAATTCCCTGCCTTAAATTTTTGACATAGTCTCTCATCAAAGATGTAACTTGCTGAATCAGTTAGGCACAGTGGGAACCTCTAGGAATGCACCTCACTCTGTTTCCCAAGGATTAGAAGCACAGGTACTTACTGTTGCCCCTGGCTTTTAAATGCGGTTTCCAGGTTGGATGGAGCATCTGCACACTTGCACTGTAACCATTTCCAAGTAGAACTGCCTCACCAGAGCCGTCTCATGAGGCCTTCGGAAGACTTTAACCCAAGACCTTTCATAATGTTTGCCTTCTGTCTTCACTTTTCAAAGGCCTCCAGGTAGGATGCTTCTACCCTCCCTCACATGACTTATTTACCTGGCCACACTTAATCATGACCACTGATGGACAACCCCAATTGGTCAGTTTCCTTTTCCTATTGTTGTAGTGGTGGTGTGGTGCTTAGGATCAACTGAGGGCTTCCCACATGCTAGACATTTACCACTGAGCTGCAAGCTAGCTCTTTGGTTCCGATCTTAGCACGTGTAGTTTTAATATAAGTATGATATATTTTGTTATAACTGGATTACAAGTCTAGTTTTAGCGATCCTGTGAGTGAGGCTTGTTATTCTAACTTCATGATTTTTTTTTTCCCCTCAGTGGCACTAATTGTTAATAGCTTTTAGGCAAAAATACCTAAAATTCCAGCCTGAGTCACACATATCCAATTACTCTCTTGTGGACTCCAAGAATATAAATCATTATTTCAAGTAAGGGCAGAGGTGTTTTAAATTTAGCAAAATCCATTTCCACCCTAATCCTCCTTGTAAATTGCCTGGTCCCTTTTTATTTTCGGGTCATCATTTCTCCAAAGCCAAGGCTTTATTTTGTGGGTAAGAGTTCACATTAGCATTAGTAATGACAAGGGAATGGGCACTCTTCACATTGCTGGAACGTGGTTGGACAAATTCTCTGGCCTTTGGGGAGGGGGTAAGTAGTGAGTTTTAGAATGTTACTGAAAGGAAGAGTTGCTAATTGAGCATTTCCTGGCCCAGTGTTCAGGAGTCTTGGGAAGATGAGTGCTAAGAGATGAATCCTTTAATGTTGTACATATCTAGAGCCCAGCTAGAAAAAATGAAGGCAGAGGGTAGAGTCGGCCCTTCATAGCTGTGTGCTATTGTGATTTTCTTTTAAGTTCTTTCAGTTTCCACCATATGACATTTTATAAAATAAGACATGGCTAGAGTAACTGATAAATTCACTTTTGTTTTTATTTATTTATTTATTTATTTATTTATTTATTTATTTATTTATTTATTTTGTTTTTTCGAGACAGGGTTTCTCTGAATATCTCTGGCTGTCCTGGACTCGCTTTGTAGACCAGGCTGGCCTCGAACTCACAAAGATCCGCCTGCCTCTGCCTCCCAAGTGCTGGGATTAAAGGCGTGCGCCACCACCGCCCGGCTTTGTTTTGTTTTAGAAATCAAACTCCACTGCTTCTTCCTTGTCTCCCCAACGCCAATCCACAGGAAGTTTTTTTCTGGCTCATTTATTACATTATCACTTTATGGAGAGAGTTGCCTTTTTTTTCTGATTCTGCTAAATCAGCACTGCCCTATAGAAATTATGTTCCCT
This sequence comes from Lophiomys imhausi, assembly GCA_907164525.1. Lineage (NCBI taxonomy): Eukaryota > Metazoa > Chordata > Mammalia > Rodentia > Muridae > Lophiomys > Lophiomys imhausi. Next base: position 5,966,179 of record CAJQZJ010033263.1, read on the forward strand.
GGAAGCCTGAAAGCAGGGCAGTTTTCCTTGTTCTTCTAATTATGAAGTTAATATTTGAAAATCATTTTCATTGTCGGCTTGCAGTTAAACATGACCACATGAAACTTGCCTTTGGGGCTGGGCTGATAACTCAGTGGTTAAAGGCACATACTGCTCTTTCAGAGAATCTAAACTCAGTGACCAGCACATATATTTGACTGATCAGAACTTGTAACTCCAGCTCCAAGATACCTAATGTTCTTCTCTTCTGGCTTCCATGGGCATGAGAACACACATATGCATGTGAGCTTGAACATATACACAGAAGTAATAAAAGCTTAGTTTCTTAAATGTGTTTTTAATTGAAATAGAAAAACATTACTTTTTCCCCTCTTTCCTCCTTGCAGTCACTCCCAGATACCCTCCTTGAACCTCCCTCATGTTCCCCCACTCTCAAGTTGATAGCCTCTTGTTCTTCATTATTGTTACATACTTAAATATGTATGTATTAATGTGTATGCACAAATACATGCACACACGCACACACACGTATAAGCTGATCAATCTGTTTTTGTTGTTTGTGTGTATATGGTTTCAGGCCTGACCACTCAGCATTGGTCAACCAATAAGGAGGCTCATCCCTGTGAGAGGCTAATTCTCCTCCCAACAGTCACTAGCTGCCTGTACTTCTTTGTCTGGGGTTGGAACCCCACAAAAATTTTACTCTTCCATGTTAACATGTTCACTGATACTGTCATTGTTCTGGTCTTGTTTATGCAGCTATTTCTAGGAAAGACTGTTTCACAGCTGACTTCATAGTGTTCTGGCTCTTACAGTCTTTCCGACCCTTCTTCTGCAATGTGCTCCAAGCCATCAATGCAGTTGTAGTGATGTAGATGTATCTTCTGGGACTGGGATACCCATGATCTGTTGGTCTCTGCGTTGTGTCCAGCTGTGGTTTTCTGAGATGGCCTCCATTTGCTGTAAAGAGAGAATTCTTTGATGAGGGGTCGTAGCTACACTTAAATGTTAGTATAAGGATAAAAATGAGAATGTAGAAAGGAATAATATCTTTTAATCTTGCCTTCGTCTTCATCATGGTGATGAAGACTATGAGGTAAATACAGTATAAATTATTTTCCTAGAAAGCATTGCTAGATATTAAAAGACATTAATTAATTGGGGCTGTTGTCAGAAGCAGGTATCCTAATATTTTCATAGATAAGTCATGAGTTAAGCTTTGGAAGCAGTAGTTGATAAGGTTCTCAGCAAGAAACACATGGAGGGAGATCAGCCAGGGAGTTCTGAGACAATTTGGGTAACTAGATAACATAGCCAGGCTTTGATGTAATATGTGTATTTAAGTATAAATGCATATGTGTGCATGCGTGTTTAAATGTGAGTGCATGTGTGTGTTCAAATATGCATAGATACGTAGGGTGGAGGTCAGAGTTCAGGGTTGGTTGTTGGGTATCTTCCTCGGTCATTTTCCATTTTGTGTTTTTGAGCCTAGAGTTTCCCAATTCAGATAAGCTAGCTGGCCAGCGGGTCCCCAGAGACCTGTCTCCATCTCTATGGCACTGGGATTACCTTTGAGTCCCATCACATTGAGCTTTTGACAGAGGTTCTAGGATCTAACTCCAGTGCTGGTCCTCAGGCTTGAAGCACTTTGCTGACTGAACATCTTCCCAGACTCCTTCCCGGGATTTTTGATAAGCAGATTTAATATAAAGGTTGTCTAACACTCCTGAACAAATGAAATCTTTTAATAAGCACATACAACTAGGCATATCTATTCCACCGTGGGCGGAGAACCCTGCGCTACAGACAGAAGGAATGGAAGCATCTGCTGTTTGTGGTGAGAAGAGAATTTGGAATTGCTGAGTTGAAGTCTGTGTACTGACAGACAAACTACTAAAGGCTCACATATTCAGGGTATCTGGGAGGATTCCTGTTCGTCATTTGAGCTATTTGAGGAGACAAGTTTGCTAGCTTCTTTATGAAACCTTCCTCATGAGATTGTGCAGACCTGAGGCTACCCTAAAGTTAGAACTGGAAAATGTCCCTCATGCCTCCCTGTGAGAATAAGAAATGTTAGAGTTGTCTGGGTTAGTGTGTATTCCAAGCCTGGCATGTGGGTGTGGACCAGAGATTTGCGTCATATATCTTTCTCTATCAGGTTCCATCTTATTTATTTTTTCATTAATTTGTGTATTTAGTCATTAACTTATTTTTTGAGGCAATGTCTCACTGCCTAGGAGCTTGCCATTTTGGCAGTGGGGTCTGGAGGATAAACCCCAGGGATCTTTATAGCTCTGCCTTGCCAGTCCTTGGACTATAAATTCACATCCTTGGGCCTGGCTTTTAAATGTGGGTGCTGGGGATTTGAACTCACATCCTTCTGCTTTTCTGGCAAGCATTTGTCCACTGAGCCATTTCCTCCATTCCAGTGATTTGATTCCTGAATGACAATTTTCTAGACCTTGACAAACAACCTCACAGCTTGTGGCATCACATACTATTGAGTTTGAAGAGTTTCCTAAATGGACATAAGACTTGACAGGGAGCACTGTGGCCACCCACCATCTCGGTGTCTGACAAGGTTGGTGAAGGTAGAATTCTTTGATGTCAACTTCAGGCCCTCATAGCATGACCCACACATACTGTTTTTACTCGTTAACTGTGATGGACCCGTCATTAATTTATATAAGCCATTTAAATCTATTTATTTTGCTAGCTTCTCCTCCCTCTACTTGAATAATGAACTCCATCAACTTAATCCCTGCTCTGTGGGATAGAGCGTCCTTGTGGGTGTTCTAAATATATACAAGCTAGATGCTCTGACCCCTCAATTAGGCATGTTAGAGTGCACTGGGTAATCTCACATCTACCAACTCATATTTACAGTGATGGGTGCCACTCACTTCACTTCTTAAGAATGGAGGAGGTACAGGAGCAACCCTGGACTCACTCATGCTTCCTTGATTTTATTTTTAATGTGTGCGTGTAGAATTAGTGTAAAAATTAAGTCTTTTTAAATTAGATTTGTTTATTTTGTGATGTGAAGTGATGTAGTGTGTGTATGTGTGTACAACGAACAAGTGTCACAGCATATTTGTGGAGATCTGAGGACACAACATAAAGGAGTAGAATCTCCCCTTCTACTATGTGGGTCCCAGGGATCCAACCTAGGTTATCAGGATTAGTGGCATCTACCATTACCTGCCGAGCCTACTCACGGCCTACTGGACACTGGAGGAACAACAGGAACAAACAAAAAACAAAACAAAACAGACAAAAAATGAGGCCAAAATTAGAAAATTAACTTCTGAACTTTTGAATTTTTGGACATCTGAGGACATATAAACTCTGCAGGCATACTTTAGAAGTTTACAATAATAAACAATCAAGTAGCCATTAACATAGTGATTAATACTTTAGAGAAACCAAAGGGAGTTTTTTAAGTAAAGACAAACTGTGAGTGAGCTTGTGCTGCTACAGTGTTCCTGGCGGGTAGGGCAAAAAGCTCTGTTCAATTGATTTAAAAAAAAAATCAGATTTTTTTTTTGTTATGATGAGGAAAGAACTCAGGGCACTGTGCATGTTAGGTAAATGCTCTACCACTGAGCTATATATTCAACCTAGAGCACTTTTCATTCTACTAGGATTTTTGTACAGGTAGATGCTACACACTGAGTATAATTCCCTCTTGTCTAGTTCTCCCGAGCCTCCCTTTTTACTCCTCTTCCTCTTCCAAGTGCCCCTCGTTTCCTTAGACAATTTCACTTCTACTTTTATTTAATATATATGATTTTATTTGTGTGTATAAAATTTAGGAAACAAACTCAAAGCAGAGAAAACATAAAGTATTTATCTTCATTGTACTGACTTCATTTTCTTAAAATAGTGATTTCTTTTTGTATTAATTTTTCCTGACAGAACTTCACTCTTTATGGCTGAAAAAAAAAAATCCGGTGTGCATTTAAACCACCCATTCTTTACCTATTCCTCTGTTGCTGGACACCACCTTTGGTTCCACAGCTTAGCTGTTGCAAACACCGTTACAGTAAGCACTGATGTGCATGGATCTCCGTGATGTATTTATTGGCTTAGGGTCCACTGGGGAAATGCTCAGGAGTGTTGCTAGGTCATGTGGAAGATCCATTTCTAGCTCTGTGAGAAACATCTATATCAATTTGCTGATTTCTAAAGAGACCTTTTCTATTTTCAATTAAAAAAAAAAACCTCATCTCTATCCTCTAACTAGTCACTCCTGTCCGTGTTCATGACTGCACATGATATTACCATATCGTGTTTTTCATGGCACCCTCCTCTCCATCCCTCCCCATCACGTGGCACCTGTGTACACCCAGAGCACCTTTAGGACTGTGTTGTGTGTCTGTCTTAGTTACTTTTCTATTGCTGGGATAAGACACCAGGGCCAGGCAACCAATAGAAGAGACAGTTTATGGGGCAATTATGGTGTCAGAGGGTGAGTCTATAACCATCATGCCAGAAAGTATGGAGGAGCCAAGCAGTCAGGCGTGTTGCTGGAGCAATAGCGGAATGCTTACATCTGATCCTCAAGCAGGGAGGGCGGAGGAAGAGAGCTAACCAGGAATGGTTTGGGATTTTGAACCCTCAAAGCCTCCCTCAGTTACACATCTTCTCCAATAAGGACACACTTCCAAATTCTTCTCAAATAGTTCCACCAACTGGCCATCAATTATTCAAATATATGAGCCTATGGGGGACATTCTCATTCAAATCACCACAATATCTATGGAGAAGTCAACATCAGGTCTCTTCCTCAGTTACTCTTCTCTTTAGTTTTTGAGATATGTTCTCCAACTGAACCTGTAACTCACCAATTTGACTAGATTGACTGGTCAACAAGGCCCAGTGATCCTCCTGTCTTCATTTTCTCAGGCACGTGTGGTTGCATCCAGCTTCATAAGTGGTGCTTGGGGGGTCAAAGTTAGGTCTTCATCTTTTAGGGCAAGCCCTTGACCAACTGAGCCATCAACCCAGCCCCACAACCAGAAGTTCTTAAGATGCTGGTTTCTCTGAAGCCAGTCATAGAGTGTTTATTATGAGGAGGGCCTTCTGACAACATGTAACATGAGAAAGAAATGAACCTTTGGTCTAGGTCTTTGAAAATAGGGGCTTGTTATACATTGTAGTAGAATCTCTCCTGCTGCTTGCTATTAGATAGGCTCACACCGAATAAAGACAGAACAAATTCTCTATATACCTAGAATATATTTCCTAAAAGGTCACCACATTATGGTGAGATTCTTAAATATCTTGAATGTCTTACAGACTTATTTCTTTCCTTTTATCTTATTCTGTATCTCTTCAGGGTAACTCTAAGAATTTTATTCTTCTCTTAGGAAATCCCAAAAAGCAGAGTCTTTTATTGCCTGTGAATATGGTGTATGTGCATGTGTCTATGTATATTCCCATACGTGTGAGTACGTTTTGTGTGTGTGTGTGTGTGTGTGTGTGTGTGTGTGTGTGTGTGTGTGTGCATTTGTGTGGAATCCCAAAGCTGTCATGTAAGTCTTTCTCTATAGTTCTCTACCTTATTTATTGAGGCAGTCTCTTGCTTGAATCCAGAGGTCACCCAGGTAGCTAGTCTGGCCAGGCAGCTTGCTCTGGGGCTCCCTTTCCTCTGCCC
>CAJQZJ010033263.1:5971847-6010417 GCA_907164525.1 Lophiomys imhausi
ATGTGGCTAGTCTGGCCAGGCAGCTTGCTCTGGGGCTCCCTTTCCTCCGCCCTCCTAGCCCCAGGATTGCAGGCAGGCTGTCACATCCTGTTGATATTTAAGTGTGTTCTTGGAATCAGGACTCTAGTGGAGATGCTTGTGTGGCAAGTACCTGGCCTGCTGAGCCATCTCCTCAGCCTCAAGAAACACACCCCTAACATTTTCAAGATTTACTACAACTGTTCAAAGACTAATCCTGTGATTTTAAGATTTTTTTGAGGTTCTAGATGTTTGACTGTGTTTATATTCATAATTCATGAAATAAGTTGAGGAAATTCACATTTACATGTTGAGAAAATATAATCTGCATGCTAAACAGACAATGTAAAGATATATAAATAGCTATAACTGTTAAAAAAAAAGTGACTGTGGCTATCAGTCCTGTCACTGAAGGGACAGTCTTGTCACTGAAGGCTTCAAGTTATGGTTCAACAGAGTGCAATGAATCTTTGCAATAGTGTTTTTGAAGTATGCATTTGCTGATATTTACAATAGGCTATATGAGGGCAATGAACACAGTATTTTAATTATCTGGGAATAATCTTGGTATAGTTATAGCTGGCCATCAAGAATTAATTTAGTTTTAAATGTTAATTAGCAAAAATGATACCCATTTCTACTATTAAACATGGAGCATCTCTGACAGTACTTGCTGTGTGTGCTTCAGGACTGCAGGTCAGAAATCCAGGGCCTGTTGGTCTTCATGGCATGCATTTAATAGTGAGTTGTGTGAACTGAAACTACGGTCCTTACAGACTGAGTATCTCCTGTCTGAAATGATTGGCATCACAAATCCTTTCATTGAGCAACTGTTTCAGATTTTTGGAACATTTATTTATGTGTATAAAATAAGATGCCTTGGGGATAGAATCTGAGTCTAGACACAAAGTTCATGTCTGTTTCAAATACATAGTATAGGCATAATCGGGACATACTTTTAATACCTTGTACATATGGAGGTCAGAGGACAGCCCGCCATTTCTCAGTACTGTTCACGTTGGTTTTTTAGACAATCTCTCACTGGCCTGGAACTCACCAAGTAGGCTAGGCTGGCTGGCACCAAACTTCAGAGATCTTCTGGTCTCCACCTTCCATGTCCCAGGATTTCAGGTCTGTGGCCTCACTCCAGGTCTTTCACATAGGTTCCGGGGATGTGCAGTCATTGCCTGCACAGAAACACTTCACCAGCCAGCCATTTCCCCAGGCTTATATCGTATCTGTACTGCACTCGTGTGTTTTGATTGACTCACTAAATGAAGTCACATTCAGAATTTTACAGTTTACAAGGTCACACCCTATCACAAAGTGACTATCAGAAAGTTTCAGATTTGTACAGGATTCTAGATTTCTGGCTTAGGCAGGCTCCACTTGCAGTAGTGTTTTAGGAGTATGCATTTGGTGATGTTTATGACAGCTTATGTAAGGACAATGCTTTTTAGAGTGATGGCTAACATATCTTTTCTAGTGGGGACCAGATAGCGAGTATTTTGTCTTTATGAGAAGAACCCATGTGACCACTTGTCCCAACTACTCAGCTTGTTAATTGTTCCTTAAAAGCAGCCATGGATGATCTGTAAGAAAGCAGATGTAATAAAGCAATAAATTGTTGTTCCAGAGACAGTCAAGTTGTTGTTTGTTTGGTCTTTTTCTTTTCATTAAACAATATATCTGTTAAACATGTATGTGTGTGTGCAGAATGTATGCAGGTGCCAGAGGAGATCAGAAGACCATGGATCCTCTGATGTAAGTGCAGGGAACAGAACCCTGGTCCTCTGCAAGAGGAGCAAGTGCTCTTAACCTCCCTCAGCCCCTTTGACAGGCAAGATTTGATCTACGCGTGCCAACCTCTGATCTAGAGTGAGTTAATAAGATACAACCAGGCACAATAGCACCGACCCTTGTTATGTTGGTTGGTAACCTCTAAGTACCAAATTTGAACTAGAGGAGAAGGAACACGCTACATCTGACTCCTGTATCCCTCCGTTCTAATGCATCCTACGGTTGCCTTGCCAGGCCCTAGGGCAGAGCTGCTTGCCTATTCCAGGGACTCCAGTACAACAAGGTAGACAAGGAAACCCAAGGCAACTCTCAGTTCCATCATAATGGAGTTCCGCTTCTTATTATGTAAGCCTATTTCCATCTCTGTGGGGGTGGGTTGTGGGTGTTGCACAATCACGTGGAAGCCCCAGGGCTACTTAAGGTGCTCATTAGGTACCAGCTGCCTTGTTTTTTGAGACAGGACCTCTTATTGGCTTGAAGCTTGCAAAATAATTGAGACTGGCTGTCCAGGAACCTTTAGGGGGTTCCCTTTTTTGTCTCCCCAGTTCTGGTGTTAAAGCCCACACTGCCATGTCCAGCTTTTTACATGATTTCTTGCAGTCAGACTCCAGTCTTTCTGCTTACATGGTGCAAGCATTTCATTGTCTGAGCCATCCACCTCGCTGCATTGTTTCCGTACGTAAAGCAAATGGAGATACTGATACAAGATAGTTTCTATGGTCCTGCCATCCTTCATATTTATTCTTAGATATTTTGAATACTTTGGACATGTAAAAATTATATCCACAGCCTATATCTCTTCTCCAGTTCCTCCCAAATCCCCACCGTGTTGTGTCTTTCTCCCAATGTCATGTTTTCTTTTACTCACTGAGTCAAATTTGTGCTGCCAATGTGTGCCTGGGTCATTGACCAGATCATGGGCAGTATACCTGAGGCCACACCCCTGAGGAAACCCCGCTCTATGTTCCCTAGTAGCCATCAGTCCAGTAGTTCATCTTTTCATTCCTGTGTCTATGCTGGAATTTTGACTGGCTTGATCTTGCACAAGTCTTGTGCAGGTGACCATATCTGTTGTGAATTCACATGGACGGTGGCCCTGTCACATCTGGGAAACAGTGTTTCATAGCAGTCCTTCCTAATATCTGGCTCTTCCCATATTTCTGCTCCTCTTCCATCATTTCCCTGAGTTCTCTCTCTCTCATTCTTTTTCTCTCTCTTGTGTGTGTATGTGTGTGTGTTTCAGGTTTTTCATGTAGGGCTGAGCATGACACAGTTACTCATTTTCTGCCCATTGAATAGCTGTGAGTATTTGTATTATTTGCCATCTACTTCATGAGAGCTGAAAGCGGTACTAATCCATGGATATAATGATAAATATTTAGCAGGTGGTCTCATACTATATCCGTTGAGAAAAAGGATAGAAGTATTTTCTCCTCTAAGGTCTATGACCCACCCAGCAATGGGTTCCCAGTTGTAGGCCTGAGTTCTGCCCTGAGGATCAGGTCTTAAAGCCAATCAGAAATTCGATAGTTGCCTCTACATATCATTTTCTCTCTTGAAGTCAGTGTTAAAAACATTGAAGTTCTAAACCTGTAAGTTGTTTAGTAAAAATTATGGAGGAATGAGGTCTCTGTAAAATTGTTTAAGAGAGGGAAAACAGGTCCACATTTGTTATTTTTATAAGGCTGTATGTATTCTTCAGGCTCTTTGAAGATTAGAAATGTTCCACTCATGCTAGGGTAGAGGTATGAATTCTAAACTCCATAAATGCAAATTTATTTTAAATGTGTCTTACCACCCTAAAATGGTGGCTATTCAGACAGGTGTGGATACTAATCTGAGTCCTAATTTGGGCAAAAATAAAAGCATGAATATGCACGAGGGAAGTTTTCTCTTTCTCTACACTGGGCTTGTTCCTCTTTTTTACAGACATAGATAAATATATACACACAGCACACATATGTGTGTTTGTTTGTATATATGTGCACACACATACATATTCTGAATGCTTACATACACATCTGAGGACATCTGAATGTGAGCAGTATAAAGTCCAGAAGATATTTCTTCTGGTTTCCTTTCTGTTGTGTGATGAAACACAGTGACCAAGGGCAACTTAGGGTAAGGTTATTTTGACTTATACTTCCGAGTCACAGTGCATCACTGAAGTGAGTGGGGAAAGGAAATTGAGGCAATGACACTGGTTAGTGGTTCTCTCAGGGGTTCCTGCTTAGCCAGCTTTCTTATATAGCTAAGGACCACCTACCTGTCTGGGAATGGTGCTGCCTACACTGGGCTGAACTCTCCTACTTTAGGCAATCAAGACAACCCACGTTGCATATATACATACAAACAAACAGGATGCAGAAAATTACTCAGTTGAGACTTTTCCAAGTGATTCTAGGCTCGTTGAGTTGACTGTTAATGCTAACTATGATAATAATATTATTATGTCATTGAAAACTGAGGTCATGACTTTTTCTTTTTCTTGCTTAGAGACTATAAACTTCTTATTTAATAACCTGACATGGTGTTTGATGTACTATTTGATTAATAAATGATGGTTGGGTTTGGCATATGTCAGTAAAGTACTTGCCTGCACATGCATGAGGAACTGAGTTTGATTCCTTCAGAATCAATACATGCAAGCCAGACTGGGGGCTTTAATCCTAGCACTGGGAGGCAGAAGCAGGAGGATCCCTGGGGCTCATTGGCCAGTTAGTCTAACTTCCTTGGTGAGCTGCAGGTTCAACGAGAGACCCTGTATCAAAAACAAACAAGGTGGAGAAATCACTTCTGTGTTTTAACTTCTGGCCTCCACATGGATGCACATATGTCCCTTCCACCATGTGTATATACGCATGTATGCACACGCACACACACATACACACACATCTGTCCCTTTTACCCTGTGTGTATATACGCACACATGCACACACACACACAATGGCTAAAATGATATCAGTAAATGGCTATTTTATTTAAGAATTAATAAGAGGGCTGGAGAGTTGGCTCAGTGGTTAAGAGTTAAGAGCACTCGTTACTCTTACTGAGGACCCAGGTTTTGTTCTCAGAACCCCATGTAGTGGTTCACAATCATCCATAGCTCAAGTTCTAGGGAATCTCATGCCCTCTTCTGACTCCTTGGGTCCCATGCATGTGTATGCTACACATATGTATGTTCAGGCAAAACACTCATACACATAAAAATAATTTAAAAGAACTAAGAAGGAAATGATGGTGTGCTGGGTATGTTTTCATTTTGTTACCAAACTCTAGGAGGATAACAAGGCCTGGGAAGAACACTAATTAATTTCATTGTATTTCTATTTTTTCCCAAAACATTAAAATTATAAATGAATTATAAATGAGTTGTCTGTCCAGCTTAGGCCGCAGGGTGTGGGGAGTTGAATGGAACCCTGCTCTCAGCTGTGCTGAGGGCAGAAGGCCTAAGTCACAGCTAGAGACTGTTAGTTACCCACAAAATCAAATTTCCTTATGAAAGACTAGCTGCAATGAAACAAAAGATAGCAAAAACAGAAAAATGGTGCATTAGACAGCCATGTAGGAGATATTCACGTTAATAAACTACATGGCGTTTGCTGTAGAAGAGCCCTTTCTTCCACTGTATCTGCCTGCAAACGCTTGGTCATTGTCGCTGTGGTTAGGACAGAATAGAAGCTACCCAGCAAAGATTAAAAAGCAGATGGCCCTTTACCATCTAACATCTTTCAATGAGCAGTAAAATCAAAACAAAAGGGAATTCCTGGAAAGCAAGGGTAATTTTATTCTATCTGAATCTTACTGTTTAAGCAACAGTGCAAGTTAATATACCATGCACAAGACATTGTGAGTCCAGACATAATTTCCTGAATTGTTTTTAGAGGTCTCTAGTGGCCTATAGAAATTTGCTTCTTAGTGTGTGTTTTTCATTTATTCATTTATTTACTTATTTATTTAGCATGCATGTGTATGGCATGCCATGGCACACGTGTGGAAGTCAGAGGACTAACTCACGGGAATCTCTTTGACCATGTGGGCCTTGGGAATTATCAGGCCATCATACTTAGCAGCAAGCTCCTTTATGTACTGAGCCATCTAGGTTGACCTTCTTATCCGATTTATAACAGGAATTTTTTTTTTAATTTTCAGTGATAACTGTACTTGATACTGTTTCATAGTCTCATTGATATTTTGGGAAATGCCTTTCCTAGTTTGGTAAGTGGCTCAGTAGCCACTTGTTAGAGTTTTCTGAACAACAAAAAGATGGTATAATTCAACTGGTATTTTCACACTTGTCTTTGTTTCTAATATGCCACTGAAAATAAAAGAATAACTTTTTAAAAGGATCTATATCTTATTTTTAACTATGTGTATTCATGAATGTCTCTGTGTGCATGTACATGTGAGTGCATTGCTCATGGAGGTCAGAAGAGGGCGGGCACTGGATCCCCTCAAGATGGAGCTACAGGTGCTTTGTGAGTCATCTGATATAGATGTTGGTAACTGAAGTCTGTTCTTCTGGAAGAGCAGCAAACAGTCTTAGCCCTACTGAGTTATCTCTCACTGGGTTCTCAGTGAAGATACTTATTCTTTTATTTTTATTTTATTTTATTTGTGTGTATGTGTGTGTGTTGGGTAAGTGTATTATGTGAAGAGTGTATGCACCTGCATATGAATGTGTGGACCCAGAGACTTTGGGCGTCTTCTATTTCTTTCCACCTTAGTTTTTGAGGCAGGTCTCTAGCTGACCTGACATTCACCATTTCAGTGAAGTTGCTAATGGGCTCCAGGGCCCTCCTCTCCCTGCGTCCCTGTGCCAGCATTGCAGGTGTATTCCAGACTTGGCAGCAAGTGCCCTTTCCCCCTGAGCCATCTCAGGGGCCCTGACTTGCTGTTATTTCTGTTATAACCAGGTTGATTCATAGTGATTTGGAAGGGACATCACAATAATGTTGAGCCACTCTGTAAGGTGACAGCATACATTTCTTATTTGCCAAGTAGGGATTTGACATTTGCCTCCTAGGTTTTATGCATTTCTACTTACAATTTTCATTAGATATTTTATGTTCTTTGTTAATAATGCAAATGTTTGTTAAATGCAAACCTTAAGACCATTTCCACTGGCACTAGTGAGGGTACTTGATGACTTCCATAGTTAAAATTTTACCAACTCTAAATTTCATTGGATTAGTTTTATCATTGAGTTCTGTCATTTTTCTAGGCATGGTAGTATCTCCTCTGAAAAGAATTTCATCCTTCTTCCATTCTTATGCATTTGTTTAGCCCACAGACTCTGGTTCTAACAAAATATTCCATACTTGTTGAGTTTTGGAGAACAGTGGACTTGTCTATGATTGAGTCAGATGTGTGAAGTGTGTCCCTGTTTGGGGGAGTGAGGTTCTAGGGTGTGTGTGTGTCTGTGGACAACATTAAGGAACAATATATCAACCCCTATCTTCTTGTATTTTTATGTGAGTGTTAAATTTTATTCAACATTTCATCTATCTATGCAGAGAACAATTTGTTTCTTTCATTGGACTTATAAATATGGCCTGTTATCCCAGTGGGTTCGTTAACAGGAGCAAAACTTGTACTTCTGGATTTACTATAGTCTGGTTGAAATGCAGCTACACTGTTGTGCTCTTATTTTCACATGGATATCAATCTGTACTTGTCTTTCTTAAATATTGGGTTAATTTGTTACTGGATTTGATTAATGGAAGAAGTAAGTATAGGGGCTGGGAAGATGGATCCAGTGACTAAGGACACTGGCTACTCTACTGAGGACGCAGGCTTGATTCTCAGCACTCACATGGTGGCTCACAACTGTCTGTGACTCCAGTCCAGGAGATCCATGCCATCTTCTGGTGTCCTCAGGTACTAGACATGCATGCGATGCTCACATGAATGTGCAAGACAAATACTTGTGCACATGAAATAAAAATACAACCTAAAGTAAGTAGAGTGTTCATTTTTCTCATGCTTGAGATCCGGTGAGGAGCCTTTAGGTGGCTGTGTTAGGCTGGTTAGGGTGTCTGCAGCTGGAGGTAGTTTAAGGACCAGTGTTATTATTCCTTCTGTCCATATGGTTATAGATAAATACTCTGAGCATGTCTCATTTGGGGACAGAATATGCTTCTTCAGGGGCAATCCTCTCAAACCAGTAATTCAGTCTACTTAACTCTTCAAGATTCTGTGTTCATGTGGATCTAATTACATTTTCGTTTTAGGATAATACTTACTACCTGTTTCCACATTTATTGTCAAAAGGTGTTCATTGTGAAATAGTCTTCATATTTTAAAAACTCTCTTATCACCTTAATTTTGTTGTCTTCTTTTATTCCTCACATACTGATTTCACTTAGTAAAATTTAAGTAGATGTGTTTGACCGATCCTGAATTGGTGCCTTATGTCCTCCTTTATTAGACTGATTTCTTTCTTTTTTTCTGTCTTAAAGTATTCTTTTTAGAAATTTGCAGTGATCTTTAAGCATGAATTTTCAGTTTTGTTTTACTTCTAGAATATACATTGGAATTATTAATTTTCCTCCATGTCTATTGTAAGTCCACGTAAAAGTTAATATTTAAAAGACATCATGTTTAAATGTTCTTAACTCCCTAATAAGTAGTTATTGATTCATTTTTATTGGTGTATTTTCTGTTTTTATTGAGAAAATTCTTAAATTTACAGAAAAGTTTGAAGACCAGAGTAAAAGAATGCCATTCTTCCCACAGCTTAAAATCAACAATCATTTAACATTTACTCATAAACATATTGTTGTGAATTACATGATTTGATTGGTGCATGCTGTACACATGGGTTGAATACCACGCCATATCTGATTGCTGTCAAATATTCATGCGGTTTATCATGTGCCATCAAAAGTTTCAAAAGAAAACATTCTCCCAGTTAATATGTCTGTTTTACATAAGTTTTCAAAAATGAGTAGTAGACACCATTACACAGTTGCCCTAAATAAATATTTTAGCACGTGTCCTTGGAAGATAAGGGCCATTTAATTAATAATCGTAATGTTTTTATTTCCTAGTAAAATAAAGACTTCCTCATGTCATCCAGCCCTAGCCCGATTTAAATTTTGCTAATTGTTCCCAATATGCAGTTCTTAGCTGCTTACTTCTCAGGAAGTCCCATTCTGTTCAGTTGCACTTGGTTACAGCACATCCTCCCATCTAATTACTCACATCTACTTTTTTCACCTGTACACATTGAGTTGACCAGCGCTGGGGTGTTCTGAGTCCTGGTCATGCCTCTGCTGTGTCTACTGTCTTTCGTCTGTTTCTCCGTGTGCTTTCTGCTCTATAAGAAAAAAACTACACGAAAGCCCTGCTTAGATAAATTAAATGTTTCATTTTTCCTGCCCTCCCTCTCCCTCCCTCTCTCCCTCCCTTCCTTTTAGATGTATATATGCTCATGGATTATGACAAGGCATGTCTGTAGGGTCAGAGGCCAGCATTCAGGAATCAGTTCTCTCCCTTCCATCATGGGTCTCAGAGTTCAAACTCAGGTCCTCAGTTTTAGTAGCAAGTACTCTTTCTTACCCACCGACCCATCCTGCTGGCTCTTAAACATGGTTTTCTCAAAAATATTGGAAGTATTTTTACTATGTACTTTTTATATTCATCTTACGCAGCAGGTAAGATTCCTCCCTTGTCTAGTGTAATTATTTCCCTTGCAGTTTACAAAAATAACGAGGCGCTGATGGTGGTAGTTTTTGAACTACCATCAGTGTATTCCCATCAGCATTCTACTTAGTGGCTTTTGCATGTATTGATTTGGATCAGTAATTTCACCAAGGGCGCAGAGTGGTATTGTTTCTAAGCTGTTCCCAATAAGCCATCAGCACGGGTGAAAACTCCCTCGTTAACCACAGCTCAGTGTTTAGTTCAGCCTCTGCTGCTCACTCTCTCCAGGCTGTGTGAGATCCCCATACTTTTCTTTCTCTGCAATTCTCCTTATCTTTTAGTAGAAACTAAGTTTCTCTGTTCTGTCCTCTCCAGAACATAAGCCATAAAAGATCAGAGTGTGTGCCTGCATATGCGTGTGCACATGTCTTTGCGTGCTCCCGCACTGGTGTGATCCATGTGCATATCTGGAGTCCCAGCAAGATGGAAGGCAGAGACAGGAGAGCCCCTGACAGCTCACAGGTCAGCTAGCATGGTGTGCATAGTAATAAACAACAAATGCCCTGTGTCAAACGAGACAGAAGGCAAGAATTGATACCTGAGGCTGTCCTCTGACCTCCGCCCACACTCCACAGCACACACACACACACCACACACATCTTACACATACGAACAGAGATTCAAGAAAGCAAAGGTTAGGAAAACTTTCTCAATACGGAACCACTGTTGGGCCACCAATTAAGCATAGCCACTGTTTCAGAGGGTCACAGTGGAAACCCACCTTGCTCTGGAATGATGCTTGCCATTTTGAATGTTAACCTGGAAATCAAAAGTTGAAGCTTTCAGTATTCACAGAGTTGCATGGCATGGTGGTGAGCATCACTGGGCTATCATAAAACGAGCAGAAGACACAGCCTCTGGCCAGATGAGTTGGTGGGTGCTTAATGTAGCTTGTGCACATTTTCCCCATACAATATCAAGCAAGAGAATGACCCAGACTCCAATTTAAAACTCTATTCAATTTTCACAGTTAAGTGTATTTATTTTTTTCCTAGCCATTGTACCTCTATGAAAAAATGGCTTAATTTTTCTTTCAACTCTTCCACTGATGATTTCTTTATCTATCAAATGATTTCTTCAACAAACTTTGTCATTCCAGGTAATTGAATGTTTCCCAGAACTTGAAATAAATATACAAAATGAGGTATAATCCCTCTGCTTATATTCTTTCATGATTCATGACTTTTTTATGTGTCTCTGGGAATACTATTATTTTTTATTAGACTTAAAAGGAAAAAAAAATAACTCTTGAGGTAATCCACATGTCTATCACCCAGCACAAATTTATGTGCTTATACCAAAATATTATATTGAAATAAATCAAAGGATATTATTGGAAAGAATACCTCATTTCTCCCAAAGAAGAAACTATTAGGTTTGTGAAATCCTCATCTTAGAAGTCATTATTTGCTAATAAAACATTTCCTGGAAAGGATCATTTTAATGAGAAAGTGGAAATTTATGAGAATTATTTTAAGACATAATGAGTCTCAACCGAGTCCAACATTTTCTTGCCCCAAGTGGATTTCATTCCCTTTCATTCCAGAAATGCCAGAAGGAGGCAAAAGGTGGGTGTCTTTGCCAGTTACACCCAGTCATTCTTCAGACATACCCATTGCTTCCAAATGGACTTAGGGACAACTTAGGGAAGACTTCCGACTACAGACTTGTGGCTGTTGGTTCCAGCTCTTACCTGACAGTTAACAATACTTTGGATAGCTGTGCCAGCCTCTGGGTCAGCTCTATGATAAGATCAAGGGACTTGTTGGTTTAACTCATTAGCAAAATTTGTTCCACCCAGGCAGGGCTAGGGGTGGGGGCATGGAGGGAGGTAGGGACCTTTTGGAATCTATCTCTCCCTCCCCTCCTCCTTCTTCTTCTTTTTTTTTTTTTTTTTTTTTTTTTTTACTGGAAACTGGGAAGTGAAAGCAAGGTTTCCCCTTCTGAATACTCACTTCTCCTTTCAGTTCCTTGCTTTGAAGCAGGCAGTTAAAGCTTCAAGCCCCTTCCCTAGGCATTCAGAGCCCCCATCTCCCCTCTCCACTGCATCCCTTCCTTACCCCTCCCAAGGAGGGTCCCCAACTCCAACTCCAGGCAGAGACTGGCAGAACCATTGGGTTGAAACTGATTGTGGTAGCAGCAGATGGGCTGGATTTGACAGGGTGGATTCTGAGCAGCTTCTGAGTGGGGGGCGGGGCAGGGAGAGGGAGGGTGGGGGTGGGAGCCCAAGGGCCAGAGCGGACCCATAGGAGTGCGCGCCTGCTGCCGCCGCTGTGCCTGCTGTACCACCGGCTTGGGCTTGGGGGGCATCTTTTTAGCGCGAGACTCCCAGGGAAGTGGCACGGCTGTCCCCAGGTGGAGCAGGAGAGAAAGGTCCTGTGGCCCAGATTGCACTGGGACACCGGGAGGCAGGCGAGAGCTGGGGACAGGAGGCTTGCGACACAACAAAAGCCTAGGTGCCCGGGCTGCGGAGCACGCGCGCGCAGACAGGCTTGACATGGCAAGTTTGTCAACTGTGGGCTCTGAGGCGAGCTCCTTGCTGCCCCCCAAGTGACGGCACTGCAGGGTCTGTCCCCTAAGGCGGGCAACCACCA
The DNA here is from genome assembly GCA_907164525.1 of Lophiomys imhausi. Lineage (NCBI taxonomy): Eukaryota > Metazoa > Chordata > Mammalia > Rodentia > Muridae > Lophiomys > Lophiomys imhausi. The sequence goes on from CAJQZJ010033263.1 coordinate 5,983,967, forward strand.
CCGCGACCTTGGCCTTCTGCAAAATGCTTCCCCGCAGGCCAGGTAAGAGGACGCCAGATCCCTGCACCCTCCCAGGCGTGTCCCCAAAGCTGTTTCCTATCCTCCATCCCCTGGGCATTCATTCCCTAGTGCCTCACGATCTAATTGCTTTTAAGCATTCCATTTCTTCGTGGTCTACCTCTGCCCCCTGTCGCTGATGACACTGTCGCCCTCCTTGAATCCCTTATCGAATTCCAAAGACACAGGGGTGGGGAAGAATTTCTGGGAGGTGGCACTAGGTTGAAGAATCTTTTTGCTCAGAAAGTCAGCATGAGGACGATCAAGGCAGGATGTACAGGGATTTAACATTCACTACGCATTCCCAAACCCAGCATCACACACATGCACACACCCCTTTCCACCTGTGGGACCTCGCTTTGTGATGGAAGCGCTCATGGAAACATACACACACGTGCTCTGTGTTCCCTGTGCAAGGCAGGCTGGCTTCCGTGGAGGACTTTTCTTAATGGTCAGGGGAGAGGAGGATGTGGTTCTAAAGTAGCATGGTCTCCCTCAGGCATGCCGGGTCTCACACTTCTGTGTGTTGCTTGGTCTCCATTATAATGATCAGATGGTAAAAAATCTGGAGTGTGTGGGGAAGCTGCTGTTTTTGGTTCCTGGTATCAGTGTACCCCTTCAGTCAATTATCGCTCCAATTTTGCCTCTTCTTTCTCCTAAGATATTGAATTGATGGTTTCCTCTCCTAGAAAGTCGGTGTCCCAGGGTAGAGGAGGACTTTAAGGTCAGCAGCCTGGTCCACCCCCAAAAGCCTGGCTCCAGTAGCCTGTGAGGGACTTCAGAGAGCACTGTTTCCTCTCCTCTTATTCATATGCATCAGGTTCCTGACCTGGTATAAGGTGCTCAGTGCCTTTTTCTCACTCCGTCAGGTGCCCCCACTCCAGTGTAGGCTAGATCTACCCCAGCTGAATTGGAGTATGTACCCTGTTGCTACCAGCAACTGTCTATGCTCCCTAAGCCTCTTAATTCTGGTTGATGGGCAGAAATTATTTTTGAAATATTATTTTGAAATATTATAAAAATATTATTTTTGAGTGAAGCTGATTTTCATACTGCCTCGGAGGCAGACCCTCCTCTAGCCCACCCCTAACTCAGTCCTCAGAGGAAAGGGGCTGTTAGGGCATCGTCATCAAACCCAGGTGGCCACCTGGCATTTCTTTTCATCCTTGTGACTTTTGCCAGTTTGGCTCAGATAACCAAAACCCCTGTGCATGGCCTGTTGCTACATTGTCTTTTATTCTCCCTCTCCTAAACCCATTTCTAAAAGAGATCCCCCTTGCAGTCGTCTCCAGAACCATTCTTGAAAATGTTTACAGAATCACTTTCTAGAAGTAATTTCATACCCATAGCCTCTTCTTTATTTCCTTTTATGTGTCTGTGTGTGCAGGATCACAGGCGTGCACAAGTGGCGTAGTGGTCAGAGGACAGCCTTGCTGTTGGTGCCCAGCCTGCCTGTCTCAGCCACCCCATTTCACTGTCATCAGAGTTACAGGAGGGGTACAGGATTCGTGGCCTTTTATAAGAATCCTGAGGGTTTGGACCCAGGCCCTCACTCCCCCCCTCCCCACAGCACCTTAGTCTGGACACCCCTCCTATTGCCCATTCCCTTTCCCTCTCTGCAAGTCCATCCTCTGAAGACACTGAGTTGGCTATTCCTACTCCTAGGGAGTAGCCTTAGGAAAGAAAGCAAGCAACCTCTACTTTTAATGGTACTCTTTGTGACTTTCATTCTAAAGCCAAACCACAGCGCCCCTCTGGGTGGCAGCCTGCTTCTCCAGGCTAGCAGAGTCCAGACAGGTTTTCTGGAACTGTACAGATCCCTGTACAGGACTCTACTCCTCCTCCACAAAGTGTGTACAAAGGAAGATTTCATTCTCGACGTTGAAACTGTCTTTACAAGAATGTTTTGTTCTTCACTGCTTTCCGTTTCCCCACTATTTTGGGCAGAATATTTTCATTATCTAAACCACCAGACTTAGCTTTCATTTTATTTTTCCTGTATGCATGTTGCTTTGGAAACGCTTGTGATATTTTTGAATCACTCATTTACTTGTGTTAAACAAAACTTCCTGGAGGGGGATTCCCAAAACTTGGCATCAGTGTGGGCCTTGGGTGGGCAGGAAGCAGAGATGGGTTCCAAATGACTTTAAAGTTCCTAGTAAAGCTGGGTACAGCTCTGATGGTTACTGTCGTAAAGGCATCATCCATTTGATTAGGACTTTACAGTTTACAAAGGGCTTCCTCAGGCATTATCTCTTTAATCCCAGCAGCAGGAATTTTAATAGTAAAGATTCCTCAGAAAGGCCCAGTAATGCTTGCCGATCCTGCTTAACCAAAGAGAAAGGGAGCACTGCAAATTAAACTGGCAGCTGATGTGGCTTCAATGCACAGAATAAACACAGAAGAAACACCCTCCCCCCAACCCAGCTCAGTTCCCTGAGGACTCCAACCTGAGGAATGAAGCAAAAGGGCACACACCAAGTGTGTATCTGAGAGGAAACTCCATCCTGGGCCCTGGTGGCTCAGGAGGTGCTAGTTGTTTGTGACACAGCTTCCTGGGGTTCTAGACTCTCCTTGACCTAGGATTCAAATTTAGATGACAGTATTAGCTGGGGCTGCAAGGAGACTTTCAAATTAAGCAAAATAAGTAGGCAGTGAAGTAGCTCTCTACAGATGCAAAGCATTCTGGGATATCCCCAAGCTTCTAGTGTGGTTTTACTTCAGTCATGGAGCAATTTTCTCTACTTGGTCCCACAGCCGGAGTGTATGCCTCCCTTGAGCCTTAACGAAGTCAAACAAAATTTCTATCTCGTTTACCCCTTGCTCTAAAACCAGGGCATATCTTATATGGGCAGTTTGTGTTCTTTTTTTTAATATGTAGGGAGGGTGAACAGAAGGCTACCTTATAGTTTGTTCTTTATCCAGGCTCCTTGAATAGAGGCAAGCTCCTTTTATAATGCATTCTGAATCATATCTCTTGTAACTTTTCTCCAAAAATAATTTCTAGAATGTCATCTAAATATCACACATTTTGGTTGGTATTTTGGATATCAAGGTAATCTTCCATATTATTCTGTAAGGTTTTATTCAAGGCATTTTGGGCATATAATTTCTTTCTAAGTGTTGTTTGGTATGAGGGATGTTAGATATGAGACTTTTTTTTTTTTTGGTTGTTTGTTTTTGTAACAGTGTCTCCTGTAGCCTAGCCTGGCCCTCAACTGGCTTTGTAGTGGAGGATGATCTTGAATTTCTGGTCCCCTCCTCTATCTCTCTATGCTGGAGTTACAGGTATGCAGCACTATGCCTAGTTTTTATGGATTGCTGAGGATAGAAAGAACCCAGGGCCTTGTACATGTTTGGCAAGCACACAACCAACCAAGCTACACCCCCAATCCTTCCATACCTTATCATTAGTGTAATCTGAGCAAGTCTTCTTCTATAAAATATGAAAATGTTTGCGTTCTGTTATAAGTTGTTAAGAGTAAAAAAAGTATTATATAAGCTAAAGACGTAAACTAGTTCCTGACACATATGACAATCAACGGAGTTTACTGGATATGGACTTTCAGTGTGTATCTGAGAGGAAACTCAGTTGAGTTTCATCTTTGCTTTTCTACATCTTTTTTCTACAGCTTTTATCTTTGCTGTTTCTACATCTCTTAGTAGCAGATAAGATGGTCCTCTTCATATGATAACTCTGCTGCTGAGCCTCCTCCAGCATTCCACAGTGATCACCTTTATAGTGAAGTCACAGTGTGTGTGTGTTTGTGTGTGTGTGTGTGTGTGTGTGTGTGTGTGTGTGTGTGTGTGTATGCTGGGAAGTGAGTTAGAGTACTGCTAGAGCAGGCTTAACACATATATATGCTGCATAAAGAAGCTTCTCTGGTAGGTATTAAGAGCTCTCTAATCTATGGGTGCAGAGATAAGTATTTAGAAGACAGTTTGATACTATGCCATTTTAGAAAAGTAACAGTAGTAGCTTCTCTTCTAGGGCCTATGAGCTCTGAGTTATGGGTTGTTGGCCAGATTTACAGTACTAGGCATGGGTTTATTTCTGTGGAGTGGCTGCCTCAGTCACTGTTCTATTGCTGTGAAGAGACACCTTGACCAAGGCAACCCTTATAAAAGAAATCACTTAATTGGGGGACTTGCTTACAGTTTCAGAGGGTTAGTCCATTATCAGCATTGTGGGAGCATGGCAGCAGACAGGAGTGTGCTGGAGAAGTAGCTGAGAGCTACATTCTGATCTGTAAGCAGAGAAGATGAGGATGAGTCTAGTTCAAATCCCACCTCCAGTGACATACTTCCTCTGACAAGGCTGTACTTCCTAATACTTCTCAAATAGTGCTGCTCCCTTAAAAATAAGCATGCAAATATATGAGCCTGTGAGGGATGTTCTTATTAAAATCATCACAGTGGCCTTAAATCTTACCAGAAATCTGTTGGCTATACCCCTATTTATTCATATGTGGGAGAGGTACATGGGAGGAGGGGATCCAGTAGGAGTTGGAGGGGGACATGGGGAGTTCAAATAGAGACAAAATGCATTGTATGCATGGATGGAATTAAAAAAATAAATTAGAAAGTTTAAAACTAACAAAAACAATATCCACAAAAATAGAACTCAACTGAGGAACACTGCCCAAGGTTGGTCATTAGCGTCTGCTTGCATGCACATGGCTGCACACACACCTTACATATCACTCACACTTACACATATTCATATAGAAACAAGGACTTGTCAGATACACATGCACTCTGAGAGCTTACAGTTTAGGTGGAGAACAGGACATAGCCATAAATGATGCCAGAGCCCGAGTGTGGGGCTGGTTAGAGAGAAGTACAGATCAGTGCAGGAGGGTGAAGGAAGGCTGAGCGATGGAGGACATACCTCCTGTGGAAGGGAAGGAGACATATACTTCAGGGGCACTTAGGCATGAGGAGAGGAGACAGGGTCATTACATCAGTACAAGGCTTGAGCTCAGGAGCTTGGGAGATGGCCCAGTGGTTAAATGCTTGCCATACAAGGGTGAGGACTCAAGTTCAGATTTCCAGAACCCATGTGAAAAATACAGGGTGGGTGTGACAGCCTTGGAAGGAAGGTGAAAGCCCAGGGTCCCTAGAGCAAACTGAATAGCAAGAGTAGCCACATCAGAGAGCTCTGGGTCTGATTGAGAGACCCTGCCTCAGGAAATTCAGTGGAAGAGTGGTTGATGATGATTCCTGACATCAAGCTTGAGCCTCCAAGTGCGTATATATCCCTTTTCATATACCCACACAAATGAAAACATACATACACACATGAAAGTGGGAAAAGAAGGTCTCGGGATTCTGAGCTCAGGTCCTCATTCTTGTGCTACACCTGATCAACCACAGAGCAATCTCTCCAGCATGGAAATGTGTTCATTCTCCCCGCTCAGTCTATTTCTTAGCAAGTTTGCTATTAGCCATAGAGTCAAAGCCAGGTCATATTTTGAGAAGTGTTGAGCTTTCTCAGTACAGTTTCTGTTGCTACCAATGAATGGAAAAGTTGGAGATCACTTGCGTGGGTGCCTAGCGGGAACTTACACTTACTCATTTCAGGGAGTGACAGCTTTGCCAAGATTGGCATCTTGGCCCTGAAACTCTGGACTGGTTATTCCATAGGAGAGCTACTATAGAAATGAAGTAACCTAGCGGAGTCTGTGCTTCCCATCCACCGCCCCCCCCCCCCCCCCCCCAATGCGTGGAGATCTTTTTAGGGAGACTCAACTTCCTTTATCTGTTCAAAGATATGGGATGAGGTGGAGGTTCACTTTGGTAAGTGGCCTTTTGAGCACATGATTCTAGACATTGGCATGAATTCCACAGGCAGCAGGTAAGACACAAATTTCCACTTGTAGATATTGTACATTAAGTCATTAGAAATGAGTATCCTGTTTAGAGCTTTAGTGGAGAGGCAGCCTTCTGAGTTTGTTTGCCCTGGCCTTGGAAACCCGTGGTGTAAACCGAGGTGAATGAACTCACTCCCACAGAGGGATAGGAAAAAAGAGTTTCATTTTTTGCCTAAATTGGTGACAAGCCAGAAGAAACATGTCACTAGAGGCCAAAGGAGACAGTTCCCAGAAGGCATGCTCTCTGTAAAACCCCTGTGGTCCTGAGCTGCAGAAGTGGCCCAGCCTCAATGGGGATTGTGTGACTTCCCAGGTGTCCTTGCCATGGTGACTACTTGGCTGTGATAGGAAGAGATCCTTTACAGCATCTCTCCTTCCTGCCCTCCTCTCAGGGATGGTCACATCAGCACAGATGTGAGTGGGTGTGTGTATTTCTTTTTATTTATTTAGTTTTGGGGAGACATAGTGGCGGTGCATGCACATATTTAAGTGTGTGTTTGCAGAGACTGGAAGAGGACAGTAGGTGTCCTGCTCCCTCACATTCCAGCTGTCATACTGAAACTGGGGCTAGGCTGCTGACTAGCAAGTTTTAGTAATCCCCCTGTCTCCACCCTGCATGACACTGGGATTACAGCTGTGAGGGCACTCACACCTGGCTTTGTGTGTAGGGGTGGGGATTCAAACTGAGGTCGTCATGCTTGCACAGGAAATGGTTTTCCCCATGGAGCCAACTCCCTAGCCCCAAGGCCCATCAAATATCTTCTTCCTAAATAAAACATTTTAGTAGGTTTTGGCAGATATTATGAGGCTTCCTTATAGTCTCAGAACCTGTAATCTGGATATCAAAGAACTACTCAAACACACAAAGTGCGGTTTATTGCTTATGAAGCCAAAATACACACACATGTGTACCATGTCTGGTCTTTATTTCGTGAAAAAGCAATGACCTTAAAAATTGGTAAGTTAAGCAGACGTCTTTTGGTCCTGGGGAGGTGGCTCAGAGGGCAAAGTGCTTGCTGCATAAGCCTGTGGACTTAAGTTCAGACACTCAGCACCCAGGTATACCAGACCATTCCTGTAATCATGGGGCTGTTGGGAAGAAAGGAAGAGCCCAGGGACCTGCTGACTGCCCAGTTATTCTAGCCTAAACAGTGTGCTTTAGCTTCAGGTTCAGGGAGAGACACCATCTCAGAAAACAAACAAACAAACAAACAAATATGATGTAGGACAGTTTATTAAGATGTCTGACAGAGACCTCTGGCCTTTACATGTGCATATATGTGTGTGCTCACCCACTTACACTTGTACACATACATATCACCCTCTCCACCAAGTATCCCTCTCCCTCCCCCCCTCTATATATATGTATATATATGTGTGCGTGCGTGCATGTATGTATGTACGTACGTACATGCGTACGTACATATGTATGCATGTATAAATCACTATGTATCACACCTGAGGTTGACCTCTGGCTTCCACACATAAACAGTTGTATTTGCACTCACATATATACCCAAACATACACACAAAACAGTGGTAAAGACCACATACTTGTGTTAGTTTTCTGCTCCCTTGTTTGATGGTGACTAGGAACAGATGCTTGCTATCAGGGTTCTAAAAGTCAATGTGAAAGGATCTGTTTTCAATTCAGTGCTTTTCCACTGAGGAAGTGCCCAGCAGGGTTGTCCTTGGTGCCCAAGGAGCCTGTGGCCACGTCCTCAGCTGCCCCTTCGTGTTTCAGCAGCCATGCCTGGCACAGTTTTTCATATGCCTGAAGGTGGTATCCAGCCTGTTAGCATGGTGGGGCCAGGGATAAGTAAGGCACTGGGTTCAGCCATCCAGGGACCCATCTAGTGGTCATGTGACGTGGTCACCCTGCCATGCCTGTTCCTGCCTGCTTGGGGTTTGGGCTTTTGGCCAGCTGCTTCTGTCCTGGGTGAAGGCCCTGCTGTGCTCAGGCCCTGGCAGCTGTCTTGGGTGACTGTCTTCTGTGTTTCCATGAAGTATTTCTTTGCATTCACTTTCTCCCTTGAAGTGCTGCTCAGTGGTTAAATAAATGTTTTATAAATATATTTTTATTCTCTGGGAATTCTCTCTGTATTTTTGGATCATATATATACACAGTTCCTCCTTTAAGCTACCCCAAGACTCATCCCCTATACTCCTCTCCAAAATTTCCATTTTTTAAAACCCATCGAGTATTTAATGCAGATGGTATGCACCTGGGTGTAGGGCCATCCCCTGGATGATGGTCTACCTACCAGGAACCATACCTGTGTAGAAAACTAACTTTCCCCTCCCCTTCCCTTCTCCAGTGGCCATCAGCTGTCAATAGCAATTCACAGAGGAATGGGGTCTCATGAGATTTTGCATGCTTCACCATCCATGCTGGAATCCTGCATGAGCTCACATGTGCAATGTGCTGTCATCCTCAACAGACTGTGTTTCACAGCGGCAGTTTCCCCAGCTCGGATCTTACAATCTTCCTACCACTCTTCCCCCTCCTCCTCAATGTTTGGCGGGAAGTGTGACGGAGATGTCACATAGAGGGCTGAGTCCATGGAGACAGTGTCCAGCTGCTCCTGATTCGCTACTGATTGCAGAGCTCGTAACTGAGGGATCGTCCCTACAGGTTTGCTGGGAAGGAATGGAGAAAGATGGCGGAAGAAAGGCTGGGATGGAGGCTGCTACGTGGGGGTTGGAGGCATCTAGAGCTCTGAGAGAACTTGTAGCAATTTGTTACAAACTTAGTGCTTCAGAAAAACACATCAGTATTATCTCGCTTGTAGAAACCAGAAGTCCAAGCATGAACTTGTGGGCAGGGCCGCATTCCTTTCAAAGACTTCAGGGACAGGCTGGGAGCCTTTCCCACAGTTGAAAGGCTGCTCAAGTGCCTTGGTGTGAGGCAGCAGCAGTAATGTCCCCCTGACCTGTGCCTCGTCTGAACAGCTGCTGTGACTGGGACTCTTCTGAGTTCCCTCTAAAGATGCTGATGACCTCAAGCCAGCCCAGGTAACCCATTATAATCTCTGTCTTGAGATTCTTCATTATGCTTGTCAAGGCTTTCTTGCTATGTGAGGTTCCAAACCCATGCGTGCAGGGGATTAGGATGCAGGCATGTGGGGTGCAGGAGAAGGGAGACAATTCTGACAGAAATAAAATTATTATTTTAACAAATGAGAATAAATAATAGAGGGCAATAGCAATATATGAACAGTGGACTAGTTGGGTTGATTCCTTGAAAGATGAATTACAGTCTACGACAAATCCATTTGGAGGCCTATTCCAATGAGAGGAGGAGGGAGGGGAGAGGAAGAGAAGGAGAAGAGCAAAGGAAGAGGGGCGAAGAGAGAAAGAAGAAAGAAAGAGGGAGGGAAGGAAAAAAAGTAAAAGAGGAGGAGAGGGAGAGAGACAAGGAGAGAAGAAAAAGGAAACAGATTAGGATGTGGGGGGAGGGAGGTGAAGAAGAGAGAGAATGGGCAGGAAGAAGGCAAGAAGAAGGGGAGAGGAGAAAGAGAAGAGGAGGAGGAAGCAAGGGAGGGAAGGGGAGACAAAAATGGCAGAGATAAAGAATATATAAGAGCTTAAGAGGGTAAGGAGAGAAAGAGGAGGGAAAGAGGGAAAAGGAGAGAGAGCATGCACTCCAGGACTACTACCAGCCTCAGATTTAGGATTGTGTCTGTCAGGCCAGAGAAACTGATTGGAAAATGGAAGGAAGAGACAGTCATTGCTGAGGACCAGGGCTGACTCTGTTGACCGGTTGGGAGGAAACAGAGAAGTGTTGGATGTGCAGTTGAGCTGTGTCAGGGGGCAAAGGTCATTGCTATGAACCTGTGGATTACCTAGCTGTACACAAAAGAGATGTGTAAAGCAGCAGTAACGCTTGCCAGGATCTTTGGTCTTGTTCTCACATTTTAGACGTTAAGAAACAAAGGTCTAAGAAGTTCAAATGGGTTTGCTAAGGACACCTGGGAAGGCAGTGTCGGAATGTGGACTGGAGACCACGGCACCTGTCTCTAATCCTGTCTTCCAGTAGCTGAGGTCCTCCCCTCTCTCCTAATGTTTGAGTGTGTGTGTGTGTGTGTGTGTGTGTGTGTGTGTGTGTGTGCACGCTCATGTGTATATGGCCATGAGTGCATGTTGTTTGGAGGTCAGAAGGCAGCCTCAGCTCTATATCCTCAGCTGCTGTCCACCTCTTCCGTTTGAGATAGCATCTCTCCCTGGCCAGGTATGCTAGGCTGGTTGTGTCAACAAGCCACAGCGAAGCACCTGCCTCAGTTTCCCTGGTTCTGGGATCACAAGTGTGTACCACCTTGCTTGGCTCTTTACCTTGGATTCCGGAGATCAAATCCATGGCACTATGTAGGCTGCCTTTTGATGGAAAGAGACTGTGTTATGGGGAGGGTGTTGAAGTCACAAAATCATGGAAAATGGGAGAGAGGAGTTGCTTCATAGAGCAGGAAGGAATGCCCACTTTAGGCCTGCTAACTTCCCAAGTTGCCAGGTTTCTGATTGGATGGAGCTCTTCCTCCCTCCTTTTTGAGTGACGTACATCAGGGTCTGGGACATGCATGACCCTGTGCAACTCGGTGTAATTTGAGGAAGGGATAGTGAGAGAGATACTTGGTCAACAGAACACTGTACCCAGGGATATTTTGTGACTTGTTGATGGGCAAGCAGCTGCACTGTGAAGAGACCCTTATTGCTTTCCTCTCAGTATTGTCTGTTTTCTCCTTGGTCAGCAACAGCCATATCTACAAACTATCTACAGAGCTTTTCAGGGTGAATTCCTCAGCTGCCTTCAACACTTCATCAATAATGCGATCTGTCTATTAGTAAGCAATTAACATGTGACCTTATTGGCAGGCAGACCATACATTCCCTGGCAGGGCTTTAAAATATCCATTTCTTGTTTCCTCACAGAGGAAGACATTTGAAAATCAAGTATAGTGAGACAGACCTAAAGATCGGTAGCAGAAATGGTTGCCGTGGTGGCTGGAGGAGTGGCTCAGCAGTTACGAGTGCTTACAGTGAGAGCATGAAAATGCAAGTTCAAATCTCCAAAAACCATGCAACAAATGTGGTCATGCTTGTGGCTGTAACTTCAGCCTTGTGGGAAGCAGAGACAGGTACATAGATGGGGCTTGCTGGCTAGGACCCTAGCTCTAGGTTCAGTGAGAGCCTCTCTAAAGGGAATGAGGTAGGGAGTGATAGAGCAAGACATCTAGGGTTTTCTCCTGGCATAGGAAACAGGTGTGTATGGTGCACACATAATCACCAGCACCGTGTAATGCAAAGAAACAAAAGAAACAACCTGTGTTAAAGAAAAGGTGTTGGAAGTCACTGGGTTTCCAAATGGAGAGCAGTTTTCTCTATTCTTTGGATTCATTCCTTTAAGGAAAACTCCCGAGCATCTTTAACCACTTAGGGTAGTGCCCGCCACATTCAGTGCTGTGTGTCTCACTTGAATGCCTTTGCCACAAGAGACCTCCAGTCCCCAGGAGCTTTGTTATGTTTATCGTTAACTTTAGATGATGCCAGTTTCTGCATAGGCAGAGATTGCTTATGTGATTTTCTTTTTTTTCTCTCTTTATATCTCTTATATCTCAGCATTTTATCTTTTTCTTTTCTTTTTTCCTTTATTTTTTATTTCTTCAAGTTACATCTCAATCACAGTCCCCTCCCTATTCCCCCTCCAGTCCCACCCTCCTACCCTCATCCCCCATCCTCTTCCCTTTTTTAATCTTTTAAGTTTAAGGTATATCTTATTTCCCCCTACAGTTTTCCCTTTCAGTCCAACAAATGGCTCTTTCTCTTATAATAATAAATACAATACAAAACAACAGAGGTAATTAGGCCACAGTTATGAGGGTTGTATGGCTTAGCGTACATTCCCAATGTCCAGTCCATATGTATTTGGTACCTGACTTTAACATTCTACTATCTAATCATCTCCATGAGTTTAAAGGTCTATATCTGACTCAACATTCACACTAACTTGCAACACAATTTTAAAAGTATCTTCTTAGATCTATAACACTCTCTTGACTCCTAAACAACTCAAAATTTAATTATGAGACTCTAGCTATCTGTTCTTCAACCACCTCAGAGACCTGAGAGGGATAAATATATCTGATTTTATAGGAAGTACAGGGCCTGCAGCTTCCCAAACTAAGAAATGACATAGAGTGGCTGCCTGGACAGTTCCCATTTTCTCTCCATATATTACCGCATCGATCTTCAGTCATTTGGCCCCGTTTCTCTGACAGACATTGACTGTAGAGCAGGGTTTATGAAGGACTTACCTACCCTGTCTTGGCAGAGCTAGGCTGTCGACTTACCTGCTTCCAGGTTTTGTCCTTTTTGGACAGCATTCTGTCTAGAGTTGGAGAAAGGGGCTTTTCCTACCAAGAGATAGGCTTGCGACTAATTTAATCATCTCCCACTAGATATTCTTCGATGTTCATCTTCTACTTGGAGGAGAATAGGGGGTGCTGTCAGGAGTTGATATGTCTTGATATAAAAAAAATCTAAAGTTACGAAAACATCTTTGATGCCTTAGTCTTCAGATCTCTTGAGGTTTTTGAAGAGGCCCTATCTATCTCTTATACTAGGGTAAGAAGATGTTGCTTGTCTCGTAGCAGGTTTATTTCTGATTAACTTAGAAAGTAACTATAATAGGCTGTCATAGCACCTAACAGAATGACCGGCTTGCATAACCATTAGTTTGCATTTCTTAATTATCCTAAACAGTTTATGACAATTAGTAGTAAAAGGCCGAAACATCACATTTCATTTTTTTTCTTTACCTCCTAACCCTTCCATCCCATTTCTCTGGGGTGGGGTGTCCTTATATAACAGTCCCTCATCTCAGTTGAGAGGTCGTATGAGGGCCAAGAGCCTCCTCATTCATTGGGGGTCTACGAAGCAGTACCATCAGTGAAAAGTGTCTCGTTGCCCGGGAGAGAGAACTACTAAAAAAACAAACCAATAAGCAGACAATAGATAAAAAAGAATAAAAAATAGAAAAAAAAATATATAAAAAATAAAAATTAAAAATTAAAAATAAAAAGTCTATGTCCAAGTTCCCTTTGGTGTGTTAGTTGTAGTATCGATACCTTCTACTATATAGCTAAAATCCTACTATAAGTAAATAGATGCCATATGCGTCCTTCTGAGTCTGGGTTAGCTCACTCAGGATGAGCTTTTCTAGTTCCATCCATTTGGCTGCAAATTGCATAATTTCATTGCTCCTGATAGCTGAATAGTATTCCATTGTGTAGATGCACCATAGTTTTTTAACCCATTCTTCGGTTGAGGGACATCTGGGTTGTTTCCAGTTTCTAGCTATTACAAATAAGGCTGCTATAAACATAGATGAGGAAACTTCCTTATGATTCTGTGAAGAGGCATTTGGGTGTATACCCAGAAGTGGTATGGCTGGGTCCTGAGGCAAAGCTATTTCAAGTTTTCTACGATATCACCAGACTGACCTCCATAGTGATTGCACAAGCCTGCATTCCCACCAGCAATGGAGTAGGGTACCCCTTTCTCCACAACCTCGCCAGCATGTGCTGTCATTTGAGTTTTTGATCTTAGCCATTCTGACAGGTGTGAGATGGAATCTCAGAGTCGTCTTGAGTTGCATTTCTCTGATGATTAAGGATGTTGAGCATTTCTCAAGTGTCTCTCAGTCATTAGGGATTCCTCCTTTGTGAATTCTCTATTTAGCTCTGTCCCCCATTTATTGATTGGATTATTTGGTTTCTTGGCATTTAATTTCTTGAGTTCTTTGTAGATTTTGGATATTAGCCCTCTATCAGATGTGGGGTTGTTGAAGATTTTCTCCCAGTCTATAGGCTGCCGTTTTGTTTGAATGACAGTGTCTTTTGCCTAACAGAAGCTTTTCAGTTTCATGATGTCCCATTTATTGATTGTTGATCTCAAGTCCTGAGCTGTTGGTGTTCTGTTCAGGAAGTTGTCACCTGTGCCAATGAGTTCGAGGGTTTCTCTCACTATTTCTTCTAGTAGATTTAGTGTGACTGGCCTTATGTTAAGGTCTTTGATCCACTTGGATTTAAGTTTTGTACAAGGTGATAAGTATGGGTCTAATTTCATCCTTTTGCAAGTGGACATCCAGTTGGACCAGCACCATTTGTTGAAGATGCTGTCCTTCTTCCATTGTGCCGTTTTGGCTTCTTTGTCAAAAATTAGGTGGCCATAAGTGTGTGGGTCTATTTCTGGATCTTCAATTTGATTCCATTGATCTACTGGTCTGTTTCTATAGCAATACCATGCTGTTTTTACAACTATTGCTCTGTAGTACAACTTGAAATCTGGGATGGTGATACCTCCAGATGTTTTTTTATTGTACAGGATTGATTTAGCTATTCTGGGCTTTTTGTTGTTCCATATGAAATTGAGAATAGCTCTTTCCAACTCTATAAAAATTGTGTTGGTATTTTGATAGGAATTGCATTGAATCTATATATTGCTTTTGGTAGGATAGCCATTTTTATTATGTTGGTCCTACCTATCCATGAGCATGGGAGATCTTTCCATCTTCTAAAGGCCTCTTCCATTTCTTTCTTCAAGGGCTTGAAGTTCTTGTTGTACAGGTCCTTTACTTGCTTGGTTAGAGTTACCCCCAGGTATTTTATGTTGTTTGTTGCTATTGTGAAGGGGGTTGTTTCCTTTATTTCTTTCTCAGCCCATTTGTTTGTTGTATAAAGAAGGGCTTCTGATTTTTTTGAATTAATTTTGTATCCAGCCACTTTGCTGAAGGTGTTTATCAGCTGTAAGAGTTCTCTGGTGGAATTTTTGGGGTCGCTTATGTATACTATCATATCATCTGCAAATAGGGATAATTTGACTTCTTTGTTTCCGATGTTTATCCCCTTGATCTCCTTTAGTTGTCTTATTGCTCTAGCAAGAACTTCAAGTATTATATTGAAGAGATATGGTGAAAGTGGACATCCTTGCCTTGTCCCTGAGTTTAGAGGAAATGTTTCAAGTTTCTCTCCATTTAATTTGATGTTGGCCACTGGCCTTCTGTATATTGCCTTTATTATTCCTAGGTACGGTCCTTGTATGCCCGTTCTCTCCAGAACTTTTAGCATGAAGGGGTGTTGGATTTTGTCAAATGCTTTTTCTGCATCTAGCGAGATTATCATGTGTTTTTTTTCTTTCATCTTGTTTATATGGTGAATGACGTTGATAGACTTTCGTATGTTGAACCATCCCTGCATTCCTGGGATGAAGCCTACTTGATCATGGTGTATGATACTTTTGATGTGTTCTTGAATTTGGTTTGCGAGTATTTTATTCAGTATTTTTGCATCTATGTTCATGAGGGAGATTGGTCTGAAGTTCTCTTTCTTTGATGGGTCTTTGTGTGGTTTAGGAATCAGGGTGACTGTGGCCTCATAGAATGAGTTTGGCAATGTTCTTTCAGATTCTATTTTGTGAAAGAGTTTGAAAAGCATTGGTGTTAGCTCCTCTTTGAAAGTCCGGTAGAATTCCGTGCTAAAGCCATCTAGCCCTGGGCTTTTTTTGGTTAGGAGATTTTTAATGACTGTTTCTATTTCCTTAGGGGTTATAGGGCTCTTTAATCTGTTTATCTGATCTTGATTTAGCTTTGGTAGGTGGAATCTATCAAGAAAATTGTCCATTTCACTTAAGTTTTCAAATTTGGTGGAGTATAGATTTTTAAAGTAGGATCCAAATATTCTCTGGATTTCCTCAATGTCTGTTGTTATTTCTCCCTTTTCATTTCTGATTTTGTTGATTTGTGTTTTCTCCCTCTGTCCTTTAGTTAATTTGGCTAAGGTCTGTCTATTTTGTTGATTTTCTCAAAGAACCAACTCTTGGTTTCATTGATTCTTTGTATAGTTCTTTTTGTTTCTAAGTTGTTGATTTCAGCCCTAAGTTTGATGATCTCCTGCCTTCTGCTCCTCTTGGGAGTGTTTGCTTCTTTTTTTTCCAGTTCACCCAGTTTAGCTGTTAATTCGCTAATATGAGCTGTCACAATTTTCTTTTTTAAGGCACTTAGTGCTATGAACTTTCCTCGTAGCACAGCTTTCATCATGTCCCATAGGTTTGGGTATGTTGTGTCTTCATTTTCGTTGGATTTTAAGAAGTCTTTGATTTCCTTCTTTATTTCTTCCCTGACCCAGTGGTCCTCTAGAAAAGAGTTGTTCAATTTCCATGTGAGTGTAGACTTTCTGTTGATTGTTTTGCTATTGAAGTCCAGCTTTATTCCATGGTGGTCTAAGAAGATACAAGGGGTTATTTCAATTTTCTTGTATCTGTTGAGGCTATCTTTGTGTCCAACTATATGGTCGATTTTAGAGAAGGTTCCATGAGGTGCTGAGAAGAAGGTGTATTCTTTTGTGTTTAGGTGAAGCGTTCTGTAGATATCTGTTAGGTCCATTTGGTTCATGATCTCTGTTAGACTCATTATTTCTGTGTTTGGCTTCTGTCTTGATGATCTGTCCATAGTTGTGAGTGGGGTGTTGAAGTCTCTCACTATTAAAGTGTTTGGATCGATGTGCGATTTAAGTTTTAGAAGCGTTTCTTTTATAAATGTAGGTATCTTTGTATTTGGGGCATAGATGTTCAATATTGAGATGTCCTCTTGGTGGATATTTCCTTTAATGAGTATGTAATCCCCTTCTCTGTCTTTTTTTTATTAACTTCAATTGGAAGTCTATTTTGTTTGATATTAGGGTGGCTACTCCAGCTTGTTTCCTGGCCCATTTGCTTGGAAAACCTTTTCCCAGCCCTTTACTCTGAGATAGTGTTTATCTTCAATAGTGAGGTGTGTTTCTTGTATACAGCAAAAAGATGGGTCTTGTTTACGGATCCAGTCTGTAAGTCTGTGTCTTTTTATTTGCGAGTTGAGTCCATTGATGTTGATGGATATTAGTGACCAGGAATTGTTATTTCCCATTATTTTGGTATAGCTGGCTGTCTTGTGTTTCTTTTTGTTTAGTTGCTGTGGAGGTTTCTATTTCCTCTGTTTTCTTGGGTGTATTTATCTTCTCTGTGTTGGAATTTTCCTTCTAGGATCTTCTGTAGGGCTAGGTTTGTGAGTAGATATTATTTGAATTTGATTTTGTCATGGAATATCTTGTTTTCTCCTTCTATGTTGATAGAGAGTTTTGCTGGGTCTAGTAGTCTGGCTGGGCACCTATGTTCTCTCAGGGCTTGTAGGACATCCGTCCAGGCCCTTCTAGCTTTTAAAGTTTCTGAGGAGAAGTCAGGTGTGATTCTGATGGGTCTGTCATTGTATGTGACTTGGCCTTTTTCTCTTACAGCTTTTAATATCCTTTCTTTGTTCTCTACATTTGGAGTTTCTATTATTATGTGGCGAGAGGGGTTTCTTTTCTGATCTAATCTGTTTGGTGTTCTGTAAGCCTCTTGGATTTTTACTGGCATCTCTTTCTTTAGGTTTGGGAAGTTTTCTTCTATGATTTTGTTGAGGATATTTCCTGGACCATGGAGTCAGGAGTCTTCTCTTTCCTCTATGCCTATAATTCTTAGGTTCCGTCTTTTCATTGAGTCCTTGATTTCTTGGATGTTGTGGGTGAGAGATTTTTTAGCCTTCTCATTTTCTTTGGATGTTGTACTCATTTCTTCCATCGAATCTTCCATGCCTGAGATCCTGTCTTCCATCTCTTGCATCCTATTTTTCATACTCACATCCGTAGTTCCTGTTCTCTTCTCTTGATTCTCCATTTCCTCTTTTAACTCTGACTGTGTTTTCTTTATTGTTTCCATTTCTATTTTCATGTCTTGAATGGTATTGTTCGTTTTGTACATTTCCTTCTCCAGTTTTCTTGTTTTTGCCTAGAGATCTTTCATTGCTTTGTCCTTTTCCTGTTCAAGCTGAGTCACCTTGGCTTGGAGCTCTTTAATGGTGTTATTTGTTGTTTTGACTTGTAAAATTGTGGCTTCTTTGAATTCCTTCATAGTTTTAAGTTCTTCTTGAAGGGACCCTATCACTTTCCATAATATAGAATTGTCATCGTTTTCATGTGTTTCAGTTGTGGTGAGGTGGTTCGGGCTGGACGGAATAGCGTTGCTTTCTTTTGTTGGAGACATTTCATTCTGTTTTTTTTTTGTTCGTTTGTTTGGGGCCTCTGGCCATGTGGAATTTTTTTGCTGTCTTTTGGACTTGGGTCCAAAGGGGGCGCTTTGGTATAGGATTCGAGTTGCCTTACTCCACTCCTATCAGGTGAGTCATTCAGCCCCACCTCCCAGGTGGAGACCTAATTAATCCAGGTGGTGGAGCTGTGTACAAGTAAGCTCTGGTTCCCTGCCGGAAGAGCCAGTACTGGTACAAAAGTCCAATATATACGACAGTTTCAGATATCTCGCAGTTTGCCTAGGGTTGGTTCCTGTAGCAGGTAAATCTGCTGTTCAGCTCCAATAGCCTTGCTGCTCCGCGTCTTGTAAACTGGCGAGTTTCGTCACAGACTGCGATTTGCAGTGTGAAGGCACTTTGCAGCCAAGCTGAGCTCACTTCCAAGGGTCGCAACCTTTCGCCAGATAGTTCAATGGTCAGTGTGAAACCTGGGGGTGCCCAGAAGGGTGGGGATTATCTCTGCGTGGGATCTGAATCTGCCCACTGGGTATTAGGTTGGAACTTACCGGGAGTCTCTCCTGGTGCAGGGGTAGGTGATCCCGATTCCCGGGTCCAGTGGCTTCCTTGCGTGTCCAAGAGTGGGAAGGAGCGTCCTGTCCAGGGATCCTCCGTGGTCCCTGGGTAGCTGGGTGAGATTTAGAAGGGGTCGTGCCCTTTGTACAGCATCCTGCAACACTTGCCGCCTTGTGACTGTTAACCCCAAAATCAAAATACGTCTGCACAGGCCGCAGCCATCTTGGATCCCCTGCTTATGTGATTTTCACTGCAAGCTGTACAGGCTGAAGGAGTTGGGAAATTTTATGGGCTTACAATCAGGTCTAATTAATTTTTAAGGGAGTAAAGAGTGGAATAAAATTTTTGCATGTGATAACTGTATTTTCACCATTTCTTATCTTTGTATCAGCATCATTAAAGATATAGTCATAAAACAGCCATTAGTCTTACTAGATCAAGGTTTGTGTAGTAAAAAAATTATTACAGGATACTGGCAACCATTAAGATAATTGATTCATTAAAAAAAAAATCTTTGTACAAATATATATATGAGGTCCAGGGTGATCCCTGGGTATTGCGATAGAGTAGATAATGACCAAGTCAGAATAGTTAGGCATTTCTATCTCCTCAAATGTTTAAAAGCTGTTTAATTGACATGTAATGAATGCTTGTATATGCATATGGGTTACAGTATGGTACCTCAGGGCACAGGAATGTCAACATAGTGATGTCGCTATCTCCTCAGCACTGCTTTGGGTGGAACCTTCATCTCTTCCATCTGGTTGTAAGAGGTGGCTGTTACACTGTTACACTCCACTCCCACCATGTTGTGGAGCTGTCGGCCTACCTACCTGTAATACTATTTGCATTAAAACTATTGTACTTGCCCTGCCCATTGCTGTGGCAAAATGCTTCACATGAATCAACTTATAGGAGAAAGGGTTTGTTTGGGCTCATGCTTTGAGGGTAGTGTTTGTTCTGACAGGAGAGGTTCGGTGACAGCTGGGGAAGGCCTGGTACAGGAGAGGGAGGCAGCTTGTCATATTGCATCTACCGTCAGGGTTGGGCTGTAAATAACAATGCCAGTCCAGAGTGACTGACTTTCTCCAGTAAGGCCTCACCTCCAAAAAGTTCTGCAACCAAACTCAAACAGTGCCACCAGCTGGGGACAAAGTGTTTAAATACATGAGCCCGTGGGGGACATTTTGTATCCAAACCATGAGCCACTATCCCTCTTCCCATTTCTCCAAGGTTCTGGTCTTCATCTTTATACATTTTCATTGGTTTTTGATGAAGAACATGAAAAAAACCTGCCTTTCTCTGACTCCTTTCACTTTCCATGATGCTCCTCCATCCCACTGTCCTATTCTTTCTGATACAAATTATAGCAATTTAATAGTTTTACATTTGTTTATCTGTTTGATTATTATACTTATTGTGTGTGTGTGCATGCGTGCATGTGTGTGTGTGTGTGTGTGTGTGTGTGTGTGTGTGTGTGCTTCTGTCTGTCTTTATATGTTATGGAGGCCAGAGGACACTTTGAAGAAGTCAGTTCTCTGACCACCTGAGTCCTGGGCGTTGAACTCAGGCGTTCAGGCTTGGCAACAAGATCCCTCACCAATAGGGACCATCTCCCTGATACCCATGATAGGACAATTTAAAAGAAGACAACTCACACTCCTATTCCAAATTGTATTCTTTTTGCTTCTCCTTAAACAGAGGTAAGCACATTCAATGTTCATACACAGAGCACAATTTAAAGATATACATAGTTTCAAATAGTGTATGGGCTATATATGGTTTTGTTTGAAAAAAAAATCTCAAAATTTGTAAGCTAAATCAGACAGGAGGAATGTAATCTCAGTGTCATTTGGAACTATTGAAAGCTGTGCTGGGTTGAGGAACTTCTGGGAAATTGAGATCAAAGGAGGAGTAAACTCCCTAAAGCTCCATTTGGTGCAAGGCCTGCTACCTCATGGAGGTAGAGTGAACCAACACTGTTTTGCTGTTCCCTCTTTTGTTATGAATCTCCTCCTCATTTAACTCTGGGCAAGAGTTTACAAAAAGAGAAGCATTTTAAGGGAGGGGTGGAGTGCTGTGGAGCACTGTCTGTCTTCCAGGCTGTGGAGCACTGTCTTCCAGGCATGATGTGGCTGCTGCACTTAGTGCATAAGACCTGCATTAGTTAGACCTGTCGACAGACAGTTCATCATGGGAAGAGGAGGGACTCACTGAAGATTTATCTGCAACGCATAGCTGCTGCTAGTGAAAGGGCTCATGAGGCTCCATCCATCCATTTCTAATGATCTATAGACAGTTAATGGCTGCGAGAAGAGAGGGGAGGATGGAGGGAGGGAGGAGGAGGGAGAGAGAGCAGTATTTTCTCTAGTGGTGTAGCCACTGGTAAGTTCTCCATAGTCCTGTAAATAACCTCTCACCCAAGAGTCTGTAAATAACTACAAGTAAACTCATTGAGTCACCAAGAAACCAAAGCAAAGCAAAGCAAAACCAAACCAAAAAATAAGATAAGGACATGAAAGCGATAGAGGTGGGAATCATTGGAAGAGAAAAGGAATCAACGAAGAGTGAGACAGGGACACAAGAGTGTATAATTGATAGGTAGATAGGAACAAAACACAGTGTATACATTTGTAAATTAAACTCATTAGTATGTATAATTGCTATATGCTAATAAGTTTCAAAAAAACTGCATTTTATGTTTTAGTCCTGTATACATTCAGATATCTACACG
The DNA here is from genome assembly GCA_907164525.1 of Lophiomys imhausi. Taxonomy (NCBI): domain Eukaryota; kingdom Metazoa; phylum Chordata; class Mammalia; order Rodentia; family Muridae; genus Lophiomys; species Lophiomys imhausi. Next base: position 6,005,295 of record CAJQZJ010033263.1, read on the forward strand.
ACACAGAATCAAAGGTTTCATGAAGCAATACTGCAGTCCAAAGTAGAACATGGGGAAGCCCGATGGTCCAGCCATTATGGCATCCTTGGCCTCCATGAGTATTTGTCCCCAGACCCCAGACCTTGGCTGCAGGATCTTTTACAAATAGGCTTTCTTGGTAAGATCTCTGATGTTCTCATGTGTTTCTGGTCCAACCTGTTTTATCCTCAATGGATTGTGATGTTTGACTTTAATTGTCAACTTGACATAATTTAGAATTACCTGGAAATTGCATCTCATTGAAGAAATATCTAGATTTGGTTGTCCCATAGGCATCCTTGTGGCTGATTTTCTTAATTGGGTAAGTGATATGGGAGGCTCGCCCTGAACACAGAAAGCACAATTTTGAGGGCTGCTGTCCGTGACTGAAGGAAAAGGCAAGAAAAAAATGCTAACACGACGTATGCGTTAGTTCATTGCTCTCTGCTCTTGATTGTGGATGGGATGTGACCAGTTGCTTCAGGTTCCTTCCACCTTGACTTCCTGAAATGATGTGCTTGTGAGCAAAGCTTTAGTTGGGATATTTTACCACAGTAACGGATCATAGAGTTTCTGCTGCCCCAGTGAGACATCATGACCAAAAACAACTTGAAGAGTAAAGGGTTTATTTCAGCTTATACTTCCAGGTGGCAGTCCCTCATTGAGGGACGTCAAGGCAGGAACTCAAACAGGGAAGGAACCTAGAGGCAGGAGAAGCTGACACAGAGGCCATGGAGCAATGCTGCTCACTGGCTTGTTCCTCATGGCTTGTTCAGCCTGCTTTCCTAGAGAACCCAGGACCACCAGCCCAGGGATGGCACCCATGAAAATTGTTTTATTCCTTGCTAATGTACTATAACTTGAAGCTTGAAAACGATTGCCCCCCCCCAACACAATAGAAGCTGTTGAAGGAATACGTATATTTGTTAACTGTTAACTAGCTTTGTATATATCTGAGGAGAGCCTGTGATTGCCTTTGCATTAACAGGCAGCTTGGTTTTCAAGCTGTTTCCCTCCCCATTGGCTTTTCTTTCACCCACTTCCTCAGGACAGTGTAGTCTGCTTATTACATTGGATTTCTCCTGTGACACTGAATTCACATGTTATTCCTGTCTCCATTCTGTTCTCAGGCTTGCCTCTTCCATACAAGCTGTTTTGATAGTTCCAGACCTAGACCCCTATTCTCTCTGTCTCCACGGCACAGCTGTTGAAACATCAGAGAGCAGACTGTTCCTGCATTATAAACACTTACCGTCTGCTGCTATCATCCGCCTCCTTCCATCTTTTTGTCTCTCAAACTAAATCTTAGTTCTTCCTTTTTTTTCCCTGATGTAAAAAGTCCTGGAGAGATGTAGAAATATTTTTCTGTGTTTACAAATATTTCTGTCATTTCATAAATATTAGCATAGTATAAGAACTTGCTAAATGGTTGATTGAAACTAATGCATTATCTGTTCATACTGTCATTCTTTCCAAGTTGTATGACTTTACAATTATATACATTTTTTATATATAAGAATATAAAAAATTATATATTTATATGAAGATATATATTATATACATGTTACATATATTATATATATTAAATATATATTTATATAAAGATATATATGTATATATACAAACATGTATATATAATATATAATATATTAATATATCATAATATATATTATATATAACATACAATTAATTATATATTTTAATATAAATTATATGCTTTATATATATTCAATAATATATTAAATATATATTATATATAATATATGTTATATATTATATAGAAATATATGATATATAGTAATATAATATATAATTATATGTTAATATAATATACAATAAGATATTATATCTTATATCTAATATATATGTAATATATATCTTTATATAAATGTATATATAGTGATATTTATGCTTTGAATTTATATCAGATATTCACTTTAAGTAGGAAAGCTACCTGGCATTTTTTTAATTTGTAGATTTATTTTACTTGTAATTGTGTGCATGGATGTGTGTGTTCTGTGTGGGTATGCACATATGCCCATCATTAAAAAAACCAAAAAACAAACAAACTCTTGGTCAGAGTGGTGGAGCATCCATACAGATTGGCACACAAGCAGTGTTTCCTTGGCTTGTCACAAAGCCCAAAGCCATGTGATCAGCTCATATAAAGAGAGAAAGAAACCAGCAATGTTCCCTGTTCCTATTTCAGTCACCCACTAATGCTATCCTGATGCTGTTACCAAAAGTTGGTGCTTTATATAAAAGATCATTTTGTCCTTATGTTTCAGCTTTCCTGCATTTTTACGGTAGAATTGTGTTGTCACTTATATTAATATAAGGATTTGTGAACTGTTCATCTCAGGCACTATGCATTGATTCGATAATGGAGAAGACCACATTTTATATAATGGGCTAGAGGTGGGCAGACAGGATTTCCTTATCTGGGGCTTTGATGAAGCTTGTTGGTGTAAACATTCTTACAGGCTTGTGTGTATGCCTGTGCACATTCATGTGTGTACATGTATTTTTGTGGACATGTATGCATGTGGAGGACAAGAGACTAGTATACTGTGTTATTCTAGCACTGTACACTTTTTTTTGGACATGGTATGCCTCATTTACTTTACCAAAGAGGCCAGACTTGACTAACTAGTGAGCCCCATGAGATCCACCTGTACCCACCTCCCCAGAGCTGGGGCACAAACACGTACCCCTGTCCTGGTTTATTTCATAGGTTCTAAGGATCTAACTCAGGTCCTTCTGTGGCAAATAGCTTAGTGACTGAACTGTGTTCCCAGCTCTCACACAGCCTTTTTGCTCCTTGTCTACACAGTTGTCCAGCTGTGGTTGATACTGTCTCATTGTTTATCCAGGTATTGTAGCAATTTCCACACCACCAGCAGAGTAGAAAAATCTAAATTTTTCATGTTCTTTCTAACAGAAATTTTACATTTTCAAATCCTTAACTGAGTTTAGAAATTGAAAATGAATTTATCATTCTGTAGCTTTCCTTTTAACTTTCTGGAGTGCATATTCGATATGAGAGATTCTTCGTATGAAGAAAATTAATAATCATCTTTCTTACTTCATCCTGCTTTTGATTTGCTCCAACTTCCTTAAAGGAGCCTTTGCTTATCCAAAAGTCATCAAAATATAGGTCTTTATGTGTGTTGTTTTCAATAGTAAATTTTCTGTTTTCTCATATTTATATTGGTGGTCCCTTAGGTATAATTTTGGGGTAGTATTATCAGTTAAAAATGAAGAATTATTTCTTCCCCAAAGGTTGCCATAATCTTTCAAATGTTTTCCTTCTCCATATACTAAAAGATGTAAAAAGTATCATGTTTATTTGTGAGTATGTGCACATGAATGCTGCTGTACACTTATGTGAGAAGGAGTCAGATCCACAGGAGCTAATGTTACAGGTGGTTGTGAGTTCCCTGAATTGGGTCATGTGAACTGAACCCAGGTCCTCTGGAAGAGCAGATATACTTGTAACCCCTAAAGCAGTTCCTTGCCCCATCATTTTTGTGGCATAATGTGTTAACTGTGTGTCTAGATCTTCCTTTTGCTCCTTTTGGATTTATTTATTTCTGTTTCAGCACAATGTCTTTTTTTTTTAAATACTTTATTTTTTTTTCTTCAAGTTACATCTCAGTCACAAACCCCTCCCTATTCCCCCTTCCTATCCCGCCCTTCCACCCTCTTCCCCCCAGAAGTTTCCCCTTTCAGTCCAACAGATGGTTCCTTCTCTTATAACAGTAAATACTATACAAAACAACAGATATAAATATGTCACATTTATGAGAGTTAAATGGCCCAGTATACCTTCCCAATGTCCAGTTTATACATATTTGGCCCCTGACTTTAACATTCTACTATCTAACTATCTCCATGAGTTTAAAGGTCTATATCTGACTCAACATTCATACTAACTTGCAACACACTTTTAAGAGTATCTTCTTAGATCTATAACACCCTCTTGATTCCTAAACAACTCAAAATTTAACTATGAGACTCTAGCTGTCTATTCTTCAACCACCTCAGAGACCTGAGAGGGATAAATATATTTGCTTATATAGGAAGTGCAGGGCCTGCAGCTTCCAAAACTAAGAAAGGACATACCAATGACTGCCTGGACAGTTCCCATTTTCTCTCCATACATTCCTGCATCAGTCTTCAGCCTTTGGGTCCTGTTTCTATGATAGACATTTGTTGTAGAGCAGGGATTATGAAGGACTTACCTGTCCTGCTTGGCAGAGTTAGGCTGTCGACTTCCCTGCTACCATGTTTTGTCCTTTTTGGACAGCAGTCTGTCTGCAGTTGGAGCAAGGGGTTTTTTCATGCCAAGAGATAGGCTTGCCACTAATTCAACCATCTCACCCTGGAGATTCTTCGATGCTTATCTTCTACTTGGAGTAGAATAGGGGGTTCAGCACAATGTCTTAATTCTGTATCTCTAATCATTCTCAAGCTTGAGTCCTGTAACTTCTGTCAATCTTTTTAAAAATTGTCTTGGGTGTCATAGATTTTAATATTTTGAGTGTCACAGTGTGTGTAAAATAACACACTATAAACAGTATACTGTCAATAACTTTTAGGAGACCAAAGGGAGTCAAGATAAGGGCTAAAAGGAAATAAACCAGTGGGGAAACAGCACAAGTTTGCTGGAATTGTGTTCTTCTGATTGTGTGAATTTTGGAATTTGCCAGTCTGATGAGAGCTGTTGAGAGAGGGCTGGTGAGGTGATTTGGTTGCAGTGTTAATGGGGCAGCGAGGTCACCAAGGTGGGTAAAGTGGCCTTTAGAGTGGGAAAATGAATCCTAAGAATGCTGTCTTTACCCAGTTATGTGTCAAAAGTAAAGTTAAATATTGCTAATATTGGTAAGGACGCAGCTTGGTAGAACTCAGCATCTGGAATGAGATCTCTGGAAACAGCCAGAATTTGAATGGATAGTGATTAAAGTACATAACAGAAGAAGCTCTAATATATCTATATCTATATCTATATCTATATCTATATCTATATCTACATCTATATCTACATCTATCTATCTATCTATCTATCTATCTATCTATCTATCTATCTATCTATCTATCTATCT
>CAJQZJ010033263.1:6012124-6033106 GCA_907164525.1 Lophiomys imhausi
TGTGTGTGTGTGTGTGTGTGTGTGTGTGTGTGTGTGTGTGTGTGTGTTTGAGTGTTTCTGGGACATGGTGTATATATGTAAGTCAGCAGACAATATGTGAGAGTTGGTTCTGTCCTTGTACTATGTGGTTAACGATGATCAAACCTAGGTAGTCCTGGTGGGAGACTCCTTTGTTCGCACGGTTATTTTACCAGCCATGGAGCGAGTGTCTTGCTTATGGAAACATGATGACATTAGTTATGTACAGTCCATATCACTTTGGTTCCAGCAGAGTGTAATTCCAAGAATAAGTCAGAAGTTGACCTTTCTAAATGGGCTGTTAATTTAACTGTTTAGAAAAAGAAAACATGGTCTTTAATGAAATTTGAACCTGACACCATTTGTTTGTTTTCCAAAATGGGTCAAGGAATTAAAAATAGAAATTGGGCTGATTTTGTTTTCCCTGTTTTTTTTTAATTTCCACATCTGAAATCCCTCTGAATCCTTATCATTAGGTTATTCTGAAATGTACATGGGAGAGGAGGCTGAGGAAGATGTCTCCATCCACTAACAGTCATGGGACACTTGAAAAGAACCCCAGTCTCTGCAGAGAGATATGCAGAGTTGATGACAGGAGAGGAGGAGAAAAGACCATCCACCAACTCCAAATCAGGACAGAAGACAGCATAGCCAGCCCTATCTTATAGCTCTGGGAACTTCCGTTGTACAAATGTCAGATCCAGGGACAGGGCTTCTTAAATGAGCTGCTGAAGACTAGATAAAGGGCCATGTTTATAAATACAAATTACAGTGTGCAAACACTATACAAACAAGGTTTCTTGGGAAAGGTCCAAAAGTCAGATTCCAGAGATGAAAGTCTAGACTGATTTTTGACAATGTCTTTATGGCACTCTGAGTTCCTTGTGTGAATGTGGTGGGAACAGGAGAGGGAGACGATTGTATCCACATACATGCTTTTTTTTTATTGTTGTACAGAAGCACTGTGAACTGTGACAGAAAATCCAAACAAGGGAGGGAAACAATTCCTCTGATATTGGGCAGCAAGCACTTCCTGGAATGTAGTTGCAGGAAGCATGCGTAGTTTATAATCCAATGCGGGAACATTCTACACAGAGCTTAGGAGTTAAGTTGAAAGAGCCAACTTGTTCTCTAGAAGCCAATTAACTGTGCCTGCTGTTTCCACACCAGAAGTGGAAAGGGAACCATTTGTTGAAGATTAGATTCTTGACCAAGAGAATAGTAAGGTAAGAAAATTTGGAAAATTCACAAACTGGGGTTTCTTCTTAGATATTCTAAAGTTCCTTTCTATAGACCAGTCAACATTAAAATGTGTGTGTGTGTGTGTGTGTGTGTGTGTGTGTGTGTGTGTATCCTGCCTTGAATGGAAATAGAGGCAGACACCATCCATCCAATGAGTGCTTTGTGAATCACACTTGCTTAAAGTATACCCTAAGATTTCCTATGGAGGAGGTTGGTGGCACTACCATATGCCAACTTGGGTCTGAGCCAGAGACACACATTGGAAGGCTTTTACATTCCAGCCGTCTCCTCCTGTCTGGCAAAAGGAAAAAAAAAAAAGCACTTTTTTATGTGGTGTAAGTGGGCAACTTATTTTTACACAATGGGAAGTTGAAATTTCATTTCCACATGAAATTAGTGAATAATGAATGCCTTTCAAGACTCGTTGAATAAGCGTGCCCAAGTCTCTGTCAGCATCCAAAGTCTGTCCAGGACGCCCACCATCTGGATGGAAATGGAATCAGTTATCTAGCTACTTTGGCAGTGGGTAGGGGAGTCAGAGGTTGGGTGTGGCCAAAGGGAAGTGTCTGGATACCCTACTGAGTTTTTGGCTATTTCATCAGGACATTGATGCGAGCCAGGTTTGTCTCTGTCAGATTCCGTGCTAGGCTGTACTGGCCTGATAACGCTATACCACAAACATATGCCCTTTGATTTCAGTATGTCTGGCCAGCATGCATGTGCTTAATGTTTTTATCCTACTGTTTTTACCTTTACCATTATTCTTCATACTAATTCTTAAAATGTTCTCATTCACCAGGATTGGATTTTGGAATCTCATAAAGTAGATGGCTTATGTATATGACCATATCTGTAACCATAGAGTATATAACCCCAAAACTCCATTCTGAATTCAGTAAGAACGAATTTGTATTTTTTTTTCTAAAATTTGTAATTTCTTTTAAAAGGTCTGGTGATTATCTACTTATCTAGCTTATCTGTTGGTACCTGGAAGATGTGCAATGATTTGGGAAATATCTTACTTTATTATTTTGGTAATGCTTTTTGATAAAGTAAGGCAGGATTATCTTTAGACAGAAGACATGGGTGATCTGCCTACATATAGTAATTAAAGCTCAGATGTGGAAACCAGACCAGCAGATGGAAACATCTCCTAGGTGAGTATGAACTTTTATTTGCAAAAGTGAGACTTGTGCCAACAATCCGTTATGCCTGGTTTTGATCATTAAAAAATGTGGGTGAAGCCTGGGTGGGTTTGGCTTTATTCAAGATGTGTTCTGTTTAGCATGCTTTGGAATTTAGCACATGAACAGAGTCTAAATGAAAAGTAGCAGGAGTTGAAAGAAACTGGTTAATGGACTGTAAAGGGATGGGTTGGTTTGAAAACTTGGGGATGTCGGAAAAGTCAGGATCTAGCCGGTGAACTCATGTACCGCTTTGCCTGCAGTGTGATTCTAGAATAGAAGAGAGGGCACGGGAAGAAATGAATTAGCAGAAGGGTCTTAGAAACTCAGGTTCTAGAGTTGAATTTTTACATACATACATATTTCAGAGAATGTATGTTTAAGCATCAGAACTTTTTTTTCTTTTTGCATGCTCTTGCTCACTCACTGTTGCAAAGACACCGTTAGCTGGAGCGTATCAATCCTTTGTAAACCGAAGCACTCGTCCAAAGTGTGTTATTTTGGAATTCAGCTTGGGCTTTAATATGTGATCAATACATGTTAGTTAATTTTGAGGCAGCTACTGCTCATTAAAAATTCTTTTTAGGACGCATAAGAGCTTATTTTCAATATGCCAAAACATGATAAATTGAATGGGCTTTGATAAGTGTATTTGGCTGATTTGTTGTTTGGCTATGAAAGGCTGTGGGAATCTGATGTATTCTGTTTTAGTGCTCTTAAAATCATTTTTATTTCCAATTATGTGTTTATGAGGCAGTGTGATATTTTGATATGTATGTATTTGTATGGCTGTGTAATAAAGTTAATATGTGCATATTTATGGGGCAGCATGATATTTTGATACATTTTCTGCACTTTGAGTTCATTGATTGGAACTCTAACTGCATTGGATGTTGGGAAATTAAGTTTGTCTCTGTCCAAAAGAGTAGCATTTGGGTGAAATCTCTACAAATTATAGAAACATATTTGTATAAAACTTCAGTTCAGTATTAGTGTTACATGTGCATTTTGTGTATAATATATAATACATAATGTATAGTATATAAGTAATATGCAGCGTATAATATACAATATCTGCTTTGTATTATGTATTTTGTCTCATCTATGTACACAATGTATGTATGCACCCCAAAAACTCTTGTGAATCAGCATATGTACACATGCGTATATACCAAAAGCTCTTATGAATCAGTCTTGGGAAGAAAGTAATGATTTCTGAAAGTATTGTGAATACTCTTTACTCACGTATATATGTATGTGTGTGTGTGTGTGTGTGTGTGTGTGTGTGTGTGTAGGTATATGTGCTACATATATATATATGTGTATATATACATACACATGCACACACACACACACATGACACAGAGTCTCATTAGTAGTAGCTCAGGCTGGCCTAGATCTTATTATGTAGCCCACTTAGCCTTGAACTCTCTATGTACCCCAAGCTAACCTCAAACTTGTCCTCTCCCTGCCTCAGCATCCCGAGTGCTGGGCTTGTAGATATGCACCACCATACTGAACCCATGTACTTTATTTGTAAATGATTGATCTCTTTTGCTTTTTTTTTTTTTCTCTGTGCTATAAGGATGCATTTCTCAGGGGCCTTGTGTTCAGGATCCTCACAGATGATGTGTCTCCACTTTCCAATTGATTCTCATCAGCCTCACCCAAGTATTATTTGGGCTCTTGCTGGGGAACACAATAGGTCTTCATGGTCTTATTAAGTTTATTCATGAATGGCCCCTGTCTCTGGGCTGAAATTGTACAAGGGCTATTCTGACTGACTTCAATCTCCAATGAGCTGTACTCCCAAGTGACCACTAATACCTTAGGCTGGGTTCTGGAGTTGCTGTTTCTCATGTCATCTGCTCCTCACTTCTCATTAACTTCCTGTCCTCAGAAGCACAAAGGCAAGACACTATATTCCAGTGTATATGCTTATGTAGAGGATAATATTTCTAAACCCAAGCTTCCTACTTTATCTCATTAGTTCATATGTGTGTGTGTGTGTGTGTGTGTGTGTGTGTGTTATGCATACATGGGAAAGTGTTCACCTGTTTACATGTGTGTAGGTATGAGGCAGGGTGTTCTGGTTCTTTTTTGTCGATTTGACAGAGTTATCTGGGAAGAGGAACTTCACTTGAGAAAATGCCTTCATCAGCTTGGCCGGTAGACAAGTCTGTGGGGGTATTTTCTTGATTAATGATTGATGTGGGAAGGACAGCCCACTGAGGTCAGTGTCACCCCTGGGAGGGTGGTCTTGAGTTATATAAGAAAGAAGGCTAAGAAAGCCAGTAAGCCACATTCCACTATGGCTTCTGCTTCTCTTCCTACTTCCAGGTTCCTGCCTTGGTTTCACTCAATGGACTGTGACCTGGGACATATAAACCAAAGAAATCCTTTCCCACCAAGTTGCTTTGGTGATGGTTTTTATCACAGCAATAGAAAACAAACTAACATGGAAGTATGCATGCTCATATATACACATGTATGTAGACACCAGTGGACAATCTCATATGTTGTTCTATTTAGACCATTCACTTTATTCTCTCATTGACCAGGAACTCATCAAGACAGCCAGGCTAGCTGACCACTGAGCTCTGGGACCCACCTATCTCCTTTTCAGTGTTGGGGTTACAAGCTCATATACCTACCTGGTTCTTTATATGGGTTCTGGGGATTGAACTCAAGTCCTCAAGTTGGCAAGGCAAGCACTTTACTGATGGAGCCATCTCTCAGCCCAACTTGATTATGGTCAGTAACTCAAAGACAAAGATAATAGAAACAACTGGTATAAACTAGTGTATATGTGAATTCCTCTTTTTCCCACAAGGATTTGTAAAGGTGTATTATTATCTGAGTGTTTTTATTTACTAGAGAAGAGTTGATAAATCAGGGCCAAGAGTCCCCTATTTATAGTTATTGTCTAAGCACTTGTTTGTGACATCCTTATTCCTTGACAGTTAACCTCACAATTGTTGTGTATGACCTCTGTTTATGTGGTCTTATCTTCTAGGCATTGAGCTTCAGAAAGGCTCTCTATCCTATGCCTTTTGTCCTGTTTTTGTTGTTATTTGTTTGTTTTAATCTTATATTTGTATGTGTGTGTGTGTGTTTGGGGGGTCCTGATCATTCTTCCACTTTATTTATTGGGGCAGAGGTGCTCACCCAAATCTAGAGCCTCCCAATGTGGCTGGACTTGCTAGCTAGCTTGCTCATGGAATTCCTCTTCTCTGACTTCCAAGGCTGCAATTGTAGGTAAGCTATCTTGTCTACCTTACATTTGTGTGGGTTCTGGGGATCTAGATTCTAGTCTTCATGCAGATGTTTTTACTACTAAGCCATCTTCTTAGCCCTGTCTTGGAGTTTTTTGATACTTGGTCTAGAACAGAACTAAATTAATACTTGTGAAATTAAGAACATAATACAAACACATAAGCCATGTGCAAGTGATTTTTCAATATCTCAATTTTTCCTTACAATTTTTTTTGTTATAAAATAGCCCTGGATGTCCTGGACTCGTTTTGTAGACCAGGCTGGCCTCAAACTCGCTTCTCTGCTTCCCAAGTGCTAGGATTAAAGGCGTGAGCCACCATACCAAGCAGTTAAATTTTTAATCTAATATTTAAGAACAGTGACCTTTCAATTTCATATATCTTTTAAATTATTTCAGTTCTAATATTTTTATAAAACAAAGCAATTATGTATTAGGCTCTTGAGTCTGAACTCGTGAAATATGAATTGAGTTGGTTCTAACCCAACTTTACTTTGTCACACTTATAAAATAAAAATATAGAACTATCAATGCCTAAAAATATCACAGTTGTGAGAAGGGAAAGTAAACACAGTGTTCCCCACCTAACCAAAAATCTATTTGCAGTTGATATATGCTGGTCAAGGGGTCAAGGGAAAATCAGTTTCTTCCAGTGGATTTTCACCGTGTCTGTTAACAGCACTCCTGGGTAGGTCCCAATGCCAGTAGTAGTTGTCCATATGGTTTCCCGTTTTTCCTTTGTTTTTGTGGACTTTTTATTTTGTTTTGTTTTGCGCTGTTTTGTTTTGTTTGGACAATTTTTGTCTTATTGGTGTTTTGTTTTAATTTTTGACTTTTTTCTCTTTTTTGATAGCAAAAGAATATAAAGTTGTGTGGGTAAGGAGATGGAAAGGCTCTGGGAGGAATTGAGGGAGAGGGAAAACATGACCAAAATACCTTATATGAAAAAAATTAAATTAAAAAATATCACAGTTAGTTATGATAGATGAAAGTATAAAATTATTTGAAAACTGAGAAATATACTCATGTTTCCTGAAGTGAATTCTCTTAGTTTCAGCTAATGGGTACATTTTCTGGTGAGTTTCTGACTTCTGTGATCTTTGTGTATAAACCTTGAGTTGGCTTCCAGGACAACTTTTGAACTGCAATATGCAGAGTCAGTAGACAGTGCCTACGTCTGAAGCGCCACCTCAGGGTCACTTGTTTGAAGTGTTAGAAATATGAGCCTGAGGTTTTCTATTCAGCAGAATTGACATCATCTTTGGTGATGATCTGAAGGACCCATACTTTTCTGTGTTTTTGGCCCTGGTGCCTTATGTATGCTACCCATTCTAATACCCACATGCCTTTGCTTGATTATAAATATCATGTTCATATTTCTCACTTCTAATTTATTGTGTTACATTAAGTGAATTACATACATTAACTAAATTAATGTATTAAATTAAATACATTAAAATGAAATGCCATTTTTCCTTTCCTCTCATATTATATGTACTAGATATCTTTCCTCCCATACCTCCTTAGAAACATGTAGACAATTACATTTAGGTTTAGTAAAACTCCTGCATTTTATTTTTTGAGAATGTCACACCTGCATGTAGTACGTTTTGAGCAAACATACCCGGTGTTCCCACCCTCCACTTCCTTCCCCACTCCCCACACCATTTTCCCTCTGAACTTCATGTGCTAATTTTGGAACCCACTTACTGTGGCCTGCCTGCGAGTGAGTATAGGACTGTCTCCTAGACAGGTGGTCTGTCAGGGCCCATATCCCTGGAAAACACTGACTCTTCTCTGCTCAGCATCCACCAGTTGCCAACACCTCCTCAGCTGGGGGTACAGCTTGTGACTCCCTCCCCATGCATGCTGGGATTTTGACTGGCTGTATCTTGTGTGGGTCCTGTCCGTGCTGTCCCAGTCATTGTCAGTTTTTATTGTGGTAGCCTTGTTGTGTCTGGAAAACAGTTTCAGTGCTGTTATTCTTTACCTTGAGCCCTTGCAGTCTTTCCTCCTCTCTTCCATGGTGATCCCTGGGTCTTAGGAAGAGATGATGCTCTGAGTCCATCCTACTCAGAGCTGAGTGTTCCACTGTGCCTTAGGGACTGGAGTCTGAGCGGTTGTGGATCTCTGTAGTAACCACCACTTCCTGTTACAGAAGCGTCTCTGATGAGGTCATGAGGTGCATTAATATAAACTTAGGACCAGTTTAATATCGCGTCTATTTAGCAGAATAGCAGTTTAGGTTCTCGCTTGAGGCCAATGGCCTAATCATTCATGGGTTTTGGTTATTAACCTACATTTTTATAGACTCTGCGAACAACTGGTATGGTGTATACACTCAGTGCTCATAATCCATAATAGTCAAATTGGCTAAGGTGGCCTCAAATAACTGACGGAATAAACAACGAACCCTTGCTTCCATAGAAATGCACAGTCAGACTCCTGTGACATCTAGTCACATTTTAATCTGCTAAAAATTAGCCTTAAATCTGTTTTGAGCTCTTTTTAAAAGATGACTTACTTAATATACACTGTTGATTTGTTAATATTTTGTCTCCACCAACAACACTGAAACCTAGATGAGAATGAAATGTTTTGTTCTGTTTTTTCTTTTTCTGTGCTCTGAAGCACGAGATGCATAGAGTGCTAGAAAGATCCTCAGCACCGCGTTGGGGCCATTGCAGTCAGTGATGCTACAGAAAGCATGTAAGCACCGACAATACACAGTAGAAAGCCCATCGTGAAAGAGCTCCTGTTGATACTGAGAGGTGGAGGGCATCCCCTTGTTTGACTTTTCAGCTGAGAACATGTGCACAAGCCCCTCCTGCTTTCTCTGTTCCTCCTGTAAGGTCCTGGGGAAGGGTGAAGATTAGTGATTTTGAAGTTGCTCATTTCCTTTATCTAGCAAGTGGTCCAATCTATGAGGATACTCAAGGCTGACTGAATTACCACTGAGATGGAAGGTGAAGCCCAGGTGAACTTGAGCTCAGAAATGGTCTATCAAGGACCTCATATACATCCTGAGATTCATGTGAATGATTGATGCTCCTAATTGTTATTTGGCCTTAAGGGTGTTCCTCTATATCCATCTAGAAGTTTGCTTTAAGGAGCTTAATTGCTCCCCATGCCTAAATATGTTCATGGTATCTTGGTTCTTTCGGTAACATTTGTCATTCTTCAAAAATACAAAGTTGGTCTTTCAAACTTCCAGGGAAATGTATGGAAAGTAAAATTTTATTTTGATTCTTTTCTTGACTACCTCTAGGACAAGTTGGAGTTTCCTTAAAAGCAAACAAACAAAGCTACTTTATTTTATGTATATACAATTTACATATGAAATTAAGTTCAACATGCCAAACAATTCAGTGACAAGTCCCGTCTAGTTTCTGTTTCACTAACAGTCAGTAGAGTTAAAAGCAAGCCCAACTCTGACAGTCATTGCCTCAAAGGAGCATAACATGTTGGGTTCTTTTGGAATTCGAAAACAGTTCTGCTGCCAGCATGAGCTCTCATTTGAGTTTTTTTTTTTTAAATACTTTTTTTTTTAAACATTTATTTATTTATTATGTATACAGTATTTGCTCTACATATATGCCCGGGCAGATCTCAATGTAGATGGCTGTGAGCCACCATGTGGTTGCTGGGAATTGAACTCAGGACCTTGGGAAGAACAGCCAGTGCTCTTAACCTCTGAGCCACCTCTCCAGCCCTCATTTGAGTTTTTGATCTTAGCCATTCTGACAGGTGTGAGATGGAATCTCAGAGTCGTCTTGAGTTGCATTTCTCTGATGATTAAGGATGTTGAACATTCAAGTGTCGCTCAGCCATTAGGGATTCCTCCTTTGTGAATTCTCTGTTTAGCTCTGTTCCCCATTTTTTGATTGGATTATTTGGTTTCTTGGCATTTAATTTCTTGAGTTCTTTGTAAATTTTGGATAATAGCCCTCTGTCAGATGTGGGGTTGGTGAAGATCTTTTCCCAATCTGTAGGCTGCTGTTTTGTTTGAATAACAGTGTCTTTTGCCTTACAGAAGCTTTTCAGTTTCATGAGGTCCCATTTATTGATTGTTGGTCTTTGAGCCTGAGCTGTTGGTGTTGTGGAGAAAGGGGAACACTCCTCCATTGCTGGTGGGAGTGCAAACTTGTACAACCACTATGGAAATCAGTCTGGCGATGTCTTAGAAAACTTGAAATAGCTCTACCTCAAGACCCAGCCATACCACTCTGGGTATATATCCAAATGATCCCTCACCAAACCACAAGGAAGTTTCCTCATCTATATTCATAGCAGCATTATTTGTAGTAGCCAGAAACTGGAAACAGCCCAGATGTCCCTCAACTGAGGAATAGATTAAAAACAAAACAAAATTGTGGTACATCTACACAATGGAATACTACTCAGCCATCAAAAGAAACAAGGAAATCATGCAATTTGCAGCCAAATGGATGGAACTAGAGAAGCTCATCCTGAGTGAGCTAACCCAGACTCAGATGGATGCACATGGCATCTATTCACTTATAATTGGATTTTAGCCATAGAGTACAGGATAACTATACTACAATGAATGCATCAAAAGGAACAGGAACATACACTTTGTTACCTGCCCATGAGACACTTTGCCCTAGTGGTGCTGCCTTGTAGGCCCTCAATGTATGAGGAGGCTCTTGGCCCTCATATGACTGCTGAAATGGGGTGGGGTACTGATATGTAGGGACACTACACTCCAGAGGAGTGGGATGGGAGGAATAGGGGGTAGAGGGTGGAAGGGCGGGACTGGGAGGGGTGGAAAGAGGGTACTATGATGGAGATGTAACCTGAAGTAATAAATAAACATTTAAAAAATAAATAAAAGCTAAAAAATAAATAAAAAACAAAACAAAATAGTTCTGCTGCCATGCCCAGAAGGTTGAATTCACATATCCACCAGGAAAAAGTGTCAGTACCTGTCAAGTGGTGATGATCATATCTGCTCATAGGTGGGCTTCCTTGCCACAGTGTTCCCATAGCCTTAAAATGATTGCAGGCTCCAAAATGTGTCTACTGCAAAGTACAGTTTGCATTAAGAATTAACAGCTTGTTATATTCCAAAGAAACCATCTCTGTACGTTTGTCTTAGGTGCCTAGCACTGTGGCTGGTCGAGTGGGAACTCTTATTATTTACCTTTTAGGGGAAGACTTTGTAGAGCTTTACTAAGACAGTGTCTGTCAAAGCACAGAGGCTTATGGATGCTACACGGCTGTGGCATACTAAGGAACCATGCGCCTGTGTGATGATAATATTTAACTCTACCATATGATCATGCTGGTCTGTGAAATCCCTCATCACCTTGCACTTGCTAGGTAAGATCCTCAGCAGGTAAGTGCAGGTTACACTCCACATCTAACCTGATGAGGAGATATCTGTATCCAACAAATCTAACAGTTTGCATATTTTCACATATCCAAGCTTATAAAAATCTGTTTAAGTTCACTGTAATGTGTGTGTGTGTCTGCATATACATCAATAATTACAACCCAAAAGAGTAGAGAAGCTAGCCAGAATGTGAAAATAACACCACTTTTATAGTTGACATTGGGAATACTTGAACAAACAGTATTAGCAAGAACATGGGCCAAAGGAAAGTTTTACAAACTCTTTCTTTTGATGGGCAGGAGCTCTGTGTGCAAGACAATGGGTTTTGTCCCCCCAGTCTTGTATCCCCTGTATTGATTTGTAGTGGGTCAAGGACTGACATGTTGAGAGAAGGATTACTAAGAATTATAGTGCCCTCCTTTCATCTCCTTCCCTCCAACCTTCCTTTCTGTCACATTCCTCCCACCCCAGCCACACATTGGCCCAGGCTGAGTTTCACAGTGCGGCAGGTTTCCCTAGCGAGCCGCTGCTATCCGCTCTTGGACTCATCTAACAGAAAAAAACTGGACAGTTGAATAGATTTTGTGCTTCAGTCTTCTGCATGCGCTTATCTTATTCTCTGACTGCTTTGTAATTGTTGTTGCTTTGAAGATGCCTTTCTCATCTTTTCTCATCTGTGCACTCGAATTATACAGGAGCCTTTTCTTCTTTTTTTCTACTGAGGTATATTCTTATCAGGATGTTTTTCTTCCCTTTCATAAATAATGGTATTGTGAGATACAGGACGAAGCTCTCCCATCTCAAGCCAAAGGAAACAATACAATGAGCAAGAGCAGCAGGGTGGTGGTGGGGGCCGTTAGTGAGGCTCAGCAGCTATCTTGTTTTCCTTGCTGGCCTTTAATCAATGCTTGCATTCTCTTCCAACTTCCTTATCCATCTTTTGTGGGCACTGTTTATGAGTTTCCTTCCTTTCTTCCCTTTCTTTCTGTGACAGTGGCTCTGTTCCTTTAATTTATCAAGGTGTCACACACTAACGGGCTTGACTGTATTGAGGGTAGAGACACAGTCCAGGTGCTAGAGTGTCTGTTGCTGGGTTGTCTTTTTCTTTTAGACTAACCATTACTGGTTCTTTGGCTTTTGGTTCATGGTTGTGCTCTAGTGCCTAATTTTGTCAGAAAGTGTTTGCTTCTGTTTTTGTTTTGTCATATGGATTAGGCTCCTAGCCAAAGTCTAAGTGGTTTCCTCCCTTAATGGGATCCCTACATACAGTAAATGGTAAATTTGATAAATCTGTCCATCACTGTGGCTTCTAACTGTTGGAGGGTTCTTAAATACAGCAATGTGCGGAAGCAGATTCCTTTAAGGTGTAAGAATTCCTCCCAGGGGCAGGACTCAGGGGACTTTTGTACTCTGAGGTGGCAGAAGCTACCTTCAGATCACAGCTTCCTTACCACCTAGACTGAAGCGCATCTTTCCTTTACCATTCAGTTATGGAAGATGCTTCTACAGGAAGGCATGCAAAGGTTGGGAATGTCTGTGTGCCGAGAAAACTAGAGCAAAATGAAAGGAAATTCCTTCTAAGCCTCCCCAGTATCTGGTAAAGAAGCAGATTTACAGATCATTAAACTAATGAGCTCAGGGAATAATGTCTTTTAAGGTAATGTGTGTATGTGTATGTATGCACATATGTATATAGATGCCTGGGGAGGCCAGAGATGAGTGTCATACTCTCTGGTACAGATTGCTGTGAACCACTGGCATATGTACCCTGGAAAAGAAGTGAGAACTGTTAACTACCAAGCCATCTCTCAGTTTCATGTTCCTAGTTTATTTTCTACCTATATAAATCAGTGGCCATGTTTGTTCATTTCTTCCTGAAGACAATCCATGTCTATGGAGTGTTGTTATTTTTGTTGGATATGAGGATCCTTCCAACCATGGCTGCTTCAAGAAGAGGGAAAAAAAGATAAAGAGTTATTTGTACCATAAGTAAAAGCCAAATAAATCTCTTAAAATATTTTTGTGAATACATTTTGATCTTTGGCAATTTCATACATGTATTTAGTCTATTCTGACTCCTTCCTTCAGGCCTCTCTTAGTTGCTTCTCTTGCCTGCTACTCTCCCTTCTTCCCTACTAATCTCTTTACTGCATTCATAACTCTTAGATTTTTGTGTGTCCCAGCAGAGATTAACTAAAAGTTGTATGTATACCATGGGTTTGGAATTATCCAGTAGAACCTTGCAGGGTCTCCAATGGGTACACAACTGGATACTATGCCTTCTCTATGAGCAGAATATATTAGATGCTAACATTTCAGCAGTAGGTGGC
The DNA here is from genome assembly GCA_907164525.1 of Lophiomys imhausi. Classification (NCBI taxonomy): domain Eukaryota; kingdom Metazoa; phylum Chordata; class Mammalia; order Rodentia; family Muridae; genus Lophiomys; species Lophiomys imhausi. Next base: position 6,025,529 of record CAJQZJ010033263.1, read on the forward strand.
AACTGTGAATGGGGAAGACACTCATGAGGGCCTTTTTCCTTACTGCTGAATGATTGCTGAGTAAGGTTTTTCCATGGAAGGAATAGCTTGGCGTCTCTTTGTATGGTACTTTAGAAAAGCCTTCCCCCTGACCCAGCCCACCCTTCCTGCTTCAGACAGGAGTTTTAATGAAGCCTAAATTCCCCTTTTATTCTTTTGCTTTTTGCAAATGGGCCAGGTCATAACCCATCAAAGTGTCAACTACTGTGAGATGAGTTTATGGATCAATTTAACATGTTGATTGGTTGTTTCTCATATTTCTGTATACTTTCCTTCAAACATCAGTCATCTCTAGAAACAGAATGGATTTGACCCTGAGTGATGATTCATGCCTGATCAGTTCTTTACTTCGTAATCACTCATGTTTTTGTTATCAAGATATTTATCCTCTTTGTTCCTTTATTTCTTCAACTTATGCATTGGAATTGGTTTGTAAAGTCTCTTTGGATCTTTATTCTGGTATTATCTCATAAGCTTGTTTTTAAGTGGCCTACAATATCCTTCTTGTGGGTGTTGGGGTGCTTAGTATTCACCTATTACATAAGGTACAAGTGGCAGTCCACAGAGTCCACCAAAGGCCAGTATGTGGAACACACATTGGCAAAATGATGTGCTGTAAAATTGACACATTAGCAAATGGTCACCAGATAGAGCTCAAGAAACAAACACACTTACCAAACAATCTGATCCTAACTGATAAAAACAAAGACATGGCAGCTATTAATGCTCCACTAAAACTGCCACAAAAAAGAAAATTCATGTCTAGTTTGTTTTAAGCAGATGAAGACAAGAGGAAAGTGGAAGGAAACCCTTTGTGGCTCTCCATGGACCAATTTCATAGACAGAGAACTCCTTGGAGTTACTTTTGAGTCATTTATAATCAAATTGTGAATTAAAAATATATAGGTGATTACTGTCAGGAGAAGAAATGACAAAAAGAAGGATGCAATGAAGAAAAAACTGAAAGGACAACTGGAATAAGATCAGAACTGAGTTGAAAGGACTCGAGAGTCCGAGAAGCATTTGGCTCCATCATTGTTGTACATTCTGTCGCTGTCTTTTCTTTACTCCCACTCCTGAGATAAGTGTCTGGTTCATTAACGTCTTTATGCTCTTTGTCTATAAAAGTAATTATAAGGATGAATACTTTTTCTGGCTTTAGTATTATATGCCCCTTGTTTTCATTTACTTTTTTTTGTCACTATAACAAAATATCTGATAAAAGCAACTTAAGCATGGATGTGTTTCTTTTAGCTCACAGTTTGAGGATGCAGCGTTTCGTGGCAGGGGAAGGCATGGCAGTGGGAGGGTGAGGCAGCTGGTCACGTTGTGTCCACAGTCAGGAAGCAGAGAGAGATGAACGCTCTTTACATACTCAGCTCTTTCTCCTTTCAGTTATTGTGGGACTCAAACCCATTGGATGGTGCTGCCAACTCAGTCTACTTAACCCAGAAACATCCTCAGGGACAAGTCCAGAGACTTATCCATTAGTTGATTCCAAGTTCTGTTGACAATAGGTAGTCACCAGCATGTCGCCCAAATATGTGTGTAAGGCCTGGTCTCCATTGCAGTAGCATTCATGTGCTGTATTGTACATTTTGGTAGTCTGGTGATGGGGCTTCTGAAGAGCACCAGACTATGAAGGCTTGGATCTCATGAATAATTTAATCATTTATGAATTCATAGCTTAAGGAGTTAGTGGGGAGGGGTTTTGCTATAGAAGAGAATCTCTTTTTGCTTCCTGGCCACCATGGAGGGTAGAGCCCCTTCTGCTCTACATTCCCACAATATCCTGCTTCATTGTAGGCCTCAAACCAAACCAACCATGGGCTGAAACCATGAGCCCCAACCCAACCATCCTTTCTTTCTCTAGTTGCTTTATCTCAGGCATTTTGTCACAGTGATGGAAAGCTGTCCCCCACAGACTTCTGTAGGTCTTACCAGTATCAGGTACTATTCTATATTGATGTGTGAAAAATCTCTTGTTTAGGAGCGCAGTTGGGACAGTGTCAGACTAGCAAGTATATAGCCCTGGGTCCAGTCTCCAGTGCCATGTGTTTATGGGTATCATGGTACACACCTGTAGTCCTAGCACGCAGGAAATGAAGGCAGGAGGATCACAGGTGCACGGTTATTCTTTAGTACATAGTAAATTTGAGTCTAGCCTAGACTATGTAATACTCTCTCTCAAAAAACCCCAAACCTCTTATTGTTTTATTGTATTTATTGTTATAAGAAAAAGAGTCTTTTATTAGACTAAAAGGGATAGCTGTTGGGTGGGAAAAGATGCACCTTATATTAAAAAAAAAAAAAGCTGATAGGAAGGTGAGGGAGAAGAGGGTAGGAGGGTGGGACTGGGAGGGGGAGGAGAAAAAGGACTGTGATTGAGATGTAACTTGAAGAAATAAACAAACATTGGGAAAAAACCTCCAAACCTTTCTAATGTAATTATTGGCACAATTCTAGGAGCAGGAAAGACCATTGAGTATAGTAATACAAAGAGTATAATAATAAGAGAGGTACCCGTGTCTTGTTAACTAACAGCGCTCTAATTACAGTGACATAGGAAATCAGACTATTTTCTTTACTAAATACAGCATGCGTGTGTGTGTGTGCATGTGTGTGTGTGTGTGTGTGTGTGTGTGTGTGTGTGTGTGTGTGTGATGGTTGTGCTATTCTCCATGACATTTTTGTATCCCAACTGCAGCCCAAGACCAAGTTGTTCTCTGGCCTCCACATGTACATATATGCACATGTATGCATATGCATTCATATACACATGTATCTACATACAGTAGACATGAAGACACATGTATAAGCACACACACAAAAAAACTAGTTATCTTCCATTGTTCTTAAGTACTAGTCATGATTCCCTTTGGTACACATTTCAGTTCATAAGGACCTTCTGTGGCAATTGCCTCTAGGCAGAACAATTGGGAGACTACAGGTCACCTACATAAACCCCTCACAAATGTAGTCACAAGCCATCTTTACTTCAGAAGACCAAATCTGTATATTCCTGGTAAAGGGAGCACAAAGATTGTCTCTTGTAATGTACCAAACCTCCCAGAAGACTTAGGAAAGACAACCGACAGACTGAGGAGTAAAAACACTTGCCTCAGAAGCATCAGTGCCTCAGTTCCATCCCACAGAGCTGTGGAAAAAATGGCAGTGCTGGCATGCAGTTGTAATTTAACTCTGGGCAGGCAGAGAGAGGTGAGTCCCTGGAAGGCTATAGCTGGCTACTCTAGCCTACTAGGAGATTTCCAGGGCAATTGCTGGCTACTCTAGCCTACTAGGAGATTTCCAGGGCAATTGCTGGCTACTCTAGCCTACTAGGAGATTTCCAGGGCAATTAGAGACCTTGTCTCACCTAGTAAGCCCCTGGAGAGTGACCACTGACCTCTGCATACACACACACACACACACACACACACACACACACACACACACACACATCAACAACAAAAGTAGTTCTGGATATCTCTAGGGCTCAGATTCCATGTACCTGTGGAGAGTTAGCCATGGTGTTGTTTAGACCATCAGAGTTACTTTTAATTTCTTTAACAAATATTACCTGAATGTGATGAGTTACATAGAAAAAAAGAACCACACAGCTTTTCAATGAATATAACTGTGTTGTCACATGTGCCTGGTGTAGTGCAACTCTTGTTGTTTAAGATGTGGACTGCCAGTTTTCTATAAATACTTCCCTCATTCTCCTAATCAGGAGTCAATACACCCTTTGCTAAAAATCTGCTGTTTAGCATGCCTGTTAACCATACCAAACTCTTTATATATATGCAAGTGGAGAGTCCTTCACTCATAATGCTTGGGACAAAAGATATTTCAGACATAGACATTTTTCAGGTTTTTGGAGTTTTTCCACAGACTCAAACAGTTGAGGGCTTCTAATCTGAAGGATTCTGGACTCAGAAGGTGGTAGATTTGGGATGTTTTGATTTGGAAGGTTTATCTCATATTCAGAGAGATCTATTGCATAGAAATAAACATAGTTGATAGATTTACCCCTGAAATGCGTTGCCTTCTAGGGCTGTCCTAACGTGCCTCCAACAAGGAGCCATAAACAACAGAAATGGATCGCCTTACAGTCCTACAGCTTTGAAAGCCAAGATCAAGACATTAGCTAGATTAACGCATTCCAAGCTTTTGGAATGTGTTCCGTGCTGAGCTCCTGCAGGTTTGTTGGCAATCTCTGTTTTTCAGAGGCTTGTGGGAGCATCACCCTGGCACACACAAGCTTCTTAACATTCCCCCCCCCCCCCCTCCGAGAGGGAGTGTGTGAGATGATTATAAGATTTCCCTGTTTTGAATGGCCTGCATTCATGGTTGTTTAAGACTTATTCTAAGGACTTTGTTTTAATGTGGTCGGTTCAGTAGACTTTTGTTCCCTGTCTCCTAGTAGGTCAACTTTGAGGTCATGGGTTAGGATTTTAAATCAGAATTGTTATTTTGGATGGAATATATCAGTCCATGACCCTGATATGGACACACTATGCCTTTTTGGGACAGGATGCTTCAGGGCACTGAGTGGACTTTTAGTCTTCACTGAATCATCCACAGAGTAGAGCAGGGTACCTCCAGTCTGGGAGGCAGCATTCTCAAGCAGTGGATCGACAGTATTCCCAGTCTTGCCTAAACATGACTATTTTGCTGAAAATTCACTCTGAGGCCCGTGGCTCACTGTGCTGGAGAAAGGAACTTAGTGTACAGACTCTTGTAACTGTCCATCAGAATTTCAGCCGATGTCCTGAAGCCTTTTCATGTCAAAACTCATGAGCCTCCTTGTCCTGAGGCTACACAGATGGCTTGAATCTTTGCGTAGACACCATCTCAGGGCCTTCAATCAAAACAGAGCCAGAATGAGATTTCAAGGCCATTGATTATTGAAAGCCATGACAAACTCAATGAGTTGTCACATAAGGGCAGTTTTCATGTGAGGAGACAGCATGTGTTTTCCTGAAGAAGCCCTATTCTTCATTCTGCTATATAGGACTCACAAATTTGCATATCACCAGAACTGATGAGAGAGATGGTTGGACATCATAGGACACAGATTTATTAACTGTATTGGATTTCTTTTGAGTAGAATTTTTCAATATTAAAAAGAAATAAGATTCAGGCGAATGTAAGGGATTCCAAGTCTTTTTTAAAAAATGTACTTAAGCATAAAAACCATTGTCTACAAATATCATGTTTCAGAAGTAAAAGTTAATTTGATAAATTAATTGGTTCTCAATGTTTCATAAAAGTATATATCTCAAGGAACTCTATTTGAAGTCATTGGCCAGAGTTTGCATTCAAAGGAGATCAGTACAACAATTAATAAGAGTAACTTGTATATCCAAGTGAGGGTAGGTTTGCTCCTATATGCATTTTGCAAACTCATTGGTAGGAGGTGGTTGGGATTGCAGTCTGCCCCAGAAAGAGGTAGGGAGAGAAGAGAATGATATTATGGCAGTTCGTTACTGTGTTACATGCAGGATGCCCTTTCAGCTTATCAAACACTTCAGTGTAGAAAACACATGGACAAATTAACTGCATCTCAAGTGTGCAGGTGGTACCTAGGATATACGAAATGCTACACGGGTAGAGCTTTTTCTTCTTGTGTGCTCACATTGGCACAATTGCCAAGCTTTGATGGATGGAATTAACTTCTTTCTTTTGTGGCTTATGTGTGTGTGTGTGTATGCAGGTGTGCATGTGTCCCTGTGTGTGTTGGCTGCACATGAGTGTGTGTGGCTTCTTTTGGGAAGCCCAGATGTCAATATTGTGCATCTTCTTTGATCATATTTTGCTTTTCTTTTTTTGAGACAAGATCTCTAGCTGAACCTGAATACCATTGATTTTGCTAGACTGGCATGAGCTTTAGGGAATCCTCCTGTCTCCACCCCACCCTACCCACAGTACTAGGATTATGGACAGCTTTTATATGGGCATTGTGCCATGCACACCTAAATCATGTAGTCCTAGCCTTCTAGCATCTCATAGCCTATTAGGAAAGAGACATAGCTAAGCGGAGGGTGCTGATATCATTGATGATTCAGTGGAGAACTGGGTGAATGAGCTAATGAATGGAGGTGTAGGATTCTTTTGCATCTTAGTTCCTTAGAATGTAAGGACACTTTTGAGAATGCGTGTATGGGATAAGTGTGTTTGTGCATGAATGCACATACGTGTGTGTGTGTGTGTGTGTGTGTGTGTGCGCGCGTGCGTGCGCGCACGCATGTGTGTATATGCATATGGAGGCTAGAGGACAGTCTCAGCTCTCATTTCTCAGGCACTATCTACGATGCCCTTTTTCTTGTTTTCTTGAAATGGTCTCTCACTGGTTTGCAGAGTTGGCTTTGCTGGCTGGTGAGTGAGCTCCAGGTATCCACCTATCTCTGTGTCTCCAGGGTTGGGATTTTCAAGTTTGTGTTTCCATATCTAGCTTTGCTTAGGTGGGTTCTGGAGATCAAACTCAGGTCCTCGTGTACCAAATGAGCCCTCTTACCAGCTCCAAGGAGCTGTTGCCATTAAAAGGCAAGCTACTAAATTGTGGATTCCTGTTTTTGTTTTTATGTATTTGTGTATTCCAATGCTGACTACTCTTTGGGAGGAATGGAGGCTACAACCTTACCAGCAAACACAATGCCATTAAGTTCTTGTTTGCTCCTGAAATCAGTGTGTTGAAATCAACCTACTGAGTTACTGAGTGTACAATGTTTGTGACAGTCTACAGATTTGTGACACACTCTCCACTCACTGACTTTTATGTACCATAAATGTGAACGGATTCTCCCAACATGGAATGACAGAGTGATTTATGGTGCTTTAAAGAATTTAGGAATTCAAGAAATGAAAAAAGAAATAGGTGTAGAGTTTTCTTTAGTCCGTGTTGTGCTCTATAAAAGTTTGTCTAAAATCTGTTCCCTCCTTCCATATCCGGAGAGATGCATAATGAGATGAAGCACCATGGAAAGGCTAATTAATTTAGCCCTGACTAAGGGAAAGCTGCTGCTGGTCTCCCCATCTGCCCTAGCGACAGGTGCGTCTGCCTCTTGGCATTGTCCTGCCTTCTGCAGCGAGTGACTCCCCAGGATGCCTATGTGTGAAGATAATGGTCCTTGGACTCCTCGGGCGAGTAAACCTGTTCTCTGTACACACATACCAGATCGCCACCGGTTTCCCACTCTTGGGTCTCCTATTCTTAGGACTCTGCTAGAAGCAGGGCTGGCTGATGATGAATTGAACCTTTCCCCCAAGATTTTAGAGCATAGCACCCTGCCTCAAGGCACAGATGAAAACAGTCATTTATCTAATTTCCCTCTAGGCATTTGTCAGTATCTTCATGAGGGAAAATTAGGGAGGAGTAGTGATTGAAACAAAGCCCATGACTGAGCATGTGTGCATGCGGGGAATTGGATTTGCATTTTTCTTTTACACTGCAGGGTATGTCGGCACTTGGAATTTGGTGATGGTAGTGGTGTGTGTGTGTGTGTGTGTGTGTGTGTGTGTGTGTGTGTGTGTGTG
>CAJQZJ010033263.1:6033116-6056507 GCA_907164525.1 Lophiomys imhausi
ACACACACACACACACACACACACACACACACACGCTCACTCACATACACACTGACATGCTCATACACATTCACACATGCTCACCCACACACTCACACTCACACACACTCACATTCCCCCACAGGATACATACACACACATACAGATGCACATACACAGGCATAAATAGCAATTTTAAATATATGTATATATATATTACTGTTTTATGAGTTTAGTTAAAAAATGGTCATATTTAAGATTTTGATTAGTGAGAGACAAGACATTTGTCCTGCTTGCATAAGCATCCCATGTTTTCACATGACTCATGGGCATTTATTCTAGTGCCTTAGGGATAGACCTTTGACCTTTCTGAGGATATATGGGTTTAAACTCGTTACACAATACAGTAATGCTGTGATAGTGTTTATCCATTTTGTTCTCATTGTCATATTATTTGCTTGCCAGAGGCTAGCCTCACAAGACATCATGGCATTGCAGAAGCCAAGATGGGAGTCTAGGACTCTTGTTTTAATTAGCCAAGCATAAATGCTGTTTGATAAAGGATAAAACTGTGCCACTCATTTTATTTTTTGTTTTAAAAATCTCTGATTATTGATGCTAGTGAGGGGGTCTCGTGGCTAAAATATTATACTATTCTTGCAGAGCTCCTGAGTCCTGCTCCTAGCACTGGTATTAGGGGACTCACAACAGCCCCTGTCACTCCAGCTATGGAAGATTTCACACCCTCTGGTTTATGTCAGCATCCACATCTATATCTACATACCCACAAACAGACATTCAAATAAAAATTAGCCTTAAAAATTCTCTGCTTTTATCTAATAACTATATATATTAGCTTATAATATAATTATAATTTCTATTTATTTATTTGCAGACAGAGTCTCAGTATCCACAACTGGCTGTATATCCCAAGGAACCACTTTTAGATACTGGCATCCCTGCTTTACCTCCAAAGTGTTGGTATCATGGGGGTGCCCCACGATGCCTGTTTTATGCAGTTCTGTGGATAAAACATGCTGTCAGAGCCATGCCCCAAACTCCTTCCAATTCATGTGCAACCCAGCTGTCTAGTGCTGGGCCCCTATTCTGATGTGTTCTTGCATGTTAGGCATTCTTTCTGGTTGCAGGCCCCATACATACTGACTTTAGAATTGTCTTATTTCCTAATACCATAACTAATACCAGGCCTAGAGTAAACTATCATCAGTGTTTGTTGAATGAACTGGAATTTTAATCTGTCATTGGGTCATGTAGTTTCGGTTACAAGACTATTCTAGGTAAATTAAAGATATACCTTGCCCTCAGTTCATTTCTGTTGCTCTCATAAAATGCCTGACCCCCCCCCCCCCCCCCCCAAAAAAAAATCAGCTTAGGGAGAAAGTAGTATATTAAGCTTGCAATTCCAGCTTATAGTGCATCCTAGCAGAGAGGTCACAGTGGCCGGAGCTCAAAGTGGTGAGTCCCATCCTGTCTGCACTCAGAACCAGAGGGGCATGCATACTCATTTGCTTCTGCTCGAGCATGTTTTCCACTTGCACACACTTCAGGGTGCTTTGAGTAGGGGATAGTTCCACTCGCAGTAGGCTTGGTCTTCCCATATCCTTCATGACTTGAGAACAAATCCCTGTAGACAGTCCTATATTGAGACCCTGCCTAGATGTTTCTAGGTTGTGTCAAGTTGACAATACTAACCATCAGGGCCATATATGTTGGGCATCACACACATTATTAAGTTTTAACTACACTGGTGTGTAAAAACTGAAATTGAAACTGCAAACTAACATAAACCTGTATGTGCAGGGGAGAGTTTTGCAGGAAATTTGAACACCATAGTATCTTCGCCACAGTAAAAGAAACTGGCTTTTTGGATCTGCAAAGTTCTCAATGTTTTTAAATTTTATTCTTCAAAATGTGTCTGAGCACACATGGCTATTACTGATGGGAAAACCTGCTGCTAAGGTTGAAGTCTGGCGTCACTGGAAAGCCCCTGAGATCAGTGCAAAGTGACAGATTCCCTTTGTCAGCAAGGTCTCCCCTTCTCTACCTGGGGCTGGGGGGAGGGTTCCCAGACTGCCAAACCCCACACCCTCAATCTGAGGAATGTCACAGGGAAATTACACCCCCAATCCTTTCACCCAATAAGAAACCCATTCAGTGAGCACCTGGAAATATCTCCCCATGCTAATGAGATCTTAGTACCTTAGCTTTCAGCCAATGACATTTGCCCATGCTTCTCACTATACCTGGAGTTCTTCCCCAACCTCTGCTGCCCATAGGATAATTAGGTACTGTGTTCTCCTTCTTATGATAGGACCATGCTGCTGCATATAAGTGAAGTATCCCTGGCACTCCTAGCCTCAGCCAATCAAACACATTCACTTCCAAGACCCCTCCCACTGCCCAAGGTTTATAATGTCTCTGTTCACAAAGTAAACTCTCTCCATTCCTCCACCACAATCGTCTGAGACTTGCTGTTTATTTTGGACTTGGGAAGGTAGGGCCTTTTCCTCCCAGAAGAATTGACCACTGGATCTGTCTACCTAGTCAGGTTCCTGCTGCCAGGAATCCATGTCTTGGTATACAGCAAACAGTGTGGCTCCCACAGCAGCCAGTCATTACTGCCAGTCACCCTGGTTGCTGCCTCTGAAGCTCACTGAGGCACCCAGAGCTTCCGCTGTTCTCCTGCATCATCTGTCACAGTGCTCACCTGTGGTGGCTGGTTGCTGACTGTTCCAAGGCAGCCATCAGATTCGCTCAAACCAAGTCAGGCTCCTCCAGCTGTTTGGCTCAGTCTAGGAGCTCCAAGCACCTTGAGTTACCCAACCCAAGATTGGCAGCTTAGGTAAAAGAGCTGTGACCTTTTGCAGTGCTGCAGAGAGGTCTCTCTCTGTGTCTTTCTCTCCTGCATGCTTGTCATAAGGGCACTTTACGGGGGAGAAAATCTTTTCTCCTACCTCTCAGGGATATCCTGTGACATGGATCCCATCACATGTGCCATACTTTTTGGCCCAGAAACTGATGTACCCGGACCTTCCAGCAGAGAAGCAGGTACTTCTGGTTTGGTGCTCAACAAGGCTGGTGCTTCCCAGGAGAGTACCCACCAAGGCCCAAGCTCAGCTCATCGGAAATGGCAGAATGACATATTACAGTTTTTTTTTTTTCTGGAAAAGTAAAGTAGAGAGCACTCATGCTATCTGATGTTTCCATCAAACCACAGAGTCTTTAACACATTGCACCATAGTAATACTGTAACACAGAATCTGTAACAGCTTGCTTGCTTGATGTGAGGTAGCATGGCCCACTCCACTGCATGGTTACATCTCCTGTTTTCCATTCTACAATATGGAGCTGTTTGTAAGGAAAGGACTTAATAGTAAGCCAAGCATTAGCTCACACTTGTCTTAGTTCTTGTAGCTGCTTTGCCTTTAGGACATCTTCATGGGGTACCATGTGCCCAGTGAATAGCAGAAGATATGGCAGCTTCCAGTGTTCCTCCTCAGTGTGTAGAGGAGTCATGGGTCTCTGTTAGAGAAGCTAATGAGTATGGAATTGTTTCTAGAGAAACCTGGAATCAACTCTGGTTTACCAGAAGTCCACGTATAACTCTGAGTCTGTGTTCTCCACTCATCACACACTGAACACAGCTCCCCATTTCTGGGTGGCTTCTCTTTGCAAAGTGTTTTCTAAGCGCTGGAGCCTTGAAGGTGTTTTCAGGTTTTTACAAATGTCATTGTTTTCATTGGAAGGCATTCTGGCATGGTCTTCCTCACAGACCTGCCAGTCTCAGTCTGCAGAATGGTTTATATTAAAAGAGAATTCATCACCCTTTGTTACTATCAGGGGTCGGGGCCAGAGGAAGATTTTGGGTGCCCTTCTCTATCATTCCTCTTCTTATTCTCTTCACACAGGCTTTCTCACTGAATCTAGAGCTAGGCTGGTGGCCAGCAAGCCCCAGAAGTCCTCCTGTCTCTCATGTCTGACAGCACTGGAGTGTCAGACATATATGTGGCCATGCCTGGCTTTTTGCATGGGTGTTAAGAGACTGGAACATAGGTCCTCATGCTTGCACTCTTAACCATTAAACCATCTCCCCAGGAGTTATATTGAAGGATGTTAACCTGAGACTTTTTCTCCATTTGGGTATCAAATGTGTTAGGAAGCGAGGGTCTATTTCTTCTTGGGTTAAGCATTCTGTTTGACCTGAAAGTGAAGTGAGCGCTGTGTCTGACTTGTGTGTTTTTCATGTTGTGCTTTGTCCCTGTTCTGGAGATAAGGATCCATGGCTTTTGAGCACATATCCCCAGGCATTGGTTTTGTAATCATAAACTCAGTACCAGCTTTAAAATGAGGCCCCAACTTTGTGGCAGAACAAAATAGGGCTGCATTGTGAAATTGCAGTTCTCTGTTGTCAGCAGGAGAACTACACCCTTCAGATGGGAGCGTGAATGTGCATTTGCTGTGGGAAGCTTGAAAGGCAAGCATTCTATGTTTGTTTGTTTGTTTATTTATTTTTACAGAAAACTGTAAGAATGTCCAATTAGCATGAGAAAGAAACTGGTCCAACGGGGCTTCACAAACATTTTGGAACTGCAGGTTGGAGGCATGGTGTGCCAAGATGTCTAGGGCAAATTAAATTAGTGATGAAAGAGTCTGAGCTGTTTGTTTCTGATACCCTGATTGAGTCTGAACTCGACCCTACAGGCATCAATGTACAGAAAGAGGGAAGACTGCAGAGTAGAGGCTGCCCCCTCTTCTACAGCTTGCTCACTTCCTGTGTTTTTTTTTTTTTAAGATTTATTTTATTTATTTTATGCATATGTGTGCTCTATCTGCACGTACACCTGCATTCCAGAAGAGGGCACTAGATCACATTGTGGATGGTTGTGAGCCACCATGTGGTTGCTGGGAATTGAACTCAGAACCTTTGGAAGAGCACTAGGCAGTGCTCTTAACCGCTGAGCCATCTCTCCAGCCCCACTTCCTGTGTTTTTATAGTGACTTTTTTGGTCAAGGATAGATCAGGATTTAGTGTTCCTGTGACACTCATCTTTTGATGCTTCCTATTCTAATCTTTCATTAAATTCTAAATTAATGCATTAATTAACTAAAATATCACCATCCAAGGCTAAATCTGGATTTTAACCTACCTGTCTGGAGTAACTTTCCTTTTTTTCCTGGTGTTCATGTTCGCCTATATATTGTGTCCTAACCTCTGATTGCAACGAAGTTTGCTCTAACATGTGAGTGCTTCTCAGTGCCTGCAAGCACATAGGTTATTTCAGTGCAGCCCCCCTTCTTTTATGTATTTACTTACATGTTGTACCCATACATGTGTGAGATAGAAAACGATGTCCCCTGTCTTGTTCTATTACTCTCTGCCTTAGTCTCTTGAGTCTGTCACTGAACCTGGATCTGCAGTGGCAGCCAGAAAGTCCCATGGATCTTCTGGCCTCTGCCCCCCACCCCCCATGGAGCTGTAGTTACAGACAAGTGTGTAACAACGCTAGAGATTTGAACTCAGGTCTTCATGCTTGCTCAGCAAGTACCTTATCCTCTGACCCATCTCTCCGGCCCTGCAGCATTGCTTCTTCCTGCAGAAACATTATTCTGGACTGGAGTCCTAGGAGATGTTCTTCAGAGGCTTTTTTTTTTAAAGTAACATTTGTATTAATCCTTTAAGCATTTCATACATGTACTCAATGTAGTCGATCATATTCACTCACCAACTCCTCCCCTAACTTGTCCCAGGTCTACTCCCCCACCAGCTCCTAGCTCCCTGTTTTGAGTCCTTTCTAAAGTTAGTCCAGCTCTCAGACTGCATCAGGGAAGTCGCTTGGTGCAGTAAGTGGTGGCCAGTGCAGAAATTCAAGCCAGTCAAAGCATGGAGAATAAGTGTCAGTAGAGTGCTCAGTCACAGTGGGATCTCTCTCTCTTACACACACGCACACTCTTCAGGCTCAAAGACTATTGTCAAATAGGGGTAAGGAAATTGTAATAGTCAGAGGCCAGGGAGGACTAGAGTGGACATGACAGGACTGCTGGACTCATGAACCCACAGCAACTATGGTTGTCTGTATGAGAACTGGAAAACATAGGATATATATGTGTGTGTGTGTGTGTGTGTGTGTGTGTGTGTGTGTGTGTGTGTGTATGCATGCAAAGCATAAGCATGCTGGAGGGAGGGAATCCTGTAGAGATATTGACAGTTGATGGCTTCTGGGGCACATGGCACCACACCCTACTTTTGCTGTAAGTTCTGGAATTACAATTCAGTCCTCATGCTTGCAAGCCAAGCACTTCATTGACTGGGTCCCTACTTAGCCTGGAAAGTTGGTTTTGTTTCTTTGTTTTCCCTGGTCAGGTGAGTCACAGCCAAGGGAGGCAAGAAATCCTCTCACCAGCCTGGGGATGGAGGAGCCCCCTCTGTACTGACTCACAGCTGTAGCGGAAGAGGGATGAAGTGCCTGCCACTCAAACACTTTCATCTCACCAGGAGAGAGATTTCAGGGCAAATTATCACTGAGACTGGGAGCTGGCTGGAAGCTGCTACTTACCTCTATGTGTGTCACCTGTTCGCTGTTTAAAAAATTGAAGAGCTATTCAAAATGCATGTATCATCACGAACATTCTTAATATTTCGGTGAATATTCTATTTATTGAAGGTGTAATTAGTTATGAAGAATATGAAATGAATTTTATTATGAAGTACGAATACTAAATCCGATTTTACATGAATTTATTTACTGTGTGTGTGCATGGTTACGTGGAGGTCAGAGGCTGGCTTTCAAGGGTCAGTTTTCTCTTTCCATCCACAGATCCCATAGGGATCTCAGGCCCTCAGAGCAAGTACCTTTACCTTCTGAGCCATCTCACTGACTCACAATTTTTAAATCTATATTTTTAAACATTTCTTAGGCCTTGAAAAATAACATATAGAGGTTTCTGTTTAGACTTTGATGTAAGGAAATCCAACATTTGATTCTATCACATCACATCCCAGCTCAGAGCTCAGCTGTTCACTCTTTGATCCCCCAGTTTCCTCCCCCATAGAATGAGTAGCTGTCAGGCTGGTAGGAGAACAGGCGAAATGGCCAATATAGTTCATTTTGTACAGCAAGCTTGAAAATGATTTTCTGTTTTATCAAGAACAGTGTAGAGTTATGTTTTATTTGCTTTTAAAATTCACTGTGGTTATAGAGGGAAAAGAACGAACAATTGAAGTCAATACTGAAGTGCTAACGATATAGCCTCAGAAACTTAAGGGACAAAGAATATATGCAAATGAGTTTATCAGACCACTGCTTAACCTAGCATTCAATATTTTTTTACTCTATTATGAACTCCAAGACAAAAGAGTCAGTACCATCATGCTAGATAGACACGATGCCTAGTGACCGATCACTTTAAATATTTAATATTAAATATGGTGGAGAGAAGAAGGTAAATAAAGCCCAGGGCTCCTCTAGAGATCTCAAAGGAATGCTTCCCAGCCATGTGGCAGTGTCTCAGCCCTGGGACTAGTCACCTAATAGCATGCTTCTGTCTCTCCAGGGAGAAGTTGGCTGTGGCCAGGCTGCAGACAGAAGTTGCCCAAAGGACAAACCAAGAGGCCATGGTGAGTCTTGGTTCATCTCTCTTCCTGTCAATCTCCTGTTCTGGGAGCTCTGGCTTCAAAACCATTCAGTCCCAGCAAAACCTGTCAAAGGCAAATATTTGCTTGTACCCAACTCCATAATTATGTCTTTGTAAATGATGTATTTATTTCAGTTTAGGTAGCTATGTCATAGAAGGTGCGGGAGATACAGAGAGACACAGACAGATGGGAAGACCCCAAGACCAGATTTGAAATAACACTCAAATGTTCAAATGGTGGAAGGCTGTTATTTTGAGAATCTTGATTGGATGGTCAGGCTTCCATCTGTCAGTGCCAAGTCTGTAAATGTACAAATTTAGATTTTTAGATAAAGACAATTCAATAAAATTCAACCCTCTCCATTATTCAACAGTAAACAAAACAAATTACAGAAAGAGCCCCGGGGTGTTTCCTGATGTAATTGCCTTTTATTTTCTCCCTCCCCAGTATCTACAGGGCATTTCATCCTGTCCTCTCCAGTTTGACTTCTTAGGAAAACTGATGTTTCCTTGTGTTTCTGAATGGTACATAAAAATCAATAGTTATTCTTTGGTCCACCTAAACTTCATTTTCTAGACCATTGTCTTTGCCAAAGTGTCTGCTGGGGTGCCACTGTAACATCTGACGTGACCGTCTGGGTACCCAGGGAGCCTGTGTGTGTGAGTTAATTGCTGTTGCAATCTCTGAAGAGGAAATATCACACCATTCTTACATTTTTCCCCTCTTCTGACAAGACAGTGGCAGGTGTGCGAATTTTCACCAGAAGATTCTGTTCTCTATGAAAAAGATGTGGCATGTTTGTTTGCAGCCCCCCAAAGGCTGTTTCCATTTGATTCTATGAGAGCTTAAGTGACAGTTCAGCCACCAAAAATGAGGATGAAGTTTGTGAAAGCCACTGGTCCTGTGCTTCTGCTGACAGGAGATGTAAGAGGCGGGGCTACAGACTAGACCCTGAATGCATCTGAAGTGCACAGCGGACCAGAAACGTGCTAACATAGTTTGGGAAGGCAAATCACACTGTTTGTTGTGCTAGGCATCAGAATACAGAGAGAATCTGCAAATCAAACAATTAAGGTAGCCATACAGAAGTATCTTTGAGCAACTGAAAAAGCAAGTCGGAAAAAAAAAAACATAAAGGTCTGAGTGGTGAGTGGGGAGCTGCACCTTCCCTATCTGGACGGCTCAGTACTTTGTGGACAACCCTGGAGGGCAGAGAGCAAGCCTGGCTGTCATCCCTCAGGTAACTTTCACCTTGTGTTTTGAGGAAGGGTCTTCACTGACCTGGAGCTCACTAAGTAGGCTAGGCTGGCTGATTAGCAAGCTTCAGGGATCTGCCCATCCTCACCTCCCAAGGACTGCGACTATAAGCACATGCCACCATGTCTGGGTTTTTAGATGGATTCTGGGATAGAACTCAGGTAGGTCCTCATGGCCGCACAGCAAGCCTTGACCATGTGACCATGTGGGCTTCCTCCCTAGGCCAAGAAAGGGTTTTTTTTTTTGGGAGGGGGGTTGGGGTAAACTACTCATTTGGGAATATCATTAGATCTACACAAATATTGCACACCTGCACCCCTTCATCCAGTTGCTCCCAATATCAACATCTTGTATAACTGTGATATAATCACCATAGCAGAGAGATCAATGTTGTTATGTAACCGTTAATTAAATCCCAGACTTTACTAAGATAGTACCATGACCCATCCATGATCTGCAGTCCAATGCAGGACTCTACATTTAGTGGAGATGTTCCCTTTTAGTCACAGGAGTGAACCCATGTGTGCAGTGTGAAGCACACACATTCATGGAGTGTGAACCCCAGCCGTGGGTAAGGCCAGTCTGGACTCATACTGCAGTAGCTGTCATTTAATGTAACAAGCTTAGTCTGGGATTTTTGTCCCATTAAGGAAGTCTTTGGGAGACTAACTTTCAGTATCTTTGATATTTTATATTTGTTTTCCTAGTTGTTTGGGGAAGTACACTTCACCATTGGTTTACAGTTTTTGTTAATTTAGTTTCCTCAGTTTGTCTTCCTTCTGAGATTATTTAACCTATAGTCTGTTCTGCTGGCTCAGCGTATACTGTCGTTGGGTCTTCAGTACACCTGAATTTTTGTGAATGAATAAAGAAGATCCATTGAACATTATAAAGACACCATTCCCATTATCTTGTAGAATCATACAAAATTTTAATTTCTTATATGTGAATCCTTGCAAATTCCAATTATAGATGTTTTAGTGTGAGGTAAGAATCATATATATGCCAAACTGCTAGCTAATTTCCCAGTACCATTTACCAAACAGTGAAATCTTGAGTATGACTTTTGTAGTCTTCCAAATGCTCTCACCAAATCTGGTCATTGATGGGATTACTTATACTTTGCTACTGAAAACCCTGTGTATAAGGTAATTACATACAAAGAAAATGAGAAGAATAATGGTGTTTGCTTTTGAAAATATTTATTTCATTTTATGTGTATGAGCTTTTTGCCCATTATATGTGTGTGTGTATGTGTGTGTGTATGTAATGTATGTACATGTGAACAACATGCATGTTTGTTAACTGTGAAGGTCTGAAGAGGGGGATTGGGTCCTTTGAATTGGAGTTATGGATGGTTATGAGTCACCATTAGGGTGCTGAGAAATGAATCCTAGACTCTCTGCAAGAGTAACAAGTGTTCTCAACTACAGAGCTATCTTTTCAGCCCTAGAAACTCACCCTAAAACAGTGTAATTGGGTGTGGGAGAAGAAGAGTATTCATTTACTGCTGCAGAGAATGCCAGTTGCTGCAGCCACTATCACAGTCAGTGTGGAAGATCCTCAAGGGACTAACATGTAACCTGCCCAGCCACCCACCCTGAGTTATCTAAAGGACTATTAAGTCAATACACTGTGTAGATATTCGCAAATCTAGGCTTGTTGCTGCACTATTCACAATCATGGGAAAATGGAACCAATCTGGGCATCCATCAGCAGATGAACAGATAAAGAAAATGTTCTTCAGTTACATAATGTTCTTTCTGATGTGATGAAAGGTGAAATCATGACATTTGCAGGAAAATTCATACAACTGGAAATTATTATAATCCAGACTCAAAGACAAATACCATTTCCTTTAAATTATTTATTTATTTATTTACTTATTTTTAACATCTATTTATTTCTTTAAGTTACATCTCAATCACAAACCCCTCCCTTCCCCTCTCCCAGTCCCACTCTCCTACCTTCTTCCCCCTCACCCTCCTATCCACTTATTTTAAAATTTAATGTGTATCTTTTTCCCCCAAAGCTCCCCTTTTTAGTCCAGTAAGTGGCTCTTTTTCTCATAACAATAATTACAATACAAAACAATAAGAATAATTAGGCCACAGTTATGAAAATTATAAGGTATGACATACATTCCCAATGTCCAGTCCATACATATTTGGCAACTTATATTAATATTCTATTATCTATCTATCTTATTGAGTTTAAAATTCTATACTTAACTCAGTTTCAATCCTAATTGCGCTACCAACTTAAAAACATCTTCTTAGACCTAGAACATCCTTTTAATTCCTAAACAACTTAAAACTTAACTGTGAGACTGTAACTATCTAGTCTTCAACTACATCAGAGACCTGAGAAGGATAAATATATATGATTATTCAGGATGTGCAGAGGCAGCAGCTTCCAAAACGAAGAAATGACAGACAACTGGCTGCCTGAACAGTCCCCAATTTCTCTCAATACATTGGAGCGTCTATGGCTCAGCTGTTAAAGGCTAGGCTCACAACCAAAGATATCGTTTCCTTTTAAATGCAGAACCTAAGCTTAAAGTTTTATTTGTGTATGTGTGTGTGTGTGTGTGTGTGTGTGTGTGTGTGTGTGTGTGTATTCACATCTATATTTATGTTAGGAAAACTGGAAAGGGGGTCATGATGGGGGAAGAAGAAAGCTTATAGGACAGGGAAATTAAATACATGTGATAGGAAAGTAGAAGGAAGTATGATCTTGGGAAGAAAGGGAGGGATACAGCCAGAATGGGGACTAGACATGGGGTAGGGCAATAGGGAAAGGGAATGAATGAAATAAAATGCCAGAGTATGAAAATGCTGAAACTCTACCACTTTTCCCAGTTTGTGAATGAAGGATTCATAATGCATTCATAAATAAAATTAAAGTTAAATTAAGCTAGAGAGATAGCTAGAGAGATAGCTCATTTATTAAAGTCCTTGCCATGCAAACCTAAAGATCTGAGTTCAATTCCCAGAACCCACATAAAATTCTGGGCATGCTGGTGAATGCCCTTAATTGAACCTCTGAGGACGTAGAGTCAGGAGGATTGCTGAGGTACACTGACAAGCCATTCTAGCCGGGTCTCAGCAGATAAAGGTTCCTGCCATCAATTGTGACAGCCTGAGATCATCCCCAGAGCACACATGGTATAAGGAGATCATGGACTCCTCCAACTTGTCTGCTGACCTCCAAACATGCACTGTAGCATACACAGTATCAACAATCAATGTAGTCATGGAGAGAGCTGTTGACTCATCTCTTGCCAACATTCAGGCGGGTTGGAATGGTAGCTACTGTAGTTAATGTGGTAGCAGCTTCCTGTGATTTGACTTGCCCTAACTTTATGATAAAGATGTTTCCCACTTACAATCCACTTGTTATCCACTTACACATCTGATAGATTTCTTGCCTATTTGAAGGAGTGAGAACTGCTTTTCCTCTTTGTCCAGTTGTATATATTGGTTTTTATTTGTTTGTTTGTGTTGTTCAGTACTAGTCTCATCATGATATGTGTGAACATTTTCCCCCTACCTTTTCATTTGTCCACTCCCTTAAAGAGTGGTACCTTTGGATGACTGGAAACATTTTAATATAGAATTTTTAAATTTATCATCAGTCGTTTCTGTATTTGAAGAATTTTTGCCTATTTTATGTTTATAAACATTACTTTATGTTTTCCTCTGCATGGAACAGGATATGCTTGGGTCACAGCTGTTTAAATCCCTGAGTGCTTAAATCTTGTCTGTGATAAGTGCTTCAGGTTGACATCAATACTCACACGTGTGACAGTTCAAAACAGGATCTTCCTTTGAGTTTTGATGCCACAATTTATCTTGACTTTGGGCTTTTAAAATGACTTTTAAAATATGTATTTTATTTTTATTTGTCTGTGTGTGTGAGAGAGAGAGAAAGAGAGGGAGGGAGGGACTAAGGGAAGGGAGAGAGAGAGAGAGAGAGAGAGAGAGAGAGAGAGAGAAAGAGAGAGACTGACTTCCTCTGGCTGAGTTATAGGTGGTTATGAGCCATCAGGCCCCCTGTAAAAGCAGCAAGAGATCTTGATGGCTGAACCATCTCTCTGGCCCCCTTTTATCTATTTCTTTCTCCCTTGAAACTACTGGACTGTTTACCTGAGCTGAGTCTACACCATGGGGCTAGATATGGATGAGGACCTTAGAACCCAGTTTCTTTTTTCTTTTTCCTTCTTTTTCCCCCCAAGACAGGATTTCTCTGTGTAACAGTGCTGGCTGTCCTAGACTCACTTTGTAGACCAGGCTGGCCTTGAAGTCATAGAGATCAGACTGCTTCTGCCTCCTGAGTGCTGGGATTAAAGGTGTGTGCCAAATGGGAAACAGACCCACACTTATCACCTTGCACAAAACTTAAATCCAAGTGGATCAAAGACCTTAACATAAAACTGGACACACTAAATCTAATAGAAGAGGAAATGGGAAAAATCCTTGAACTCATTGGCACAGGTGTCAACTTCCTGAACAGAACACCAGTAGCTCAGGCTCTAAGACCAACAATCAATAAATGGGACCTCATGAAACTGAAAAGCTTCTGTAAGGCAAAGGACACTGTCATTAGAACAAAATGGCAACCTACAGATTGGGAAAAGATATTTACCAACCCCACATCTGACAGAAGGCTAATATCCAAAATGTCTAAAGAACTCAAGAAGTTAAACACCAAGAAACCAAATAATCCAATCAAAAAATGGGAAACAGAGCTAAACCGAGAATTCACAAAAGAGGAATCTCTAATGGTCGAGAGATACTTGAAGAAATACCCAACATCCTTAATCATCAGAGAAATGGAACTCAAGATGACTCTGAGATTCCATCTCACACCTGTCAGAATGGCTAAGATAAAACATTCTAATGACAGCACATGATGGAGAGGCTGTGAAGAAAGGGGAACACTCCTCCACTGCTGGTAGGAGTGCAAACTTGTACAACCACTATGAAAATCAGTCTAGTGATATCTTAGAAAACTTGGAATAGCTTTACCTTAAGACCCAGCCATACCACTTCTGGGTATACATCCAAATGATTCCTCACCAAATCACAAGGAAGTTTCCTCATCTATGTTCATAGCAGCCTTATTTGTAATAACTAGAAACTGGAAACAACCCAGATGTCCCTCAACCAAGGAATGGATAAAAAAACTGTGGTACTTCTACACAATGGAATACTACTCAGCTATCAGAAACAAGGAAATCATGCAATTTGCAGCCAAATGGATGGAACTAGAGAAGCTCATCCTGAGTGAGCTAACCCAGACTCAGAAAGATGTATATGACATCTATTCACTTATAATTGAATTTTAGCCATAAAGTACAGGATAACTATGCTATAATCAATGCACCAAAAGGAACAGGAACATAGACTTTGTTACCTGTTAATGAGACACTTTGCCCTAGTGGTGCTGCCATGTAGGCCCCCAGTATATGAGGAAGCTCTTAGTCCTCATATGATGGCTGAACTGGGGTGGGGGACTGATATGTAGGGACACCCCACTCTGGAGGAATAGGAGAGGAGAGAGGGTAGGCGGGAGAGATGGTGGGACTGGGAGGGGTGGAAAGGGGGTACTGTGATGGAGATGTAACGAAGTAATAAATAAACATTAAAAAAGTATGATAAATATAACTGACTAAAATGCAGTTAGTTTTTAAGAAGTGGTGATCTTGTGGTTTGAAGGAAGTTTCTCCTTTGAAACTCAGGTTGAAACTCAATGTTAGGTATGAGATCTGAAGGGATGAGATCAGTTGAGACCTCTAAAAGAGCATTGCCTATAAGCATGGTTGTATGGTTATTGGGTTGACATGTTATCTTGAAGTAGACCTGCTGCAACATTTTTCTGGGTTCTGCATGTTGCCTATCTCTATGCCTTTCCTTGCACCACCTTAGGACTTTAGAAAGAAGATGATCACTAACTGAGACCCTTTTATCTTTCTATGAACCAAATAAACTTCCTTTCTCTATGTCTTTCTCAAAAAAAAAAAAATACTTGACTGTGATTGCTATGACTGCCTAGTAAGATTTAAAATCAGGTAGTATAGGTCTTTTAACTTTGTTGTTTCCTTGACACTTTCACAATTCCAAGTCCCTTCATTTCCCACATAGTAGTGGAGTCAGCTGGTCAATTTCCTGAAGAAATGCCCTGTGGCTTGCTAATCATAGTATTGAGTGTTCAGGTGACTGCGGGTAGGAGTGACATCCATCTTCAGTATCAAGTCTTTCAATATTTTAGGCATTGGCTCATGAGGTTCTTAGTTTTGTTTTAAATCTAAATCCTAAAGAAAATGTTGAGGGTTTTGGATTTTTTTTTAAGCTGCCAGTTCATCCCACTAAATGTGAGCCAGAGGTTCTGATCCTGCTTGCAAATCATGGTCGTCTTTTGAGTCCACCTTCCATGATATTCACAGTTCTGAGGACTCGTGAGTTTTTGAGAAAAGGCCAGTGTGGGACATTGGCTTAGGTCTTAGTAGCTCTGTCCTTCTGTCCTTACAGTCCCTGAATGCCATTGGATCAGACCCGAGTCGTTCTGCTCAGAGGTGAGCATAGAAGTTCATAGCAGCATCGTGGGGCTGCTCTCTAGCTCTTCCTTCACTGAATATCTCTGGCAAGTTTTAGTCCTTCCCTGGAGCCTTTCTCCTTTCCTAATTCCTTTTGCAGAAGCCCAGAACTTTAACTCCATTATCTTCTCCAATAAACAAACTGTTTCTGGGGCTTGGTAGGCAGAAGACAGAGAGAGCAGGAAACAGAAGGAATCGGCTTCTCACCCTCTGGAAGGAAAGCAGGTCCCTGCCAAAGACCACTGTTTTCCATGAGATAAAAATTCATTTGATTCAAGCTACAACATCATATTTTCTGACCCTGCCATTTGTTGCTCAGTGGTGTGTAAATGGAGCTAGCTATACTGCCCTAAATGAGTGATCAAGTTCAAGTCCAGGGTAACTGTTTTCAGACCATTTCCATCACAGTTAATGCTGGTGGTGTCTTCATGGACTTTACAGAGCGGTGTTGTGTCACACACTTTTCCTGGGGATACACAATAGAACACAACACACACACACACACACACACACACACACACACACACACACCTACTCACCCCAGATAGGGAGCCCATGGCATGTATCACCAAAACAAAAACCAAAGCCCACTTTGGTGAACCAATGAGCTTTATGGGGTTAATTACAGTAATATGGGTGAGGGGTTACTATAGGTAGCCCTGTGTAACTAAAGCTTACCCCAGCTTTGATGACAGACACAACATTGGGACCCTAGGGTACACCGCACAGCCTTCAGGAAGCTTAACAGACTGAAAAACATCTGTTCTAATTGAGTCAGTTGGCCTCAGCCCCTTCCAGGCAGCTTGGTTGGTCTCTGAGGCTTCATTGCACTCTGGCTTGGCTGAGAATGGGACTCAGCGTCTTCATTGTTCACTCTTGGCGGGAAGGGCCAAGTGAATCTGATCAGTTTCAGGAACTTCCTGGAAGCTATTTTGAGTTGTTTATTCTATGTCTTAATGTACTTTCTTGGGAGATGGAATATTTCAATCTGGGAGGAAACTGGTACACAACAGGCAGAGGCAGCTGAGGATAAGCTTCCATTTTTACCAGAGTGCATACTAGGAACACAATAGTTTGTGTGTGTGTGTGTGTGTGTGTGTGTGTGTGTGTGTATGTGTGTGTACGTATACACCCATACATGTATAATACAGATGTGTACATAGGTGGTTGTATACGCATATTAATGCAAAATAACTATTTGAAAGCAGTGAATTCACTCACAAGTTGTCTTTAGCAATTGTAACCACAATTCTGTTTATATGCAGGATATCCTCATCACTTTTAGTTTTCTACAAAAGTATTGGTATGTTAAGGAAACCACCCTTTTAAAGATAATTAACAATTCGTTTGGAAAGTTCTTTTTTTTTCCACCAAATACTAGAATGCATCTAAATGACACAGACACTGGAGGCCCTGTCTGCCTTCCATTCTGTTCCTTCCTTTAGCATGCAATCGGGTGCTTACGTCAGCACCGTTCACAGCAGCTGTTAGGTGTCCAGCAGCAAACTAATGGATAGGGGTAAGGTACTTTATGTCTACAGTGAATATTTTTTTCAGCCATAAAGAAGGAAGTCATGCCATTTGCAGGAAAGTGGGCACAACTAGAGATGATCATAGTAAGTGAATTAATCCAGTCTCAGAGACAATTGTGTTGTGTTTTCTGTCTCTTGTCATTTTCCTTCCTTTAAGTCTCTATAGGAGGTATGAATGGATGCCCTCCAACTTTCCTTGGGTCAAGGTGGTGTATGAAAAACCTTTCCCCTTATTCCTACTTTTAACCCACCTACACTGCTAACATTGACAGCAAATTTTCTGTAGGCAGCATGCAGCTGGATCATGCTTCTTTTAAAAATCCACTCTACAAATCAGTGTGTGTGTGGAGGGGGATTGTTTTGCTTTTAAGATTTATTTTGGTTTTATGTATGTATGTGTGTGTTTGTATCTCTATGTTCATGTGTAGGAGTCTTCTGGGGCCAGAGGAGGGTATTGGATCCCCTGGAATTAGAGTTAATAGGAAGTTGTGAGCCACCCAGTATGGATCCTGGGATACAAATCTGGGACCTCAGCCAGAGCAGCAAGTGCTCTCTAAACCACTGAGCCATCTCTCCAGCCCCAAATCTGAGTTTTTTTAAGTGGGTGTTTTTTTTTCTTTGTTGTTTTCATTTTCCCTATTTACATTCCATAGTTTTTCTCTGCTACTATCCTGTGGGTGTTGAAACAGCTTTTAGGATTGCTTTTGATTTATTTACAGTGTTCTTTGAGTGTGTCTGTCTCAATGTCTTTTCCAGTGTTTTCTCAAGGTAATAACCTCACACAGTTCCTCAATGCTCAGTGCCCTGGAGAAACTTCATTCTGTGTCTCTCCCTTCTCCACCCCCTATTTAGAATGTAAATGTCTTGATTTTCCTCCACGTACATTTAGAAACACACCACATGGTGGTGTTCCTTTTGCTTCAACAGTCAAACGGTTTTGAAACACGAAGGCTTCCTGTATTAATTCAAGCTTTTCTTTTCCTTCTGGTGTTCTAGGATTCTTTCTTTTAAGAAAGGGGTATCTGTGTCAGTAAACTTGCTTCCTTCCTTCCTCCCTTTCTCCCTCCCTACTTTCCTCCCTTACCTCATTTCTTTCTCAGGGTTGTGTAGCCCAGGCTAGTACAGACCTTTCTATGTAGTGAAGGCTGGCCTTGAACTCTTTCTTTACTTTTTCTACCTTTACTTCCCAAGTGCTGGGATGACAGGTGTGAATCATTACTCCCCACTATGGTGTTACATTTTGTTGTATTTAATGTGTACAGCCTGATGTAGTATATATTGTGATTGCTATAGCCAAGCAAATTAACATCTATGGCCTGCTATGTTATTATCATAGGTTCTTTGGTTAATTTCATACACAAATACAATTTTAGATCCTATCTACCTACTATTCCCTGTCTTTTCATTTTGAAAGGCATGGAATTGGTACAAAACACACTAAGACCAAGTTCTCAACCACAAAGGAGGTTTATTTGCCCCAGGGGGTCAAATGGGCAGGGAATAAGAGACAAAGACAGGAGACAGAGGATGAGGGAGAAGGGGAAGGGAACAAGGGAGAGGAGAAGGGGCATTTTCCTGGGAGAACCAGAGGACTGACTGAATAGAGAGGAGGCAGATGTGGCCCATAGGCAAATGGCAGTTTATAAAGGGAAAAAGGGAAACCTCGGGTTAAGATGACGTGGTTTGTTTTGATTGGGCATGTTAACTAGGGTAGCCAAAAGGGGGATTTTGATTGCTAGACTTCAATACCTTTATAGCTGGACCTTGGTGGTCAGCCTCAGGAGGAGGAAGTGGTCAAATAAGGGAACAGACCTTGGTGACTAGCTTTAGGATGGAATCTAATGGTTTTTAGCAAGGCAGAGGGAATAGGGGAAGGGCGAGGCCTGCTTGGGCCAGCTAGAGTCCTTCACATTTTACTCTTTATGTGTGCGTGGTAAGAGAACCCAAAGTCTATTAGCAAAGTTTCCATCCTCAATGGAACATTTCCAAAGATAGTCCTCAAGTTTCACATAAGAACTACAGGTTTGTATCATTCTGTTCCTTCTCATATCCTTTCTTTTCCCTACTCCAGCCCCCTACCATTCTACTCTCAGTGTATTCAGTGTTGTGTAGCTGCCGTATATAACTGACCTGCCATGTTTTCCTTTCTGTGTCTAGCTTATTTTACTTAAACCGGTGTCCTCCCATATCATCCATATCATCACAAGTGGGTAGATGCAGTTCTTTCCTTATGGGTGTCTTAATATTCACACTTTATATTTTTCCTTTAAATTATTTTTATTATTATTTTTTTGTTTGTGTGTCTATATATCTGTCTGTATGTCTGTGTGCCTGTGTATATGTGCATATGCCTGTGGATGCCTGAAGAGGCCAGAAGAGGGTTTCCCATTCCATGGATAGGAGTTACAGATGGTTGTGAGCCATGCGTAGGTGCAGGAAGTGGAAGAACAGTAGCTGCCATCTGCAGCTGAGCCACCTCTGCAGCTCCCATGTGCATGATTTCTATTATTCTGTCTCTAGTTCACCTGTTCTTGTCACTCCTCTCTTTTCTGCTCATCATGCAGGGTCTCGGCTTTTTTGTTTCAGGTAGTGAGTTTTTCACTCTTGTATTTCTACTTTGTTCCTATTCATATTTTTAATTTCTCTGCTAAGGCTTCCATTCTTCACTAATAGGGATTTAGGATTTTGTTCTGTCATGAACACAACTGTTCATGGGAGCATTTGTATCATGCCTACCTTAAAACCCTTTCCCCGGCAATCCTCACATCTCCTCTTTTAGTTTTTGCCTGTCACATTACCTCACTCAGTTCCAAGTGCTGATGGATGACTGTGTGATGAGAGACTTTTTTGGTTCCTTGGGCCCTAGGATATTTGGGTGTGGTGTTAGGAGACTCGTATTTCAACGTTTTCCTCTCCTGGTGTCTGTTGACTGTTGACCAGGAGGCAAATCTATCAGTCTGGAGAGCCAGCTTAGATCTTCCAGCTGCTTCCATGATGCAGAGGTAAGAGGTTTCTCATGACTGCTGGACAAGAATAAAACCTTTGCCTCTCTAGAGGACCCCCTCTGGCCTACCCTGGATGGAAAAGAAGGAATGTTTTGTTCTTCTTGTTGCCTACATGGCCACTGACATGAATGGTGGGGAGCCTCATAGCCCTCAAGCAATGTCAAAAATCCATCTTCCCACCAGGCCTCTAGGCCCCTCTTCTGTATCCCCAGTGTTAGGCAATAGCTCTCCGCTGCTAATGTAGAGGCTTTGTGTGTGTGTGTGTGTGTGTGTGTGTGTGTGTGTGTGTGTGTGTGTATACACTTTTGTATATGTAGAGCAACCTTGGCTTTCTTTTCTTATTCATTATCCACCTTTTTTTTTTTTTTTAATAAAAATAGGATCTGTCACTGGTCCAGAGCTTGCCAAGTAGGCTGGTCTAGACTGACTGGCTAGGACGCCCCAGGGATCTGCCTGTCTGCGTCATCAGCACTGGGATTATAAACATATACCACCACATCCAACTCCTTTGTAAACTTTTCTGTTTGTGTATTTTAGTGTATACATGTGTGGGAGTGCATATGTGCCATGATGCTCTTGTAGAGTCGATGGGCAGCTTGTGGGAGATGGTTCCTGCTTCCACCATGTGTACCCTGGCTATCAGACTCACTTCATGAAGCTGGAAGCATAAGCACCTTAAACCATTGAGGCAGCTTGCAAGCAAGCCTGTTGAGAATGCATTTATTTTAAGCTTACATATGCATATGTGTTGTATCTGTGTGGGTGTGTGCAGATGAGTGGAGCTACCTGCAGAGACCCGAAGAAGGTATCACAGGTCTCCTGGAGCTGCACTTACAGGTAGTTGTGTTGCCTATTGAGGATGCTGGGAACCAAAGTCAGGTCTTCTGAAAGAGACATATGTTCTCACAGCCACTGAGCCATCTTCCCAGCCTGTGTGGGGTTTTGTTGTTCTGAGTCCATTGTGGGGAATTCCAGCCTTGTCTGGTATCAAGCTGGAAATACATGCTTTTCTGCTGGTTGGTCTGGGCAGAAAAAGGGTGGAACACATTCAGGATCCATGCCATAGGAAAGAATTTTCTCCACAACCTGCAAGTGTTACAACTCTTTTAGCTAAACTGCCAGTGCTGGGCTGAGCAGCTTCAAGGAGCTCAGAGCTCCTGGACTGAGCCAAGGGACTTGAAGAGGGACAGAGAGGCACAGGCAGATCTGAGGGCTGTTTTAGGGACAGCCACCAACTGGCATCCACAGGTGGGGACTGAGGTGGATGGTGCAGGAGAGGCTGTGGGACCACCACTCTCTTACAGATTGGCTGTATGAAAGCAGACTGGAAAAGAAGACAACTATGTGGAGATGGGGCGCCACATCCGAAAGGGGCTTTTCTGTTTTGCTTTTGGTATGGCTGACGGTGGTACAGAAGCACATTGTGAGAGCACCTCTGTGGTTCAAGAGCATGAAGTGAGGCTGGGAGAAGTCACCATGAATAACCCGGGCCGCTTGTTTTGACAGCCCCTCCCACATTCATCTTCTCAGTTTGATTCAGTTGCTTCCAGAATCAAGGATGTGATTCAATCCCAGTTCCCTGGCACACAGTTATTTTCTTTGCTTTGCCATGGCAATGAGCCCTGCAGGGCCTGGATCAGTATGAGCCCAACCAAATGGCATTGTCTGTGGGGGTGCAGAATACCGGCTCCTGGTGGAAGCCTCTTATGTCACATGCCTGGAAGAAAAAAGTCTCCTGCATCCTTCAAATTCTTCAGGTGTTCCTTCTGCTTATTTCCAAGTCAAAATCATCTGTTCCCTGAATTGTTTAGTTGAAAACTATCATCAGTTTTGAGGAGTTGTATTTTTACAGGCACATTTTCTTGTCCTGTTTTAAAATTGTGGGTTTCTTACAATTGTTCTTGTGATGGATTTGTTTTGGGGTGCTATAGTACCATGTTTTCAACTCAAGGAACTAATTATGCTACATTACCTATACAGGCTTAAGTGTAATTACAGCTAGCATCTAAGATTTCAGTACCCCAATGTAAGGGCACAGGGTTCAGTTTAAATACAGTCAATGAACAAAGATTTTTACTGGGAAGAGAGCTGTTGAAAGGAAACCTAGCCTCACATGTAAAGGAGGCATAATTTATATGCTTTAAAAGATTTTGTTGATGTATGTTCATTCATAGTTGTTTTACACACATTTAGATGTGACAAAATAAAAACCATTTAAAGGCAAATCCATAGTTCTTTTGTTCCTCAGGTGTTTTCTAACAAAAGGATTCAAGAGAAACAAAACGACTGCCACGTGGAAATGTTTAAAACCCTGGAGTCATTGTTCTGCAGTTCTAGACTGGAGTCAAAAGTACAAGCGTTGTGTTCAGTGAAAGGGCCTTGAATAGCAGTCTTTCCAAAGAACACAGCCCGTGTGTGTGCAAACGTAAATGTGAGTGTAGTTAATAAAAGGCACCAGCAGTTTCATAGCTTAGCTTACTCTATTAATGCTCAGTGCATCTGTTACTTTCTGTTCCTAACAAAGGAGGGGAAAAAGGGAATCGTTTTGATCAATGTCCTTGTGATTCTTAGGCTGGGTGTAAAATAAATCACAGTGCTAGGGCTCTTCACTGATTGGGGTTAAAATGATATGCAGTGGTCCTCATGTGACTTGGATTTTTCTCACTGGGCATCCAGGACTTTGATTTGGCCGATTACCTGCTGTGACTTAAGTGATTGGTGCTTCCCAGTCACAGTGGCCTGTTCCACACCTGCACCCTTTTGTTGGAAGCCCAACAGGGATGCTGGTTGTGGGGCCTCCATGAATACACCTCCTCTCTGGGAAGCCTTCTGACACCAAATTGATTTATGGATGTATCAGTCTCTTTGTTAGCATGTGAACCCCTAATTAATTTAAAGCCCTCTATAGAGAAATTAAACCCCTGGTTAACATTTCTAACAGACTCAGATGGTGCTAATAAAGGGGAAGCAAGTCATATGAATGGATTTTACCATGGTCACTGGTGTCTGTCCTTCACAATGAAGCCTGGTGTGTGGATATGAGAGCACACACTCCAATAAAGAATGGGCTGTCAAAGAACCATCCGGCACTGGCTCCTAACCCAATTAGGCTTTTTATTTGAGTTCTAGCTTCCCATCTGCAGAGTGAGAGAGCAAGTCAGAGACAGGTATGGAGCAGAAGAAAGAGGATGAGGGTAACAGAGAAATCTATGTGGACTGCACAAACCTCCGATTAAATATTCCCTCCAACCAGTGAGACCTACTCCAGGAGTTAGTCCATATAAATGGGTAAGAAAAGATGCTTAGCCATCAGGAAATTGCCTGTGAGTGTGTGTGTGTGTGTGTGTGTGTGTGTGTGTGTGTGTG
>CAJQZJ010033263.1:6084703-6102720 GCA_907164525.1 Lophiomys imhausi
ATTTAACTCTCATAAATGTGGCATATTTATATCTGTTGTTTTGTATAATACTTACTGTTATAAGAGAAGGAACCATCTGTTGGACTGAAAGGGGAAACTTCTGGGGGGAAAAGGGTGGAAGGGCGGGATAGGAAGGGGGCATAGGGAGGGGTTTGTGACTGAGATGTTACTTGAAGAAAAAAAAATAAAGTATTTATAAAAAAAAACCAACAGATTGAAATGCCCCAAATAGAAGTTTGATAACCATGAAAGCAATATATATATACTATTTCCATAACATGAAATCAGTCAAGTATATACAAGTATATACAGCCTCTTACCCCTTTAAGACTCTCTTACTTTCATTTAGATGAGAGCTCTTTTTTATGTGTAAAGTCTCCAAATGGGAGCATAGTAAGTTCTCTGTCTTAACAGCAGAACTGTTTTGAGATTTCTAATATATATATATATCATATATATAATATATATATATGATATATATATATAAATTACACATAAATAATATAATATAATTTTAAAATTATATATCTCTATTTGTAGTGTTTGTGCATGCATGCATGTGTGTGTGTATGTGTGTGTGTGTGCACATGTATACACAGCACAGTACATATGTGGAGATCAGATGACAACCCTCTCTACATCTACCACACAAACTCACATTAGTCATGATTACTGGTACAAGACCCTTACAAAGATCAGAGCAGTCACTTTCCAGCCTGGATGGGGAGGAGCTCATGCCACCCTATCCCTAGCTGAGGAACTATGGACTACTGATTGCCTTTGAGCAGGGTCATTTTTCTTTAGGAGCATGGCCCCTGATGGGTTGCCACTTGTCTGTTGGATCGCCCCATACCCATATATATATTGATAGTGTTGATTGGAGTCAGTGG
Source organism: Lophiomys imhausi (assembly GCA_907164525.1). Taxonomy (NCBI): domain Eukaryota; kingdom Metazoa; phylum Chordata; class Mammalia; order Rodentia; family Muridae; genus Lophiomys; species Lophiomys imhausi. The sequence goes on from CAJQZJ010033263.1 coordinate 6,085,594, forward strand.
TTTAATAGATGGAGGACCACCAGGAGGAGATGAAGATGCTGGAGATAGTTTTGGGAGGGGGATATGAGGGACCTAGGGGAGTTGAAGGGAGAGAATGGAGGGTATAAATGATTTAAGTACCGTATATACAAAAGATGATATAAAATACTTTTAAAGACAAGTTTTCTGCCAAGGGTCTTGAAGAAAATCACATGGAACACAAAAATTCTGACCAGACCAGTGGTTTTAAAAAGTCAAGCAGGTGTTGAAAATCACAAAACACATCACCACTGAAAAGGGCGGCTCGAGAAATGCCCTGGACTATGGATTTTGGAATTTAAGGAGACTGTAGCAGATGAGAGTCTAGCAGGAAACGGGAGGCCCTTTAGAACTGGGAAGAACTGAGTAGGTCTTCTATGGAAGGGCTGTTTTTGAAAACATGGAAGTAAGGAGAGGCGGAGGACTCAGGACGGGCCCATTCCACGAAGGGAGGTGCCTCTGCAGTCCCAGAGAGCTGCTGTTCCTCATCTGTCTTGGGAGACTAAGGTCAGCTTTGGGTGGCAGCAGGAGCAGCAGCAGTGGACTGGGGACAGCCACCAGCAGGAAGTGAAGGCCGGCAGCACCACCCTTTCCTCAGATGTCCTTACACCTCACTTGTTCCCAGGTACTGCCCATCCTGGAGGAGAGTCTTCCTCCTACCTCCTCAGAAAGTCCTCCCTGGAAATGTTGCCACAGGCTCACAGTGAAGTGCATCCCCTAGTTGGTTACAGATGTCATCAAGTTGGCAGTCAAGATTGGTCGCCACAATGTCTTCTATAATAAAATAGTAATAATAATAATATTGAAAAAAACCCTTACATTTTATTTTGTGTCTGCCTCTGTGACTTTCAGAGGACAACCTGTGGAAATCAATCCTCCCTTTCCACCAGATGTGTTTGAGGTTCAAACTCTGGTCCTCAGGCTTTATGACTGGTGCCTTTATCTACTGAGTCACCTATCCACTACTCTGTCATTGTGCCTTTATCAAAAAAGAGCACATTAGGGAGCTTACTCATTGTTCTACCATATGGGGACAACCCAGGGATTCTCTATGCTGGCAGAGGGTCCGCTTCAGGACCTGAAATTGGCAGCTCCCCTAGATTGAACTTCCCAGACTTCTATCCTGTGAAAATAAACTCTATTTGATAGTCATCCAGTCAATGGTGTTTTTGTTTCAACTCTCTCTGCTCTCAGTGCCAGACTTTGAAGCACCCCCTCTATATTAGAGGAGGCCAGGTGAATGCACTCACGGTGGCTCTCAAATGCTGTTTTCCCTTGAAGGAAAGCGAGACTAATATAAAAATTAAGCATTAAGCATGGTGAATGCATAGGTTGGACTGAGGAGGTGCTGACAACATTTAATTAAACAACAGGCTCTTCGAAGGCAGTAATGGAAGAGCTTTATAATAAGATGCCTGTTACATTTTCATAAGTACCCAGTGTGAAGCAGGCACTATATTGGCTTTTGGATGCATTATCCGCCAATAAAGGAGATAAGATGCTGTAGAGCTGGTCTCCACACTGCCTCTAACCCTCCCCACCGTGGGCTTTTACTAGTAACCGAGGCTTCTCTGCAGATTCCAGAACACCACTTTCGGAGGCAAATCCTATCACCCTGATACCATTTTCTGGTTTTATTTGATCTTGAAAAACATTTCATTATGTTTAATTTAGGGAAATGAGATTTCCTTAATTACTATCAGTAGCAGCTATTAGAGGCTCAATTACACCCGCAAATTCATTTTTAAAAGCTTTATGGTTTTCAGATAAAAAAATTTCAAGATTCTAAGTGCACCCATTAAAACTTACTGTCCCTCCCTCTGGTGCCTAGGCTTCCATGAGAGAAGATCAACATCACAGTGCAAAATAAATAATGCCAGGAATGGAAGATCAGCCTAAATGAGGCTTAGGAGCACTCATTTGAATAAGTCATATATTTCATTAAATAAATCGCATCAACAGACATGATTGTAGATTTTCTTTCTTTGGGGTTTCTCACATACTAAGATATACAGTGGGAAAGGGCAGGCTGCCCCTGGCTGGGAGTGAAGGTGTTGCCCATTCCTATGTGGGCAAAGCCCTGGGGTGTGTAATCATGCAATTAGTTTCTATATGGCCACTCTTACATCTAAAGCCACTTCTCTGTACGAGATTGTAAACAGGGTCCTGGTATCCTGTAACTTATTGGTCTTTTAAATTCTATCAGTGGATTCTCAAGTGATTCTAATTTTATATATTCTAGAATTGCTTTCCCACATAATTATACACCCTTTGGCGTCCATCCTGCAAGTTGCTCTTGTTGATCATGATAACAACAGTGAGCTATTTTTTCTCCTATACATTAGGAAGAGAAAAATGAGGCTGCAGATAGAGACTGAGAAAATATTAGAGCCTGCATCAAGATGCCCACCTCAGACTTTCAGCCTTCCTGTTCACAGTCTGCATTTTCTCCCCTGTGGCACCTAGAGCATTGTGAACATGAACAGTTACTGACTGCTGGTAGCTGTGTTTCATCAGTGCCTGCTCACTCACTCGGTGGCAGTTCTGAGCTATGTCATAAAAGCTGTCTTAGAACAAGAAAGCATCATATGAGAAACTTTTTGGGTTGGATCACAGTGAGTCTCCTCACTGTGATGCAAAGCCATCTTCTCTGAGAGGACCTCAGCTGTGACTAATAAAAATTGCAAATACCTTTCTTGTTTTTTTTTTTTTTTTTTTTTTTTTGTCATGAGTAAACCATATAGGCTCAAAAGGTTCAAAATTGCCATCCCCAGAGTCCTTTTTTTTTGCTTATAAATGTGAAGCTGAGCGCATACTATAACAGACTGATGTATGGAAAGGTGTCTTGTTTTTGTTGATTGTGTTTCAAAGGGTTTGATATCATTCCCAATTTAATTTAGCTATAACCACTGAATGCCTGCCAGTGGAGAGCAGTGTACTTTAAGCTTTTGATATTTGAGTGAGGTGGTCTTGGAAGGAGAGAAAGATACGGGGTACATGTATATCCCTCCCATCCTTACATGAGTGAATATTGCATACCTGAGTGGAGTCCTGCTTCCAGTTCCATCAAGAGGCTGGGCTATGGTTGAACAAATCAGAAGGCAGATGCCTTATTTATGTATTTATGTATTACCTATAGAGCCATCTTGTTGGCCCAAGGCAAGTGTTTTGAAGGGCCCAAGAACTTCTCTTTCAAAATGTACGAGAGTCCCAGATCACAGCACGCTCATCTGAGGTGAACTCAAAGTCCAGGAAGTTAATTTTGAGAGCGGGTGCTTGCTGTTTGAGAAACAGGTCTGGAACAATACTTTTATGAAAGAAAGCCATTATTGTTTCTATTGTGTACCAGCACCTCTTCTTCATTCTCTGTCGCTGCTGCTTTTAATGACCTTATCACAAGAGGAGAGTGCATGAGCACAAGCCGTATGGTTACCATGCTTTGAAACATAGTGAAGCACCAGCGTGTGTTAGTCGTTATTCTTCGAGAGCTTCTGATTCAGTAGCTGTCTGGCTTAATAAGTCCTGCTGCAGCAGAGTGACCCAGCTGGAAGGACCATGTAAATACTGCAAAATAAGCACCAGAACTCGAGTGATCTTTTCTAATACTCAGAGAGTAGGTTTTCATGCTGTCCACTCTCAGGAAAGCTGCAATCAGCCACGGAGCTGTTTGTCAATGCCTGGGTGTATTTTTGTAAGAAAGTATCGATTACCGAGTGAAAAACATTTAGTTTTAACAGCAATCAATGAATAGCAGACAAAAGGACACCTGAAGTTTTGAAGTCTTTAAAAGTATGAGCCAAACACAAGATCTAGGGAATTATTGGGGAATGGCAGAATGCAAAGGCTGTGCGTGTTCTAGATGATCACTCACTGTTCTCTGAAAACACGATGGGAAAGACAGGATGACTGGTAGGCAGGAAGACTGACATAATAAGATAAAAATAGCTGAAGTTTTCTTCTATAACCTGTACAATTAAAGGGTTTTACTATGCATTCTTTAATTTGTGCTTCTGTTATTTTTTAAAAAGTTTTATTATAATTTTTAATTATGCATGTGTGTGTTTTTCAAAAATATGTACACACGTACACAAGCTATCTCTCCATGCCTGCCTCTATGTGTGAGCATGTGCACATGTGCGTGTACTTTTACATTTATATGTTAGAGTGTGCCAGTATGATGTCAGTCCTCAGGTACCTTCTACCTTTTGTATTTGAGACAGGGTCTCTCATTGGCCTGAAACTTCACCAAATAGGCCAGCACAGGGACCTGTAAGTTTCTAGACATCTTCTCATTTCTGCATTCCATCTCACCATTGCAGGGACTACAAACTAGGAGTACAAGCACCTACCATGTCCCCTGGCATTTCCAAATCAATTAATTAATGTGTGTGTGTGTGTGTGTGTGTGTGTGTGTGTGTGTACACATGAGTATGTGAGTATGGGCACAAATGTGCCATGTGCAGGTTTGTAGGTCAGAGGGCAACTTCTGGGAGTCAGTTCTTGCCTTGTGCCCCCTCCCCGCTGTGTCTGCTGTTGTGCAGTGTATGGTAGGTAAGCTTGCATATGTCTGGCTGATTCTCTTACGTCCACATCCTCCTTCACTGTAGGAGCACTGGGACACAGACATGCTACTGCGCCTCGCGTTTTGCTCATGTTACCAGTCTTGCATGGCAAGTGCTATTATCCACTGAGCAATTTTACCAGCTCCTTGCTTGACCTGCTTGATGTGGTTTCTGGGGATCGGAATTCAGGTCCACACATTTGCAAGCAATCACGTTTTTGAGTGAGCCAGTTTCCCAGCCCTGTTTGCTTTTAATGAGTGTCTAAACTTAAATTTTTGTGTCAGCCTTGAAAAAAAAATTATATAGAAAAGCATTCAAAGAGCTGACATCTGCCAGCATGAAATCTTGAAGACTATTATTAGAGACTTTGAGATAGAGAAAATATGCATTTGTCTGACTATATTTGTTATCTGTTCATAACTACAGTGATATACTTGATATGGTCCATTTAGGAAGTAAAGGAGATATTTAAAGGTCCACAAATTCAAATATAAGGTCATTGGACCTCTTGTGTTTAGGCTTCTGGTGAGGGTGGGACATTGGGACCAGAGCTCAATTTAGAAGACAGCACACACATCAGGACCCAGGAGGCAGACAGAGCTCTTGGAAGCCCCACAATTCATTTGAGAGATGCTGTCAATGATCTTTAAGTGTATTTCACCTGATCCCACCTTTAAAGGTCCACAATACCTTCTATGGCATGACCTGGGGACCAAGTCTATTACGTAGGGACACTTGGATCACCAGTCAGTGTCTGAGTCAATACTCTCAAGTTGGTGCCCAAATTATAACAGTGACTAAGTAACCCTTTGTCTGTATGCTGTGTTCAGTATTCAAAAGTAACCAGTGACCACAATAGCTAGACATGAAGTAGGATCTTTGTAAATTGTTGTTGAGTTCAAGTACTGACTCGTTGTGGTGGTGAGTGATGGTGGAGGCGGACTCCAGTGAGGGGAAGTGTCCTTGCCTTTCTGAAAATGGGAAAGGAGGTTGCCTAATGGCTCAACACGAAAAGCTAAGATGTGTTTGTGTGTATTCCATGAACCTGGGGCCTCTGCGCAGCGGTGTAATCATGGGGATGGACAACAGATTTGTTCCCAGCACACTGACAAGCATAGATATTAGATGTTCTCAGAGCTACCAACAGCTTTATCCCTTCTCCAAAGTAAAAGTGAAATTTTCATCTTTCATGGTTGCTATAAATTTCGTTCCATTTCCACGTGGGGGAGGGGGTATCAAATTGTTTTTGTTTCCCAGTAACCAGAAGGTACTTACTCAGCACCAAGGTTTCTGAGGAATGTAAAATGTTTGAATACAACAACAACAAAACAGTGGATTGCTTCCTAGAAAAAGAACACATTGGACTGATCCTTGTCAACAATAAATCTTGACTGGGGCTCCACAAACTATCACCACACTGTACCCCTTCCCGTCCATTGTTTCTTTCTGAGGCAAAATTCAAAGCTGTTGAGACTGTGTCTCACTCTGCAGCCCAGACTTGGCCTCTCAGTTCACATCCGTCTCCCTGCCTCAGCTTCCCAAATGTACACCCTGTTGTAGTTTGATTGAGATATATGCATACACATTCATTCTTTGATCGTCTGTGTGCAATTCCATGATCAAGGCTCTATCTGAGCAGCTGAAACAGAGGAAGTAACCTGTAAAGCCTCGAGTTTTCAGCATCTGGTACCCTATTGAAAACATATGCCAACTTCTGCACCAGGCATGATCTTACACCTTAATCGAATTGTAATATTCCTTTTGTAAATACATGTATTTATCATGTATGCGTGTGGGCACATGTGCCACACTACACACGTGGAAGTCAGAGGACAACTTGAGGGAGTTAGTTTTACTTCCACCATGTGGGTTCCAGGGATTGAACTCAGGTTATCAGGCTTATAGGCAGGCATCTTTACCTACTAAGTCATCTGGCAAGGCATCACTTTAGTATTCCTGATAAATCTCTCTCACACACACACGCTTAAACACTTTTACATTCTGTAGCCTCTAATGAGATCTTAGAAGAGAGAAACTTCAGTGCATCAGCTGGTTCAGCAGTTGATGTGAAAATTTACCAAAACAAACTCCCCCAAAAACCCAGAAGAACAAACTCCTAAGCGAGGCCACCAAGTTCTAGATCCCTGAAGTCAGATTGTGTGTACCCAACGCCGTACCTCCTCCACCTTCCTGCTCTCCTACTCACGTGCTTGTAGCCCTAGGTGCTGCATAATGACAAAAGGACTGGGTTAGAAACAGCATCCACCCACTGTCTCCTGCTGCTCATTAATTCTGTGACTACTGTTTATAATATGAGGAAACTGCTTAGAACTCAGCTGGGCTTCATATCAAATCATTTATATTAGGAGGAACAACTATGCCCCCTTTCTCTTATTTTCTCACTCATTTAACATATCCTATAATTGTCTTTCCAATTTCACCATAAGTAAAGGAGGCCTGCTTTTATTATCTTAATTAATTAATTAATCATTTTTATTTGATTGCTTCATAAATACATATAATGACTTTCAATCTTCTTCATCCCCATCAACCTCCATTATCCCTTTCCTTCTCTTCTTCTTCCACATAAGCCCCCACAGAATTTCATTGCTGTTGCTTCTGTGATGGGTGGAGCACGGGCAACTCACTAGTGGCTGCACTACTGAAAAAAAAAAATTGATGCTCACATCTCCCACCATCCATTAATTGTCAGTAGTCCCTTGGGGAGCACTGAGCCTCATGGGCCCTCCCCATCCATGATGAAATGTTGAGAGGCTCATTCTTATGCAGAGAAACACAGCTGCAAATGAGCTCATGAGTGTCATGTCCACAAGGTATCTTTTGCTCCACATTTCCCTGTCCTCTGGCTCTTACATTCTTTCTGCCTCCTCTTCCATGATGTTTCCTGAGCCTTTAAGAGAACTTCACTTCTTGTTGTTTCCACTTAGGGCCCAGCACTCAACATGTGCTTTTTCTTGGCACTTGTACCAGTTATGAGTCTCTGAGTCAGCTACTTCCCACAAGGTGTATTTAAATGTAACTTTTCTTTTAATGTTCTGAGAGATGATTTCCTGTAGCCTAGATGGACTTCCAGCTGGCTCAAGCCAATAATAAACTCAAAGCCCCAGTCCTCCAGCTTCCACCTCTGGAGTGTCTGGAATTTCAGACATGTATGCCTCTGCAAGTGCATCCTAGATGGTGTAGGGGCTCAAATCTAGGGTGTCTGGTATACTAGGCCAACAATATACCTACTAAGCTATATCCCCAGGACTTTAAATGTCTATATGTTTCCTTGTCTTATACATTAGGGCATAGCTGTTGGTAGTAACTAGAGTGTGGTTTCAGTGCTTTAAACCACAGTCTTAATGGGTAGATTCTTTATATATTAAAAATAAGAATGAGGACAGAACCTCTGTGGTATAGCATTTGTTTATTTCTTAAAAACTGCTTGTAAGTGATGTTCAGTGCAGTGAACTCTCCATCATTAACTAGTCCTTCGTAACTTCTCCTGACTTCAGAGGTAAATCCACTGTGGAATGAATGGTACACCTGTTCCTTATTGACAGTTAACAACCACAGATTGGAACTTCAGCATTGTATATGTTCAATCTGATCCTTTGTAATAATTCCTGGCAATCGTAGGCTCTATAAAACGTGGTTGTTGAACAATGTATGAATTTTCTTTACCCGTGAAAGGGAAGGAGTTCTATTTTATAACATGCAAGTCCAGAAAAAAAAGAACTTTAGCATTATGATTTCCTGAAAAGGGTAAAATTTCCTAGAGAGACTTTTCAGGATCTTAATGTAGTAAGATTATGTTAGACATTCATTTTTACTGTGCCACATTCAGGCAGAGATTTAGTTTTGAGCTCACATTTATGTATGCACATATACATATAGTAATTTATAAATGGAGGTAGAAGATGAACATTTGAGTATTTCCAGCCTAGATATAAGAGTCCCCTAGTCCTTGGCAACCCCCTCCTCCTCCAGCAGTCTGCAGAGAGTGACCTTTGTGCTTAGCTGGAGAAACCTGGGATGTGTCTGGTCACTCTAGAAAAATAAACATCTTTTGGGTTCTCTTTGTTCTTAACAACCTAAAACACTCTCCCGATTTTTGTTTGTTTGTTTGTTTCCTTTTGAGTGTAAGTTCTATAGCAAGGGAAAGGTACTAATGCTTCCACATGGTAAGATAATTCCTGCTGCATTCAGTCAGGTGTGACAGAATGTTCCAGAAGAAACCACTTGGTGGGTGAGAGAGAGCTAACATTTGGGCGGGAGTGGAACTAGGGAAAAGATAGGGATTATAAGGCAGTCCTCCTCACCCCCAGCATGGTTCCTAACCCTTGCTTAAAGTATTTGCAGTAGACTTTTAGACATCTTGTGCAATTCCTCAGTGAGCATCTGTGTCCAGCCACACACTAGGCAGATGTTCTGTAAGTGCTGACTCCAGTCCCTTCTGGCATATATTTTATGAATAATATTTATCATGTCTTCATTTGCTTACAACTGTTGTCACCATTTGCTTACAAATGCTGTCACTGCAGTCCTATGACGGGCATTATCCTTCATTTATATGATTGGACAAGAGACAAATGTACTTAGAAAAGAGCCATTCAGAGGAGCTAGGTCAATAGGGAAAGAGGTTACCCCACAAGCATGAGGACCTCAGTTCAATCCTAGAACACACACTTAAAACAAAACAAACAAGAAAACAAACAAACAAACAAAAATGGCCCCAAATTTTAGCACCAGGAAGGCAGAGGCAGGAAGACTCCAAGGACTTGGTGGCTAGCCAGTCTTGCCTAATTAGGGAGTTCCAGGCTAGTGAGAAACCTGGTTTCAAAGGTAGAGAATGATCATGGAAGATGACCAATTGACCTCTGACTTCTGCAGGCATATACCCACATATGTATATAATAGTTGCTTAAGTGTTCTTATAAGAGAACACATTTCCCTATTTGATTGATGAACTGTGTTAACTCAGCTCATATATTAGTGTTTAATGATTTTTCTGGAAAAATGACACTTCTATAAAGCTTACCTCCCATATTAATGCAAAGCAAGCTTTCAGTATGTAATATCTTTACTTTCTCCTGAGGTTGATGATTCTGTGAAAGTACAGCACTGCAAGCACTGAACTGTAGCCTGCTCACGATTCCACGTCGCTCTTTTAACTGTTCTAGCTGACCTTTTCACCATGAAATGTGAAAGTTTGCATTTCCTAACAGTCGTGAGGCAGACTGCTGGAAATCGTGTTTTACAATTTATGAAATTTCTCTTATAATCTGTCTGCCCTAAAACACCAGAAGCTGGTCCTGTAAACACCAGGCCGGTTGTTCTCAAAGCTTTGTTTGAAGAAACAACTCTTTGTATAGAAAAATCTCTGCAAGGCAGTGGGAAATGTGAAGGCCATCTGGAATGTTCTCCAGATGAATAAAAAGCATTTGTGGAAAATTAATATTAATTGCCAGAATCCTACAAGCCACTTTGTGGCAGACTTAAACGCTTCAGCAGTAACTGGTACAGTCAGATGTTGACATTATAATTATTCTCTTATTTTAGAAGAGTGAATAATTATCATAGCAAACACTCTAATTTCCCATACACATAATTACACCCATTCACCAAGGAAAGACAGGAATATAAAGATCCCTAGTCTAAATAAGTTTTTCCCCCTCTCACTGATCTACAAAGCCAAGGGGGCTGAACGGAATGAACAGAAAATGTACAATCTTAATAAATGCAGTTGAAAATGCTCTGGAATGAGAGTCCTGGAAGAAATGAAATTTATGGCTTAATAATTAATGAGTGAACGTGACTGATCAGGTGAGACGAATATCAAGTTGGATTTGCATTCCGCAGGCTGTGGCGAGAAATCTATGAACAGGGAACAAAAACAACAGAGGAAACTGTATGAGGTTTTTAAAATGAAGGAAATTGTATATTATTCTCAGCATCAGGATCAAGAGTAAAAGTGGTTACTGACTGTCAATGGAAGAAAAAGTGGAGAGATTCAAAGCCAGGCAGATTCAGCCACACTTAACAAGTATTACTGCATAGTTCTGGACCACTCAACGATGTGCTACTTTGATGGGCAGGTACTTGCCAAGCACAAGACTTAACCCCCTTCTTAAACAGCATGTTGGAGGAGACAGGACATAGCTATATGTGGAATATTCAGCACATGATAGGATAATATGTAGTTTTAAAACATAGAGCTAAACATTAAGAGTAGTAGGAAACATGGAAGACAGTGTGGGAAGAAAGAATGTAGAAGTGGGAGGAAGGGATGGCGTATTGTGGAATGCTAGCTTCTGGGTAGGTCTTTGCGCTTTAACTCATAGCAACTGTGATTACCTGCACAAAACCTACACGGATTTAGCCCATCCATATTCTGTCATGGAGGAAACTGGGGCTCTCAAAGCTCCACCCTTCCCTTAAGACCTATAGGCAGTTAGCTAATGGTAAGAAAGACATTTTGTTTGGTGTAGCTTCTGGTAAGTTTCCCATGGTCTTATAAATAACCCCTTCCCCATGCTCCTATAAGCAGCCCTAATGAAATCCAACTGGTTATGAAGCAAAAAGAACATGAAAGTACAAGGGATCCTACTCCAGAAAAGGAAGAGGATCAGTGGAAGGGGAGGAGGAGCAGGAGGTGGATATGATCAAAGTACCTTATATGTGCATGAAAATCTCATAGTGAAGCCACTATGTATAATTAAAATATGCTAAGAAAGATAAATGTGTACCAGAAGGTAGAGTACACTGTAGATTAGATGGGCATGCTGTAAGAGAGACATTAAGATTGAGAAAACATTTCCCTGATGACTAAGGATGTTGAGCATTTCCTCAAGAGCCTTAATCTTCAGCCATTAAAGATTCCTATTTTATAAATTCTTGATTTAGTTCTGTACCTCATTTTTTGATTGAGTTATTTAGTTTGTTGATGTTTAATTCTTGAGTTCCTTGTATATTTTGCATATTAGTCCTCTGTTGAATGTGAGGTTGGTGATGATCCTTTCCCAATCTTTAGGCTGCTGTTTTGTTCTAATGACAATATCCTTTACGTTACAGAAGCTTTTCAGTTTCATGAGGTCCCATTTATTGATTGTTGGTCTTAGAGCCTCAGCTATTGGTGTTCTGTTCACGAAGTTGTCTCCTGTGCCAATGAATTCAAAGCATTCCCACACTTTCACTTCTATTAGAATTAGTGTGTCTGGTTTTATGTTGAGGTCTTTGATCCACTTGGATTTAAGTTTTGTGCAGGGTGATCTCACACCTGTCAGAATGGCTAAGATCAAAAGCACAAGTGACAGCACACGCTGGCGAGGATGAGGAGAAAGAGGACCCCTCCTCCACTGCTGGTGGGAGTGCAGGCTGTGTAACCACTTTGGAAATCAATCTAGCGACACCTCAGAAAATTGGGAATAGCTCTACCTCAAGACCTAGCCATACCACTCCTGGGCATATATCCAAAAGATTCTCCACTAAATCACAAAGACATTGTCTCAACTATGTTCATAGCAGCTTTATTCATAATAGCCACAAACTGGAAACAACCCAGATGTTCTTCAGCTGAAGAATGGATAAAAAACTGTGGTGCATTTACACAATGGAATACTACTCAGCTATCAGAAACAAGGAAATCATGCAATTTGCAACCAAATGGATGGAACTAGAAAAGCTCATTCTGAGTGAGCTAACCAAGACCCAGAAAGATGCACATGGTATGTACTCACTTATAAATGGACGTTAGTCTTATAGTACAGGACAACCATCCCACAATCCCCAGATCCAAAGAGACAGGAACCTAGCACAGCTATACTACAAAAAACTCCACCCAGCTGTGGGTCATTGACCCTGTTGCTTGTTAGTGGAACACTTTACTCTAGATGGGCTGCCATATTAGACCCCAGTATAAGAGGAAGCTCTTAGTCTTTATGTGACTGATTAACTGAGGGGGGTTGATATGTGGGGGCTCCCTCATCCGAGGAGGAGGAGAGGACAGAGATGGGGAAAAGGGAGGGAGATGGAACAGGAGGGGAGGAAAGAGGGGACTGTGATGGAGATGTAACTTGAAAAAAATAAATAATAAAAAAATAAATTAAAGATTGAGAAAACAGGGCAGGTGTTAAACTTCATGGGAAATATACCTGAGGTTCAAGATTGGAAGGTAGAAGAAAAAGACCTCTAAATCTTATGTAATATAGCACAAAGAAATAGACAACTTTCAAGTGTGACATAGAACTAAATCAGCAAAAGAATGCATTGATCTTTGGTCCTTGCAGGTATAGGCAGGAAAGGAACAGAGTAGTGGAGATAAAAGGCACAAAAATGAATCCAATCCCACTCTTAAGTATGTTTCAGAATATAGCTCTACGAGTCTAGGTTGCTTAGAGACTGACCTGCCACCCTTTTATGTACAGAGTATACAGTCTCCAAAGCAAAGTAAGGAGAATTTAAGAATTCAGTGAAGTATGAAGACATTTAATAAAGCTTATTTTCAAGAATTCCTGAGAGACTAGAATAATTAATAGCCACTGTTAATTGTGATCAATTAACATGACAGCAGAGAAAGATCTGCGACTAAAGTAGACAACTGTATCACTGACTTTATAAAAGAGCCCATTGGCCAAGTAAATGAAGCATTTGCTAAATTGAGAAGTGAGCCTTTGGACCAAATGCACTCAATTAAAGGCTGCTCTGTGAAGACAGTGTGTTTGAATTAGGCAGCTGGCTATAGACATCAGGTTTACCACCCAGTTTTGTCAACTAAAGTCTTGACTGCCTCTATCAGCCCCATCATCATCATCATGAGATATTAAATTTCTATAAGGAAATGGTTTTCTGAAAGCTTGCTGAAAAGAGAGTGAGACAGAAATACCCACAGAGTAGCCCTTTCCAGTATTTGGAACCATTGTTCGTGAATGGCATTCACAAAGGACACAAGCTCCTCCTGCTTTCTTATGGTAGTCTCTAGCTTCTGAAGTCAACACCAAGTATAAGATGTCCTTGTCCCAGTATCAACTAGATTTAGGTTTACTCTTTAAAACCTACATAGAAATGGGACCTGTGATCCTTCTAGAGTCTGCTTTGTCACTGTCCTCCACAGTTACGTGATGTTAAACATCCATCTTTTAACTACCTTGCTTGTTCTCCATTGACTCAGACAAATCATGCATCTCACTCACCAAATGATCTGAAACCTGGAGGTCAGTCCCCTTCAATCATTACCATGGGACATCCATACCCTGACCAAGTCTGATCCTGTGTGTGCACACAAATACATACAGCATCTTGTTGACATTGTGCTTCATCTGCCTTGGAAGTCTTGGTATTATTAGTAATTTTGTTTTTCCTGCTAGGGTTATGGCTTATTTTGTGGTGCATAAAACATGGGAGTTGGAGGCAAGCTTACCTCTTTAGAGGTGGGTCCAAATAGAGTAAGTGTTTTCCCCAAATGTAGTTTTTTTCCCTTTCTCTCTCATTTCTGTGTCAGAATATCTGGCAAGAAAACAACTTGAAGAAGCAAAAATTCACTTTGGCTTTTCATACTTCAAGAATACAGTCTATGATTGTGGGGATTCATGGTGGTAGGAGTGTGTGTTCGCTGTGCATTGCTCCTGTAGTCAGCTAAATGGTACTGCTCAGCTCCCTTTCTCCTTTGTGCTCAGCCCAAGACACGAGCCCATGGAATGGAGTCATCCACATTCAGGATGGGTTTTCCTGTATTCACCCAATCTAGAAATTCCTTTGTAGACATGCCCAGTTTGTCCCCTAGGAGATTCTAGGTCCTCTCATGTTCATGAACAATATGATACCATCCTGTCAAGGCTGAGTAAGAAGCCTATGGGAGAACCAGAGAGACAACTTAGATAATTAGCCTTGTGTATTCTTCACTGGATGAGTTAAGATACTTCTAGTGTTTAAAACTATGCATGCTCTCCACACATCTTTTTACTTCCTGTTTTTTTTTCCAGTTGTTTAATGATATCAAGACAAAATGTGCATGGTGTTATATTATGAATTAAATCTTACCACTTTGTTCTTCATTTAGAACCCTAATTGATAAGTAGGAAGGGTGACTGAGTGAGTGCAATAAAAATGGCTAATTTTCTCTTTGTGTGATACAACCATCTGTCGTCCTTTCTTCGGGCACACACAAACGTATGCTTAAGTGTAGAAACCAGAGGGTGATGTTGAGTGTCTCCCACCATCACTCTCCACTGTGTTCACTGAGACAGAGTCTCTCACTGAACCCAGAGCTTGGGTGTCAGCCTGATGTAATTAGCCATCTTGCCCTGACCTCCACACTTGGGGAGAAGGCACTTGATCCACTGGATGGTCTCCCAGCCTGGAGATTTCTTTTCCTTAAGAGAAGTAGGTCATATTATATGACCCACCCATATAGGCTTCCCGTATAGGACTCCGCCTTGGCATAGCAGACATTTTGAGATGCATTCAATGGCCCATCTGTCCTCATCACCCTTGACATTTCTGCCCACCCCAGCTCTGCTCCACATCCTCCTCTCTATTATCTAAGTCATTCTTTTGTCCCTCCTCTCACTTTAAAAAGAAATCATGTTCTGTCTTTTTTTTTTTTTTTTTTTTTTAGTTAGAATGAAAGCTTTGTCTCTCTTGGGTGATGTTATCAGCACTGCGGATATATCCTGTACTGTTTTTATCTGAGAATCACAAAATCTGATTCTGATTCTTCTGTTACAGCCAACAGTGCATGCTTTAAAAAAAATCAATGCTGAAGTTCTTTATCTGCATCTCAGCGTCTAGAATGACCGAATCTTTCATAACTAATGGAGATATTGAATTCAGAGGGCTTTATGGGGGAAAACACATCGCAATTTGTGTGAAAAGCAAAAATGGCACTGCAATTAGATGTTGTAACTATAGCTTAATTTAGATCCATTTGACATTGGTTTGATAGAAATTGGTAGAGAGTTTTTAAATTAAAACTAGCTTTTTTTGTGAAAACATTAGTTTAATTTTTTACACTGATGTGCTTGACTTATAGAATTCTGGTGTGTGTGTGTGTCTGTGTATGTGAGTGTGTGTGTGATGTGTCAGTGTGTGTGTGTGATGTGTGTGTGTCAGTGTGTGTGCATGTGTGTGTATATGTGTGTGTCTGTGTGTGATGTGTGTTTCTGTGTGTGTGAGTGTGTGTCTGTGTGTGTGAGTGTGTGTGTCTGTGTGATATGTGTGTGTGAGTGTGTGTCTGTGTGTGTGAGTGTGTGTGTCTGTGTGTGATGTGTGTGTGATGTGTGTGTGAGTGTGTGTGTGAGTGTGTGTCTGAGTGTGTGAGTGTGTGTGTCTGTGTGTGATATGTGTGTATGTGTGTGTGAGTGTGTGTCTGTGTGTGTGTGTGCGTGTGTCTGTGTGTGAGTGTGTGTGTCTGTGTGTGATGTGTGTGTGAGTGTGTGTGTGTCTGTGGGTGATATGTGTGTATGTGTGTGTGAGTGTGTGTCTGTGTGTGTGTGCGCGTGTGCATGTGTGCATGCAGAGGCACAAGCACAACCTCAGCTGCAGCTCGTTAGTCACTATCTCCCTTGCTTTTTTTTTTAAATACTTTATTTTGTTTTCTTCAAGTTACACCTCAGTAACAAACCCCTCCCTATTCCCCCTTACTATCCCGCCCTTCCACCCTCTTCCCCCCAGAAGTTTCCCCTTTCAGTCCAACAGATGGTTCCTTCTCTTATAACAGTAAGTATTATACAAAACAATAGATATAAATATGCCACATTTATGAGAGTTAAATGGCCCAATATACCTTCCCAATGTCCAGTTTATACATATTTGGCCCCTGACTTTAACATTCTACTATCTAACCAACTCCATGAGTTTAAGGGTCTATATGTGACTCAACATTCATACTATCTTGCAACACACTTTTAAGAGTATCTTCTTAGATCTATAACACCCTCTTGATTCCTAAACAATTCAAAATTTAACTATGAGACTCTAGCTGTCTATTCTTCAACCACCTCAGAGACCTGAGAGGGATAAATATATTTGCTTATATAGGAAGTGCAGGGCCTGCAGCTTCCAAAACTAAGAAAGGACATACCAATGACTGCCTGGACAGTTCCCATTTTCTCTCCATACATTCCAGCATCAGTCTTCAGCCTTTGGGTCCTGTTTCTCTGACAGACATTTGTTGTAGAGCAGGGATTATGAAGGACTTACCTACCCTGTCTTGGCAGAGTTAGGCTGTCGACTTCCCTGCTACCAAGTTTTGTCCTTTTTGGACAGCAGTCTGTCTGCAGTTGGTGCAAGGGGTTTTTTCATGCCAAGAGAAAGGCTTGCCACTAATTCAACCATCTTACAGTGGAGGTTCTTCGATGCTTATCTTCTACTTGGAGTAGAATAGGGGGTGCTGTCAGGCGCTGATATGTCTCGATATCAAAAAAAAATCTTGATTTAAGATAACATCTTTGAATGCCATATTCTGCAGATCTCTTGGGGTTTTTGAAGATGCCCTATCCATCTCTTGTATTTAGATAAGCAAATGTTGCTTGTCTCTTAGCAACTT
>CAJQZJ010033263.1:6105614-6122430 GCA_907164525.1 Lophiomys imhausi
TGTGTGTGTGTGTGTGTGTGTGTGTGTGTGTGTGTGTGTGTGTGTGTGTGCTTTCTTGCCCACGGGGACCTGTGTGTTGCAGAAGATGGCATTGGAATGTGTTCCTATCATTTGTCCACTTTATTTTTTGATTCAGGGGTCTTTCACTGAACACAGATTTTGCCTTTACAGCTAGAATGTGTGCTTAGCAAGATCCTGAGGTCCACCCATCTCTGCTCTGCAGCACTGGTATTATGAGTGCTTGCTGCCATGACAGTTTTTCTGTTGGTGTTGGCAATCTCAGTGAACTCAGGTTCTCTGTATACTTGCAAGGCAAACATTTTATCTACTAAGCCATTTCTCCAGGCCAGGGTTTCTATGAATACATGTATAGATCTTTGTTCCTTGGCTTCCTGGTCTATAAATAAGGTTAGTAACAGAATGTCTGCACAAAGTGGTTATCATTTCCTCTGTGTGTGTTTGTGTGTGTGTGTGTGTGTGTGTGTGTGTGTGTGTGTGTGTGTGTATGCCTGTGATTGTGTCTGTGTCTGCGTGTCTGTGTGCTTGCATGCACATTTTATGTAGCTACACAAGTAGCTGTGGATAGGAAGCTCAGGTCAGCTCTTAGGAACCAGTAGCTCTCCCCAGCATCTTACTTTGGCTCAAACACCTTCTGAAGGTCATGGCCCTCTGTGTTTTGTAGCATGAGAAGCTGATACATGAGTTGGAAGAGGAGCGACACTTACGGCTGCAGAGTGAGGAGCGGTTGCAGGAGGTGACCCTGGAGTCTGAGCGCAACAGGATCCAGATGCGCGGCCTGCAGCAGCAGTTTTCCAGGTAAAGTTCTTCCATGAGCACACTGCTACCGAGCTCTATCCCCCTCTGCACCAATCAAACCTTGGATTGACTTTCTGGGAGGCAAGGTTTTATTACCTTCAGAGAGTACTCCAACTCCAACAATTCTGACTTTCTTTTTTCTTTTTTTTTTTTTTGTCCAAACCATTCTCTTTACAGCTTGATCAATCCTCTGAGATGTGTCACATGCCTAATCCCCCCCACACATACATACTTTCCCATGCTAATGAGGTCTGTTGGTACCTTGGCTTCAGCCAATGACATTCATACATATTTTGACCTGACAGTTGAGGTTTGTTAAAACCAGCTGTCTTCTCTTCTCTGGTGGCTTCCCAAAGTGTTGCCCAGTGGGTTTGCCATGGATTCAGTTCTCTGGGTATGGTGTGTGTATAGCCAGCTAGGAGAATAAGATTTTGATGGTTATCCCAATACTGTTTCATCATGTGAATCTAATTATTTGGTAAATTCTTACTTTTTTTTTCTGAGTAGTCAAAAATAAAGAATAGTAGGCTTATTTTTTTTTTAAAGAGATAAGACTACTTGGGGTAGGTATTAAACAATACATACTGCTCTTACAGAGGACCTGAGTTCAGTTTCCAGCACTCACATCAAGCAGCTAACAACTGCCTATAACTCAGTTTGAGGGGATCCAATGCCCTCTTTTGGCTTCCTTGGGCACCTGTACTCACATGCATTTCTCCCCTCCCTCCACACACACATCCACACATCTACATAATTAAAAATCAAATTTAAAAATGATTTTTTAAAAAAAGATGTAGGTTTCCTGGCATGGAATTCCCAGTCTGGTTCCTTATCAGGCCTGAAAGGCATGCTCCCACCAGAAGGTATGGGCGATGGCCCCATGGGTGGGTGGCGGGAGATCTGCTTCAGGAATTGGGCCAACCTGCCAGACAGATGGTTCAGGAGAGTGCCAAGGGAGCTCAGCAGCTCTCAGCAGGAGCATGCACCCTGCCCAGGCCAGCCACAGCAAGGTGGGAGCTGGCAAGCAGGATAAATGGCCAAGGCCATAAGGTGGTCTAATTGAGAAGCAAGCCCTGATAGGCCTCCAGTGGCAGCAGCGGGGGGGCAGAGAGGAGCTCCAACTGTGGGTGGTAAGGGCCCCAGGCGAGACAGAAGCCTGGGGCCCTTACAAGCCTGGACATCCAGGCAAAGGGCAGCAGCAGATCCTTTATGGAAGGAAAAACATTTCCCCTCACACCTAAAATAAGCAGATCAGACAGTCATCTGGGGGTAAGAGAGAGAGAGAGGAGAGTTTAATCAGAAGTATATAACTTTGGGTAGTGGGGAGGGATTTGGAGGTGAGTGTATTTGATTTGCTGAGTCTTGTCTAATCAGAAGAAAGAAAATGGAATGCCTAATTAATCCATGGGCAGTGAGGGTGGGAAAACTTCAGGGACAGTAGAGGTCTAGTATGAATGTCACTGGCTGAAGCCAAGGTACCAACAGACCTCATTAGCATGGGAAAGTATGTATGTGTGTGTGGGGGGGATTAGGCATGTGACACATCTCAGGGGATCTGTGATCCCCAAATCAGAGGGAAGAAGGGGTTCTAACTAAACAAAGGGAATCAAATTGTGTTATCCTTGCGCAGAGCTCAGAGCTTTCCGGCCACGCTAGACTTCCACCTCATCAGCAGAAATCCCCACAAAAACACACGACTACAATTTGAAGGAGGGTTTTGATGAAAGTAACTCTTAGACCCCATTGAAGCACAATCAGAAGTTTCGAATTCTTGTCAGTTAATATAGGGTCAGGTGATAGCACAACTCATGGTGTGAAAACTTGTTCAGTGCTGAAGGAGAAAGCCCAAGTGTGTTCATTAAGATCCCGAGTCCAGGCTTAGTTCTCCTGTGAGGGATGATTTACTTTCCTTAGTAAAACTGGAGAACTATTTTACCCTACATCTGTGTCATGCTTGAGAAGTTGTCCTAAAATGTTAATGTTCATGAGTACCATGTGGGGACCTGTATATTCCATTATGATGCTTTTTTTATATCAATAGTTTAATCTACCTCTCCCTCCTTCCCTCCTCACATCCCTCCCTCCCTCTCTCCCTCTGTGGTGGTGTCAAACACATGCCTTAGCACACATGCAGGTCAGAAGACACCCTGAGGTGTTAGTCATTGCTTCCCACCTTGTTTGAGACAGTGTCTCTTGTTGCTTTCTCCCTTCTATGTATACCAGGCTAACTGGCTAGCAGGATTCCTGGATTTCTCTTGTCTCTGCCTCCCATTTCCCTATGGGAGAGCTAGAAATACAGACACATGGGCTCTGTTGTTTGCCTTTATGTGGATTGTGGGGTTTAAACTCAGACTCTCTCACTTCTAGAGCAATTGCTTTACCCACTGAGCCATCTCCCCAGTCCCACCCTAAATTCTTATATGTGTTGCAGAGAGAGACCTCAGCCTTGAGATCATTTCCCTCACTGTGGCTAACACACAATGTGGCTGCTGATGTCCTTGGCTTGGGGGTTTCAAAGAACATGGCAGGAAAAATGGATGACTGAACTGTATTCATTACTGTAATTGAATCCTCTGTCAAACTCATGAAATTACTCAGGTGCCATAGAAAAGCACCAATAAAAACTTTAGCATTTCCATGGCCCTCTCCTCTCATGCCATAACTTATACTCCCTTGCCCTCAATTCTTCTCTCCTTTGCATTAACCCTCACTTTATGTGTAGTAGCCAGTAATAACAGAGGCTCTCCGATCCAACTCGAAGCACTGCTGTGGAATACTAACCATTTTAATGATACAGGAAGGAAGGAGGCAGGGCTCACTCTTTGCACTGTCTAAGTGAGATGCCTCTCTATTCAAGCTATTGATTTCCATG
The DNA here is from genome assembly GCA_907164525.1 of Lophiomys imhausi. NCBI lineage: Eukaryota > Metazoa > Chordata > Mammalia > Rodentia > Muridae > Lophiomys > Lophiomys imhausi. Next base: position 6,109,303 of record CAJQZJ010033263.1, read on the forward strand.
ATGGGCCACATAAGACACAATAAATTATTTTCATATGATGCTAGGTGATGCGAGGTCACAGGTTGTAAATCAAATTACAATCCTACATAGATTTGAGTTACACAAGAGTCCAATCTCTATCCTGGGCTGAAAGAGAAGATAATTATATGTACAATAAATAGCAGTTGGTTTCCCATACTTCTTTTGTGAGGATATTTTCCACTGTAATCAGGTTTCTTAGATAAAGCTTAAAGGGCCTTAAAAAGGACAGCTGCAATTACTGTCAGAGAACTAATAGAAATCAGCCAGGGACGGGGCACATGCAACAGATAATTACATGATAATATGGTATCGTTGAACTATTTTTGATGGCCTTTCACAAGTCAAACTTCAGTTTTTGAAGGCATTGCTGGTAGCAATTGTTTATATAGTTCTGTGTGAGTCTCTGGAAAGTCCTCAGTATTGGAGAATAAATCTCGGGGTATGGTTGGCAGTGGAACGGTCATATGGTGACTTACATAGTAATCCAAACTATCATGTGAACTTTAAAACTCAAAGAAGTATTTATTTTAATTATGTGTACGTGTCTGTATCCAGGTATGTGTGCATGAGTGCAATGAGGCCAGAAAAGGGCACTGGACCCCTGGAGCTGGAGGCAGAGACAGTGGAGCATCACCTGTGGTGGATGCTGGGAATGAGTTCAGGCTGTCTATGAGAGCATTCCTTGCTCTTAACTACAGAGCTCTCTCTCCAGCCCTTGAATTTAAAACTTCTATATTCACAGTGTTATCTTTTCTCATGTGTTTATAACAGGGGTATGGAATTACTTTTTTCCCCCCATGGCTGGATGTTATTTTTGAAGTCAGGTTCATGTGTTACTTTCTCAGAGATTTCTGTAACTGACAATGGAAGGTTGATTTACAAGAAGGCCGAGGAAGGAAAAACAGGCTCCCTCTTAGAACCCTCACCCCGATTCCTAAAGAAGGTAGAAGAATAGCAAACATGCTTGAACCAGTTCCACCACTTAATAGAGTGCATAGTAGGGAAATAAAGATGGGGTTTTTCAAATTAATCCTCTCCCATGGGTGAGGGTACCCTTCAAAAGATGAGTTCAAAGAGGCAGGTGGTAGTGTTACAGGGATGCCTCTTGTGTGTGTCATTCATTATACACTCAAGAATGTTTTTCCAGATGTGATAGTGTTTAACCTGTTACCTGGTGGGGTACATGGCTGAGCATATTTTATGAGAGGTTAATGCTGTAAAATCTCATAATTGTTCTCACCCTTTCTGTTCTTTTAGCTGTTTGTTCAATGTAGTTAGTCAAGATTAGTAGTGTTAGACAGACTTAGGGCAGTGATCCTCCTCCTAGCTGAAGATGGTGATGGGCTAAGGCCCAGCTTCATTATCTCACCTCAAATTAATCAAGTGTTTGTGCCTTGCTACACTCACGTGGAGGAATGCTTGCAAGGCCATGTTCTCCAATGGGTGGTTCTATTACCTTTCAAGAAGGAGCCTTTTTTTTTTTTGAGGAATCAATTCACGAAGAAAGCACCAACTCCACAGAGTACTGATATCCCACAAAGCTGTACCTGTTTGCACATCAGATTTGGTTCTGTAGGAAACAATCTAGTGAATTCATAAACTGTTACTAAAAGCTGCTCTTTTTTTGATCAGAGGGTGTGCGTGTGTTTGCACGCACACTTACTTGTGCACTTGTGTGCATGTGTGCACACACTTGTATGCTTGTATGCATGTGTAAAAGGTGGGCACGTGCATGCCATTATGAGTATGTGAAGGTCAGATGACAACTTTGGATTCTAGTAATCACCTTCTGCCTTGTCTGAGTCAGGGTCTTTTGTTCACCACTGTGTACTCCAGGCTACCTCATCCATGAGCAGCTGGTCTTCTGATTCCATCTCCCTGGTCTTTCCCAAATGACCACTTTCATTCTGTATACGAGAACAAAGAAAAATGCAGATGAAGATGTCTTCCTTATTGTGGTAGAGCTGTAGGTGAAAGGAGACCTTTGTCCCTTTGTCATCGCAGCCTTGATATGTGTTAATGGGTTAGCATGCTGAGGCATGAATCATCAGATGACATTAATGATTGCATAGAGCTAATAGTGATGTCTGCTTTTGTTGCATGGCAGCTCTATGCTTCGCTGTTTGTCACTTCAAATTAAAATCGGTCTAGTAGACTCAGCATCTGGCAGACATATTTTATAAACCATTTCCTGTCAGTAAATGATATCACACCTGAAGTATCGGAGCTGTGTTTCTCTCAATAGCCTTGGAGTGTTCCCATTGTGTCTATATAGATGCTGTGCGTCTAAGCAAGGGGAGCACCTATGGTGTGCTATTCTTCAGCAGTTAGACCTAGTGAGAGTCACCCAACTAAAGTTCAAACTCTCACTTCCGGAGTCCAGTTCTGGCACTCTTCCCCAAAGCCCATATCATCTGCCGTGAAGCTATTTCCTTCCTTACTATATCAGGAGTCCTCTAGTGATGGGTAATGGCCATGCTTGAGTGCAGTTGGCCACATGCTGAACTTCTAAGGGGCCAAATGGAGTTGAGTTTTACTGCTTACCCCATTTAAGGGTTACTGTTCCCATCATCCCCTCTCAAGAATTTATCAGGTCCCCAGGTTAATTTTTGCTGTCCACTAGGAAGCAATAGGGACCTGACATAGTAACGAGATTCAGAAAAGGATATATACCCTTAATCATTCTCTCTTTGATGGGTCATACATGCATTAAAAGCATGTCTTGCAGGATAGAGAAATAGATGAGTTCTTGCTACTCTTCCGAAGGATCCTAGTTCAGTTCCCGGAACCATCCTAGGAAACTCACAGTTGCCTGTGACTACAGTTCCAGGGAATCAAAAGCCGTTTTCTGAACTTGTCAGGCACACAAGAGCATACATGCATGCTCATATAATGCACAAACTTATAAATAAAAATAAATCTTAACAACCCGAAGACCAGCTTCCCTGCATCTCTTGGAATGAAACGTAAGGCAGAGCCCCCTGCTTCCCTCTGAATGGTTAGATCACCCAAAACCTTTTTTAAAACCTCAAATACTAAAACTGCCAGAAGAAAACATAAGCAGCACCCTACAAAATGTTGGTGTAAGGAAGGACTTTCTGGACAGGCCTTCATTGCTGAAGAAATTAAGGGCAATTTGTTAACCTTAATTCAGCTCTGAACCTGGATTTCCTGAATATATTGTTCGTTCTGATGAATATTGAGGGTAGTTTTATTTTTCATGCGGGTATATAATGTTTTATTTTATCTTATCCACCCCCACTACTCCCTTTGAGGTTCCCAGAAGCCCACCAACCTTTATCCCTCCCTACTTTATCTATTTTTTTTTAAAATAAACTATTTTTGTCAATAATATCCCCCTGAGTCCAGTTAGTATTGAGTATGTGTGCCCATGCATTGGAACATGGGAGACCTATTTGTCTATAAAGGAAAGGTGACTCACTTCCTCAGCAGTCATCACTGCCAGACCTCAGCCCCTTCCATGCTGAAATTTAGACTGGCTTGATCTTGTGCAGGTCTTGTATGGGCAAACACAGTTGCTTCGAGTTGATTTGTGTGACAGTCATGTCATATCAAGAAGACAGCCAGCCTTTCACAGCACTTCTTCCCTACTCTCTGGCTCTTCTAGTTTCCTATCCACTTTCCCGTCAATATTCTAGAGAGTATTTTCCTATTGATTTGGAGTTGCTATTTCCACACCCTCTGCAATTTTTTTTCCTCTGGCTGAGACTTCTTATGGAAATGGGGCCCTCTTATTTGCAACTCTCTATAAATATACCAGAAACATAAGAGGCTAAGAAGCATTGGTTGGAGGAAAAATTTTCCTCTAGATTACAACAGATGGAAGAAAATATTAAACGGTGTTTTTCAACATCCCTGGTTAACATAACACGAGTCATATTTTCCTGTCTGCAGTTTGTATTTCAGTGATCTTAACTGCAGCAAAGCAGAGACAGCAGAAGGCAACTATATAGAGAAATAGGAAAAAAAAAAAAAGGCATTGCAACCCAGGTGACCACTAATTTAACAAATCTGGAACATTCTGTTCTTCCTTTGTATTTTTATTTTTACCTAAGAAAAGTAACACTGCAACATGTTATTCTTAAAGTTCTAAAAAGGAAACTATTGAACACTGAGCTGAGGAAATGACTCAGTGGGTCAGGTGTTGGTCCAGAGCAAGCCTAGGGCCCAAATCCACCCCAGAACTCATATGAAAAGCCAGGTGTGATGGTATGGTCTTGTAATCTCAGTGCTTGAGAGGCAGAGGCAGGTAGGTTACTGTGGCTTGCTGGCCAGCCAGCCTACTCAACTTGGAGGAATCCAGGTCAGTGAGAGACCCTGTCTAAAAAACAATGGGGTGGATGCACTTGAGGAACAACACACAAGGTTGATATGTGGCTTTTTTTTGCTCTTTGTGTCTCTGTCTCTGACACGTGCGCACATGCACACACATATGTACACATACAAAAGAGCCACATGTTGTTACCTGCTGGGCATTCCTGTTGTGTCCACAGCCTTCATTCATACTTTACAGGCTGCACCAGCTTGTTCTGAAACTAGTGCTGTGGTCCCATCTGTAAGTTGCTCGATAACTCTATTGAAGTCACTGGATGCTCCAGATCTCCATCCGTTCCTGTGTAAAATGAGGAAAGTGGATTCTTTTATGGTTTTATAATTCTTTTCATGCTTTTTCGAAGACAGTGATTTGGGAATGAAATGCATTTATTTGTCCTGTGAAATAAATATTATACAGTTGTAACCAGGCCTTTGAAGTCTCTAGCCCTGAGCTCTTATGCTGAGGTGCTCGGGTAGACTGATTGTCTTGGAGCCCAGGCTGCCGTCACAGTGATCTCTGTGTGGCCAGGCTGGGACTATGTCTATTTGGAATTTGACTGGAGAATTCTAAATTATAAAACTACCGTGCCATATTTTTAAAAAAGCAGATAGGAGGGTGAGGGAGAAGAGGGTAGGAGGGGGAGAACCGGGGTGGGGGGGAGGGAGGGTACTCTGACTGAGAAATAACTTGAAGAAATAAATAAATGTTTAAAAAGAAAAGAACACCTTTAAAACTAACACTAGGTCAAGAAAGATAAGTTGGTGCCAGCGACATAATTCAGTTGATAGGTTGCCTGCCTGACATTCCCAAGACCTGGATTTTGAATACAGAAAGAAAGGAAGGAAGAAATGGAAGGAGGGAAGAAAACTTTTTCAGCTACCCAGGTACTTCTTCCTAGTCTTAGCTCTTTGACAATGAGGAACTGTGGCTTTAGAGTCAAGTGCCCTCTCGGATTTTATAATAATTTATATTTAATACATATCGCGAGGGACTTCAAGTTCTTCTTGGCCTCTTGTCAGTATGGAACCTCTGAGGTATGCTCCATTCCTTTCCTTTCCTTCACACTTGCCTGGTTTTTTTTGTTTGTTGTTTTTGTTTTTTTAAGGATGTATTTTATTTTTATTCATGTGTATACCTGGGGGTGGGTGGGTACATGCATACATGAATACAGATGTCTCAGGAACCCAGGAGAAGGCACCTGATTGTATCTTTGTCATGATGGACATGGTTATTTGTTGATTAAGAAATAAATAAATGAATATAGGAATGAAATGTATATCTTCACTGCAATAGATAGATGCCTCAGGATTGTACTTTGACAGACTTAAGCATATGGGAGAATTTTATGAATGGTGTGTTTATGACAGAAATTTGCTTCCAAGGGAGGATATAGAAAAGCTGTTTCTGGGGAATCTTTAAAACTTTGATAATAGCCATCACTCTTGGAGTTATAAACCATGATGGCCTGGGAGGATGAAGACCTGGCTTTCCATTCCAGGGCTTTGATATAGAGTGCTCACTTATAAAAGATGAGCTGCAGATTGCAGAATACTCCTTGCAGAAGTCCTTTCTGCAGGCACTAAATGGAATTTGGTGCATTGAAAGTTTACTTCCCAAAGGGAAATGTTTACCTTCTGAGAGTGTTTTATGACACTTAGATAACATTTCTCCCAGCCTCTCTCTGCTTGCACACAAGGCCTATAGGAAGGCCACCATCCTGAAAGTGTTGACTGAAGTTATGATTACCTCGTTGGTCTATAATCATTGCATTTAGTGAGTGATGTTTGCATAGATGGCATCTCTCAGTGTTTATGGTAAACACTTGGAATCGTCCTCTGAGACCTATTTGCTTAGTTTGTGAAAAATAATTGAGAGAATATAGTCCTTGTTTATAAATGTCTACTGCTAACAAACAGGCTTAGGCTATTAGGGTTGTTTGCCTAGAATAAAGCAGGAGATTAGCTGTGCTGGAGCTGCAGGGTTGGAGGGGAACAAGTATGCTATTGATGACATTAAACTGTATTTCAGAAATTCTTCCATCTTTTCCGAGGCCTGCCACTTACAGTGGTCACAGTGATTGGAGGTACTTTCTCAAGATGGAAATATGAATCACTTGTCTGAGATTTAATTCCTGTAATCAGTTAAAGCTGTAAAGTTTTGTAGCGAACACTGTTAATATAGAATCAACATGCCCATAAAATGGCTTCATCCTTCACTTCCCTTCCCCTTTCCTGTTCCCTTTCTTTTCCTGTCTCCATATCTTCCCTTATGTTCCTCTTCCTACCCTACTGCTCTGGATGTAGCCAAGATCCTTCTGCTCACGATCCTTCTGCTGATGACCGACTCAGTGTCCCCAAACATTTCTACTACTATCAATATATAACAACCTTGATTTAAGCTATGTGAAGCCATTGAAGTTAGCCAAACTTTCCATTTTAGCTAATAAATAATGAATAATTAATGAGATACTATTTCAGATAGCCCATACTGCTGCCTGAATTTACTGTCGAATCATCTCTTACCATGGATGGCATTTGGCCCCCTAGGCCACTGTATTGACTTAAATAATTTTCAGACTTATAATTTTATTTTTATTTGGATTACAACAAATTTTTCATTCAGGTGCTATTAATGAATTAATACATTTTTCTGTCTGTATCATTGAAACCAAAGCATGACCATTAAAGAAGAGGCCAATCTGATTGGTTTTTGTGTTTAGTAGTATGAGAGACACAATGATAACTAAGCCATCTTCCTAATGATCTTATGGTTAGTAAAACATCATTAAAACATCTTTCCAAGTTAGTATGAAAGCTGAGTTAGATATAGAACTTTAAACTCATGGAGATGGTTAGATAGTAGAATGTTAAAGTCAGGTGCCAAATACATATGGACTGGACATTGGGAATGTATGCTAAGCCATATAACTCTTATAATTGTGGCCTATTTATTTCTGTTGTTTTGTATTGTATTTGTAGTTATAAGAAAAAGAACCATTTTGTGGACTGAAAGGGAGAGCTGTTGGGGGGAAAAAGAAATACCTTAAACAAAAAAAAAAAAGGGAAGAGGATGGGGGGTTGAGGAGGAGGAGGGTGGAAGGGTGGGACTGGAGGGGGGAGTAGAGAGGGGATTGTGATTGAGATGTAACTTGAAGAAATAAAAAATAAATTATTTTAAAAAATGTTAAAAAAAAAATCTTACCGAGGGCCGAGCAAATGGCTCATCTGATAAAGTGCTTGCCCCGTAATCATGATGACCAGAGTTTGATCCCTAGAACCTATCTATATAGAGAATCAGGTGTGGTGGTGAATGCCTGCAAAATCCCAGAGCTGAAGGCAAAGACAGGAAGATCCTTTGAGCTCACAGCCATCAAACCTACTCAAATTGGTGAGTTCGAGTTCCAATGAGAGTTAGAGTCTTAAAATGGGGTGCAAAGCTTCTGAACAGTAATACCTCACTTTGATCTCTGGCCTTTACTTGCATGTACACAGGTATGCATGTGCACTTGTACATGCACAACGAACACACATGCACACACTCATAGATATACATACAAAGTACCCATCTGAAAACCAGCATTAAAATTAGACTCACATATTTATTATATGACAAGTAGTGATTGAAAGACCGAGTCAAGGAGACATCTTCACTCAGTATGCCTCCTTCCCTTCCATCTCATGCAGTGAAAAAAAATTACAAACCACTCCCCAGCCTACCTCTGCAGCATTGGTCTTATGAATATCTCAATCACACAAGTCAATCTTACTTTGTATTATTTTCTAAAGCTCAGCGGTCACCTTTGATGTCAGAAACATTTTAAGAATTGATTTCTCTTCCCCAGACATTCACATTATTGTCAAGAGTGTCCCCAGTGAAGTAGTAATATATTTAGTATACTTCCAGTATGCAAGATACACATAGAGCTTATAAGTCTGTGCGTTTTCAGAGACAAACACAAGAGCATGTGATATGTTATCAGGAATTATACTGTAGGACTTTGTAATAGTTTAGAATAGCTTCCAGATCCTGAAGGCTCAGACTCTCATGGCAGGCTTTCCCAAGTAAAGGGATGAGCAGAAGGCTTATAGGGCACACATCACTGCCTCTATGCCTCTGAAGTCCTGTCCACAAGAGGAGAGGATCTTGAGGTGACATTGATGGAGAAAATGTCCACTGTTTAATAAAGTGTCTTGTTAGGTCTAAATAAATGGAGAAGGACCTTCAACATGTGAAAAGCCGCAACTTCAAACTTCTCCTATGACTTCTTTGTATGGACAGATATATTTAATTTCTATGTGTTTGGATTTTTGTGTATGTGCATACATGAATATGGAGGCCAGAGGACAATCTCAAGAGTCATTCTTTAGATGTGATCCACCTCGTTTTAGAGACAGATTGTCTCTCCAGCCTGTAACCTGCATTGAGCTAGGCTGGCTGATCAGTGAGGAGCCCAAGGGCCCCACCTCTCCTAGCCTCCCTAGTGTTGGGATTACAAGTGTGCACTGCTCTGCTCATATTTTTAAACACAGGTTCTGGGCCTTGTGTTTTCAAGGCAGGTACATTACCAACTGCACCAACAGCTCAGCCTACCATATCCCACAGTGTCCTTCAAACATAAAATGCAAACACTTTATATTGTTTCCTCTCACTCATTTCTATGATCATTTAAGGAAAACTGACCCTCTGCAGATGCTGTTGAAGGGAACTGGGATGTGGGAATATGATGAAACAGATGACTATCTCTTCCTTGAATTAAACAGAACTATAATATTACATGTAATTTTAAAAAAATGAAGCAGAGTCTTTTGTAGCCCAGTCTGGCTTCACACTCACTATGTGGTTGAGGATGGCCTTGAACTTCGTCTGATCCTCCTGCCTCCACCTCCTAAATGCTGGCTTTATAGGTACACATCACCATGAGCAGTTCATGTGGTTCTGGGGTTGAACCCAGGGCTTTGTGCATAGTAGGCAGGCCCTTTACCAACTGAGTTACCCTCCTAGATCCCTGTAATTTAATTGATAACATCCCTCCATGGAAGAGTTCTTAGAGCCTTTCTTTATGGATGAGGAAACTGAAGTTCACACGGGTTAAAATAATTCATCCTACGTACAGCATGGTTGTTCTATAGCTGGGTTGATCTCAGGCATCCCGAGTCTTAACCCTCATTTTCTATTGTTTCCTAGTTTTGCTAGCTATGCAAGAACTGAGGTGTATTGACCTTGGACTAAATGCTTTCTGTGTTCTAAAGTATGTCATGCCCTTGATTATGGTCCTATGAGGAACTATTAATGTCTATGTTTTATGGATAAGGGGAGTAAGGGTAGAGAGGGTAACACCTTGGTGAAGGTCACACAGCCATTGAATGAGCTGAGTCAGGGCAGGCCTGCCTGTCCCATAAGGAACATTCATATCTTATTGCACCCTACAAAAATTAATGTGCTAACCTTCTCAAACACTCAGTGCTTGCATCTGTACAACTTCGCTGTTGAGCAAGTATGTACTTTGTGCTTTAAATGTATGCTACTGTAGTAGACTTTGATTGTCTTTGAGAAGCCAAGAGTCTACCTTGATTGCTTAAGATACAGTCTGTGAGATTGACAGAGTGCCTCATTTTGCCAAGGAGACAAAACATTTCTTGAGAAATGTCTTCAGCTCTCTCTAACTCAGCTGAGGCTTCCAAATAATTAGATTCAAATTCAAATAGCAGTATGAGCTATGCCAGAAATACCATATTAATAAATTCCTCAAAATTGAAGACTGTGGTTAAATTTGAAGTGAATAATATATGTAAATATGACGATTTATATAGTTCATCATTTCTATCCAATTAAAAAATAAGTTTGACTTATATGCAATACTTCAAACAACATTTATTTCTGACTTTCATATAGAATAAAATCTTCCAATTTCTGTAAGGAGAAAAACATCTCAAATGGAGGATGGTGTGTGTGTATGTGTGTTTCTGCACGTGTATGTACTTATATTATCTGTGTTCTGTAAATAAGTAGTTCTGTAAGTAAATACAAATGAAGAGAATATTTGTGTTTTATATATATACTGATTTACCAAGGCAAATAGATCCATGCATTTGTGTGTGCATGCATGTGCACAAAGACAATATTCATCAATGTGTTTGGAAAGATAAAGAGTCAACAGTTTTCTATAGAGCACTGGTTTTTAACCTGTAGGCTACAACCCCTTTGGGAATTAAAGATCCCACCCACAGGGGTCATCAAAGACCATTGGAAAACACAGATCTTTACATTACAATTCATAACATCAGCAAAATTAGAGTTATGAAGCAACAATGAAAACAATTTTATGTCTGAGCGTTACCACAACATGAGGAAGTGCATTAAAGGGTCCCAGAGTTAGTGAGGTTGAGTGCTGTTCTGTGGAGAGAGGGTGTGCCAGAACAGAATGTATCTACACTTCCGTGAGTTAATCTCAATTTTAAGACTTCACTTTAGAAATGTATACACTTAGTATATTGTAACTTACTATCTGAATCTAGAATTTTTGCAATTCAAGGCAAATTTCATTGATGACAGATATATGCAGAGAAAAATCAATTAAAGTGACTTAAATTACAGAACTTTGTAGATTCTTAGAATGGGTCATATCTGCTCCAAAAGTAAGACAGAACCCAACTGCTTTCAGTCCTCACCTATTGATGCTGTGTTATGTTCTTCTTCTGAGACTCAGAGTCCAATCTAGGAAGTCTTCTGCTATCCTTGACTTATATAAATAAGGATTGTGCTGTGTTGAAGTAAGCTACTGCATGAAACCTTCCTACTCCTAGGGTTACAAAGATGACTTCCAGTAATGAGAAAACCAATCACATGATACAGAACACCCCAGGCACATTTAGAGAATGCTAAAAGTGAACTTGTTATTCCTTCAACTAGTAAGGAAGAGAGTATCAAGCATTTATTCTGTCTTTTGGAATTGTAACTATATCGCCAATGAGAGGAAAAGTTTCTCCTTAGACTTCTTAATAACAGAGTGAGTGAGATATCATAAATATATGAAGAATATATTACAGCTCCAAATAAAAACTGTACCTGGTCAGGGATCACTAATGGCCATTAACACAGTAGAGTGGATAGTTACATGTTTGCTATCCCCTCATGGAAAAGCCTAGTACTACCTATGAAGTAAGCAAAGTCCCCACCACAATGTACTGACTGTACCCTCAAACTATGTTTCAGAGCACACTTTTCCTCCTCTAAGTTGCTTTTGTCATGAAGTCTGTTACAGCTACAGGAAAATTAGCCAATTGATTGGACAAAAACTCAATGTCAACAAAGTGACCACCGATCTGCAGAATGAGAGACACCCTTAGGACAAACTGACCAGCACCTTTTCCTTCAAAGGAAGTTGGAAACTGATTGCATCAAGGAGAATGGCTCAGTTGTCCTTTGACCTGACATCGGGGGTGTGTGTGTGTAGGGCACACAGATTTCATTCTATCCATTTTCTGAATGTGTAAGGCAAGCAGTAGATACTGTGAAACATCTGGCTCTGGGTCGTCTCTAACAGAAATAAGACAATCATTTGTGAGCCAGTCTGGTCCACCATGGTGACCTTGGGCCCAATTTAGTGACATCTGGACATGTGTAGGAGGCAAATTATAGCATCGTTCTGACAACAATTTTATATTAAACCAAATGGCTGCTGCTCAGCTGTCCACACAAAGGCTTGGAAGGCTTTCAAATGTTTCTGGGTCTCGCTGCAGATGGTGAAGCCATTCTTGTGCACGACGGCTGACGGTTTCAGCTGAAAGTTAGCATCAGAAGCACAGCCACAAATTATACTGTTAATCCATCCCTTGGACAGATATTTATAGTGACTTCATTAGGCTCCAGACTCCCCGTGTGCTCCTGCCTGTGTATGTACTCATTTTGTTCCTTCAGCTAAGCAGTGCTTTGCAGCATCACACATACTGTGATGATGAATGAATGAACACTCAGAGATCAAGATTTGAGACCAGAAGGAAATCCACACAATGGAGGCAGTGTTTCATCCCCAAAGTTTCATGCTTTTCCATGTGTGTTTCCATGTGTGTGCGTGTGTGCAGATATCAGGTATCTCTCTCAGTGTCTCATGCCATTAACTTTTGAGACAGGATTTTTACATAAACCCAATATCACTGATTCACCTAGGCTGACTGGGAAGCATTAGGGAATCTTCCTGTCTTCACCTCCACAGCCACCAGGAACTTCTTATAGCTCCTCAGGGATTGATGGGCCTTGTGAGTCCCTCCTGCTAGTGACCATTAGCTGAATGCGTATTTCTTTGTTCTTTTTAAAAATTTATTTCAAGTGTATCTTTTCCTCCCAACATCTCCCCCTTTTAGTCCAATAAAAGGCTCTTTTTCTTATAACAATAAATACAAATATAATACAAAACAATAAGAACAATTAGACAACAGTTATGAAAATTATAAGTATAACATACATTCCCAATGTCCAGTCCATATGTATTTGACAACTAATAATAATATTCTATTATATATCTCGATGAGTTCAAAGTTCTATACATAACTCAGTTTCCATCCTAACTTGCATTTCTTAGTCAAAGTAGAGAATGCATGGAAACGGGTCTCCACCTCCTTATCACACTTGGCATGGGCTATCGACTGAATCATGCCTTTCTTTTTTTTTTTAATAATTTATTTTTTATTTCTTCAAGTTACATCTCAATCACAATCCCCTACCTACTCCCCCCTCAGCCCCACCATCCTCTTCCCTTCTTTTTTTTTTTTTTT
>CAJQZJ010033263.1:6130325-6158068 GCA_907164525.1 Lophiomys imhausi
TTTTTTCCTCAAAGAGGTTAGATGTTATATTAGTTACCTTTCCTATTGCAGTGACAAAATACCTCACAAAAGCAATTCAGGGAGGGAGGGGTTTATTTGGGGTCATAGTTCAAGGATACACATAGACTACCCTGGTGGGAAGTCATAGCAGCAGAAGTATGAGGCAGCTGATCACATGACATCCACAGTGAGGAAGCAGAGAGATGACTGCTGGTGCTCAGCTCACTTTCTCCTTTTTATTCAGCTTGAGAACCCACCATGGGATAGTGATGCCCCTTTTAAACTGTGTCCATGCTGGCTGCCGCCATCTTGGAATGAGAACATAGTGCTGCCCCTTTCAAGGTGTGTTTTCTCACCTCAGTTAACCCACTCTCGATAATCTCTCATGCACAAGCCAGGGGCTAGTCTGATTTAAGTAATCCCTGCCATGCACTCTCAGGACCCTGTCTCTGTGGTGACCCTAGATCCTGTCAAATTGGTAATATAAACCATCACACTTGCTAACATAAAACAAGAAGATTGGGCCTGGGCTTGGGGCTAGTGCAATTCATAGAGCCCTTGCTTGGTTGGCATTGACAGGTTCCAGGGTTTGAACCCCAGTACCACAAAGGAAAGCAAAGTAAAAACAGTGAAGGCCAGGGTCTCAGAGCCACACCATGGAGAAAACATGGATGTCTGCAGAAGTATATTATGAGCTGAAGAGGAACTTGTGCTTCTGTTATATAAATGGAAGTGACACTAGGAACTAATGATCTTTTTCTAAGGAGAGAGTCAACTCTCAGCTTATCCCTTTATGCAACGGTCTCAGGAAGCAACTAATCCAGGTGTCTGTTGATTAAAAATACAGGGTGGTTGAAGACAAATCTTTTTAATTATCCAATATATATTTATTAATAACTATATGCACTTATAACAAATATAAATAATTATCTAACTAGTAGCCTTAAGAATGACTATAACCCCAGTTACTTAACAACTAAACCTATTAATACCTTAGTACCTATAACAACTATTATCTAAAAACTAATCCTAACCTTTTAGAAGGATACAGTCTCTGGGGCAGGTCCTCAGTTGTCAAGAACACCTCAGGAATAGATTCTTTAAGGCACTTAGTCAACACTCTTCCATGAGCATGCTCAGAAGCATGGGACCCCCCAGGTGATTCTAGGTCATGTCAGGTTGACAATTAACACTGACCATTGCAACTGACTCTTAAGTGGCCAGCATCCAATACCCTTTGTGTTCATTGCTTTCACCAGGATGCCCTGAGCGGCCAGCTCTCAGCCACCCCAGCTCTGAATGCCCTATTTTTCCAGCATCCCCAGCTATCTTCAGATAACTATAATTTATTGTGTGTCTTGGAGTATTGTTGTACCCATTCAGCGTAATGAGACTGGCACACAATTATTATTCTTTTCATTTGTAATTAGGAATACAAAAGTCTTCACAAACAGCTGAATGAGTGGGGTCTGAATCAGATTATTATTCCAAGACATCCTTTTATTATGGTTGTCAGTGTGAAGGGATTTAATTGGTACCAGTTCAGCACAGTTAGCAAATGTGCAAGTTAAATATTGTTTAACAGCCTTCAAACATGATAGTCTGTAAAGCCTGGCTGAATCTCTTTTTTCCCATAATGAAGTTTTGGGGCCTGTAAAATAATAATAATAATAACAACAACAGGCCAAAGATACACTTCTGTGAAAGAGCACGTGCCAGATGTTTCAGGGCTCTAGGTTCAATCTCCATCACTGCAAAATTTAAATTAAGAAGGGCTGGGAGTGCAGTTCAGTTGGGAAGAGTGCTTACTTAGTAGACATAAAGCATTGTATTCTGTCTCTAGCACCACATCTACCAAGCATGGTGCTGTACTCAAGGTTATTCTCTGCTACATAGAGTTCAAGGCCAGCCTAGGTTACATGAGACAAAATAACAGCAAAAAAAAAGGAAGAAAAGAAAAAACAAAACAAAGCAAAAACAGAAGAAAGAAACAGCCGTAACAACATGAACACACACATGTATACAAGTATGTGATATGTTTTCATACACATACAATGGTCGACACTGACTTCTTGTTGGAGAACTACATTATGTATATATATTTTAATAGATTAACAATTCCTTCTAGAGTCCCACCATTTTGTACATTGGCCGTTAGTTACATGTGGTATCGTCAACTTTAATTATAACAACATAAAATTCAGTCCGTCAGTCTTACTAGCCAACTTTCCTGTGCTCCATGACTTCATATTCTACTGAAATATCCCCGTTCTGCAGAATGACGGCACTTCCGAACACTCAGATGGAAGTCATCTGAACTATGCTTCTGAGGAGCTTTGGGTCATCAGTTCACTGTAGAGTCTTCAGCTTTGTATATAAAATGCTGCGGCCACCAGGAGACAGCAGCAGCAGCGGCGGCAAATCCTGGCCTAATCCTTCAAATAATAAGTCATCTAGTAGAGAATTTTTTCCCAGTTATAGCATTTTGTTTGACTTTTCTTTTTCTTTTTTTCCCCCACAACATTTATTTATTTCTTCAAGTTACATCTCAATCACAGTCCCCTCTCTCCTCCTCCCCATCCCAGTCTACCCTCCTATCCTCTTCCCCCTCACCCTCCTATCTGTTTTTTTTTAAATTTAAGGTGTATCTTTCCCCCCAACAGCTCCCCCTTTTAGTCCAATAATAGGTTCTTTTTCTTATAACAATAAACACAACACAAAATAATAAGAACAATTAAGCAACAATTGTGAAAATTATAAGGTATAACTTGCATTCCCAATGTCCAGTCCATAAGTATTTGGCAACTGATAATAATATTCTATTATCTATCTATCTTGATGAGTTTAAAGTTTAACTTAAGCTTTAAATATTTAACTCAGTTTCCATCCTAACTTGCATTACCAACTTAAAGACATCTTCTTAGACCCAGAACATCCATTTAATTCCTAAACAACTAACTATCTAGTATTCAACCACATCAGAGACCTGAGAAGGATAAATATATCTGAATAAACAGGAAGTGCAGAGCCAGCAGCTTCCAAAACTAAGAAGTGACAGACAACTGGCTACGTGGACAGTCCCCAGTGTCTCTCTATAATGTTGGAGCATCTATCTTCAGCCTTTTGGCCTAGTATCTCTGACAGACATCAATTGTAAAGTAGGAATTATGAAGGACTTGCCTACCCTGTCTATACGAGATTAGAGACAGGTAGCAGCTCAATGGTATCATCAAAAACCCTGTTGAATTTTATTTTCCTATGCTGTCAACAATACCATATAGACTTCCTGTTTTTAATCCCCTTGCCTTGGGTTACAAACTGAGTCCTGCCACTCTAGGCATCCCATTTCCGTTGAAACACAAAGTATGGGGAAGAGTAAAAGCTTCAGGTTGCCAGTAGGCTCTACGTAAACATTGTCACTGGAAATGTATCTTACAGCCAACCCTAGCTTCAAAGGATGTTGGGAAAGTACACACATTCCTTTCTAACCTCTGTTGTATGAAGTCGCAGGGAGAAAAAGACTGATATTAACTCTGAGTTAGCTCACTGTAGGAACATTTTAAAGGTTCTCCCTGCCTGGGACTAGATGTCCCTATTGTTTTTATTTCTTTATCTTTATCCCATTGTAGTGACTTAAAATATGTACTTTCCACCCCGGTGATCCTAAGCAGAGTATCATTATATATTTTGCAATATTTTATAACTATAATATAATATTTTCAGTGACAGTATCTGAACAAATCTCAGTATGTGTCTTTTCCAAATAAATACCAACTAACACCTTTTTAACAGTGAAGAACAGCCAAGGAAGTTATGACCTGAAACTTTGTATTGCTGTGCCTCAGGGTGATTATGTTGGTTTAATCAAAGTGCCATGAGTTGATTAGAAAACAAAATATTGTTAACTAAACTGGTTCTAAAATTGCAAGATTTATGAATTAAGGGACTGGAGAAATAGCCCAGTGATTAAGAGCGCATGCTGCTCTCACAGAGGCCCTGAGTTCAACTACCAGCACCCACATCGGGCAACTCAGATATAATTCTAGCTGCTGAGAATCTGACTTTTCCTTCTTACTTTTTTGAGTACTGCTCTTCTATGAGCATACACTCACATAGACATGCATACATACACATAGATAAAAGTAAAATATCTACGTAAATTTTGTGAATCAAGTAAAAAATGGTGCTAGATATTTTTTCTTTAAAATAATCCTAATAAATGCCAGACTTCATGTTAATGAGCAGCAAGAAAATGGCTAGCCTAATTTAATAGAAACTCTAGCACAATGATTTTCATTGTATCTCAGTGGGTGACACTTGCCCCCAAACTTGTTGACCCATGTTCAGTATCTGGATCCCATAATGGAAGGAGAAAACAGAGTCCCACAAGCTGTCCTTTGACTTCCACACATGGTTTGTGGCACAACTGTACATATATATGCAAATAAATAAATAGAAGATAGATAGATAGATAGATAGATAGATTGATAGAAAGATGTAATAAATAACTCCAGGGTATAATAAAAATATTTGAAAGTTCTCCAAGTTGAGACACAGGATTCAGAAATTCTTAAAAAAAAAAACAAAAAACAAATATATTTTGAGGATTTTGAGGAAGAAGTTATATAGAATATAGTAGTGCCTACAACAATGTAAGATGTAGAAAGAACGACGGCTGTCTAAATCCTGTGAGAAAACACCTCAGTGCCTGAAGGTTGTTATGAACCCCATCTGATCTCTCCAACTGCCTAGGTGCCCTTCTCATCTCTTCCGTAGAGGCTTCCAGTAGAAGAAGACAGAGGGCACGGTCCCTCTCTAGCCATTCAGCTTTCTCTGGACATCTATCATACATTGTCTTGGAGCTTGCACTTGTAATATTTCTTAGGTTTACTATTGGACAATTTTCACGCATGCATATAAGTCATTCTGATTAATCTTGCCATCTCTACTCCCTCTTATCTCTTTCACACCCCTGTTAACCCCCTCCTCCCTTCATGTCTTTTTGTTTTTTTTTTTTTCTGACCAACTGATTTATATCAAGGCCTTCTGTGTAACCAGAGGTTGGGAACTGGCCATTGTGGCTGTTGGGCTCTCTATCGGGTATACAACTGAAGACAATGACTGCCCTTCCCCAGTATCCATCAATATCCAATAGTTCAGCAGGGACAAGAAGAGCTCCATAAACCCCTTCCTGATCCATGATTGCCTTGTGCAGGCCCAGTGCAGGCAGCTGCAGCTGCTGTGGGATTGTGTTAGTAATGGCTGTGTCATGCCCAGAAGACAACATTTCACAGATTTTCTCCCTATTTTCCGGCTCTTATGTTCTTTCTGTTCCCTCTTCCATCGTGTTCCCTGAGCTTTAGAGGCATGGTGTAAACGTCTTGTTCAGAGAGTTCTCCTTGCTATCCCAAGAGCTGACATTGCCCCCAAGGGATTCTTCTAGCCCAATATGTTACATCCTTTTCCCTTCTCCCCCAGCTTGAGCTAACTGAGAGGTGATCAGAAGTCCCTTTGAGTGCCTTTCCTCCATAAACTTGTGCATTTCCATTTTCGCAGGTTGTCATTGTCTTATTCCTGACCTCTCATAGACATTAGCTAATATAAAAAGATAAGTTATGTCACTATAGAAACAGATTAAGCAGGACTCTTTTTTAATATTTATTTATTACTTCAAGTTACATCTCCATCACAGTCCCTTCTCCCCACCCCTCCCGGTCCCACCTCTCACCCTCTCCCCCCCTCCCACCTAACCTACTCCTCCCGAGTGGGGTGCCCCTACATATCAACCCCTCTCAGTTCAACAGTCATATGAGGCTAAGAGCTTCCCCTTGCACTGGGGGCCTATATGGCAACTCCATTAGGGCAAAGTGTCCCACTAACAGGCAACAAGGACTATGTTCCTGTTCCTTTTGGTGTGTTGGTTGTAGGATAGTTATCATGTACTATATGGCTGAACTCCAATTTTAAGTTTATAGATGCCATGTTAAGCAGGACTCTTTCATATCACATATTTTCATTACACTTGGGTAAACTTTTACCTCTAGTTAAGAGCAGTTCTTGGGAGCTGGAGGTCTGAGCCATCCAAAGCATTTGCTGAGGCAAACGATAGGGTGAGGAAGGAAGAAAACTATTGAGCCCAGCTTACTTAAGGAACAGAAGGGGAGTAATTTTTTTTCATAAACTTACCTCTGCCTTAAAACTTAGTGAAACAAAACTATGCTGACCCAAAGACAGTGAACTTGAAGCCGCTTGGAAAAGTTCCATTTCACCTCTCTAGGACATAGGCTGATCCTATGTACCCTTATTGTCCATCCACACAGCACCTAACCCAGTTTGCAGTGCCCCGTACAGTTCACTGGAAGTAGAAGGGATAAAGGAGGCACAGGATGGACAGCTGTTACTGTGGAGGTAACTCTATACCAGGTTCAAACGGGGCAGAATCAGTACAGCAGCAGCCTCACACAGCAGAGGAGAAAAGGCTTGGCTCAGTGCCAATGCTATTATATCTGTGGTTGCTTCCTTGATTGTAAGAAGAAAGTAAAGTCCCACAGGCTCTTCAAGTAACTTTGCTTAAACTGAGAACAAGAAGCAGGACAGTGGCATCTGCTGAATATTATCAAACCCCCAATAGAATATACTTAACCATGGCTGTCCATAGTGAGTCGTACCATCTGGATTCTGCAGATCATGTTTCATGTTAACTCCAAGACTGTATTTCCCTAGCCAGGAATACAGGAAGTAACTGAGAAACCATAATTTTCAGGGACCTCAACAAGAGTAGAAGTTTCTTTGGATGTGAATATGTGTATGAGAGAATGTGTGTGTGTGTTATACTTGTGTGCATGAATGTATGTGATCACATGCGCAAGGATTGACGTGTGTAGAAGCCTCAGGTACTCATGGACCAGCACACATGCACATAACACCCATTCATACAGTCACGTGTGCACATCTGCCCCCTGTCCACTAAATAAACTAAAAATATTTCATGTCAAAGGCCACCAGGATCCCTAGCAATATATATATATATATACATATATTATATATATATATTTAATCTATAATGTTTGAGAAATCCATTAGCTAGAGACAAATGACAATTGCTAGAACCAATCAAGTGAGAACTTTGGTAAAAGGAAGAGGTAAAAATTGAGTTACTAATGACATGTGACTGAGAAAAAGAGACAGAAACAAGGGTTTGACTTGAACAATAGCTGTGCATCAGAAAGAAAAATTGAGAATTTTCAATAAATCCATTGTAATGCAGGGCTGATCTAGGACCTTCTAAAATATTCTACAGCACAACTTCTAAAAATCAGTTCATTGCAGACACTTCCCCACATGACTCTGTACAGAGTTACCTTGTTGGTTTGTTGTTGTTGCTTACTTCATACTTTTTGGACACCAAGTCTTGCATAACTCTGGCTGGCCTCGAACTCTTTGTGTACCTGAGGAGAACCTTGAAATCTTGGTCCTTCTTGGTGCTGCCTCCTGAGTTCTGGAATTACAGGCGTACACTAATGTACCCAGTCTATATATGCTACATCTGTGGTGCTGTGGATGGAATCCAACCAGGGCTTTATGAATACTAGACAAGCAAGCCCTCTGTTCACTGAACTACATCCTCAGCTACCTTATTATTATTTTAAATTGAAGCATAATACTTCCTAGAATAGCTATGATTGCACAAGCTTGTCCTTTATTTCCTATTAGTAGTTATTTAGAAATTGTCAAACACGCTACAATGGGCCTTCTTTTAACATAGGAGATATTAAATGTTTTTAAATTCTTTAAAAATCTCTTCATTCTTTAAATTTTCATACATTTATGCTATGTACCTTGAGCTCTCCCTAGCACTCCCACCCCGTCTCCTTCCAACTTTATGTCCTCATTTTTATTGCTGCTAATAATCCACTGGATACTTTTTTTTAATAATTCATAGACATGAACCCAGACCTCAGTGCTTCTAAACAAAAGTCCCCATGTTTTGAAAATGGATAATGCCCAAGAAAATAACTTATCAATGTCAGTCTTAATTTCTTTCATCAGCCCCGAGGTAGGCTGGGAGAATTGTGGTTTAGCCATCATCTTATCTCTGGCTCAGTGTCCTAGGCTCCTCTCATTTTGCACAGGATCAGATAAAAGGATGCTTGCTTTATCTTTGCTCTGCCACCCTGGTGCAGCTAAAAGCCTTTCAAGAAGGGGGGAGGGGCAGAATGAGTGGAAAGGTTAACAGGTTATGAAGCATTGTCCCAGCCAAGCCAGAAGCACTGAATCAGTTTCCAATATGTTCCTCACAGAGGTAAAATCCTATGCTCTGGAGATGTTATTGTTTGATTATAAAAGCAGGTGGAATCTGGAGAGAGACTTTCACGCCACCTTGATAAACAGTCTCTGCCTTTAACTTGATTGTGTCAACTCCCAGATGGAGGCGAATTATGCTTTCGGGTGACTCTCTGCCCATCTGAAAGTTAGCGTTGAACTCTCTCCTCAAGAGCTCATTGTGAAGGAACTCGGCCTGTGCAAGAACTTATTTGGAGTCGTTCTCAGCCACCCCACTTCCAAATAAACTCATTGTATTTCCAAATATGTCATTTCCCTGGCTGTTAGCCTATTCCTCAAAATGGTTTCTATGTCAGAAGCAGGTGCAGATAATTCTGATTTAAACTAGGTATTAAAGCCAGTCCCTTCCTTATGTAATATTTGTTTTTATTTTAAAAAACAAAACCAAACAAAAATCTGTTCCTTGGGGCTAGAGAGATGGATGGCTCAGTGGTTAAGAGTATGCAGGGCTCTCCAGAGAACCCAAGTTCAGTTCCCAGTACCTTTATCAACTGGCTTACAAGTACTGCAGAGACTGACTCCCTCTTCTAGACCCTGCCAGCACCTGCACTCATGTGCATACACACACACACACACACACACACACACACACGCACGCACGCGCGTGTGCACACACACACACAATTTAAAAATAATAATAATAAAACTTCTCAGGGTCAGAAAGATGGCTCACTAAATAAAGTGCTTGTCATGTAAACTCAAGAGCCTGAGTTCAGGTATGCATAAATCATGTAAAAAGCCTGGTGTGGTGTCTGTAACTCCAATGCTAGGTTTTGGTGGGTATGCAGAGAAAGTTGGATCCCAAGTACTTACTGGAAAGCCAGTGTAGCCAAAATAGTGAACTTCAGGTTCAGTGAGAGTCGGTGTCTCAAAAAATAAGGTCAAGAGTAATAAAAACACCTGAACTCAACCTCTGACCTCCACAGGGACCCACAGAACTGAGCCCATCTGAACACAGATGCAAGGGAGGAAATATATACCTTATATTCACAAAAAAATTTAAAACTTCTCAGTGTTTCTCATACACAGTGCTATAATTTATTTAGATATTTGCTTTCTTAAATTAGCATATGCATTAGTGCCTTAGCACTGTAACAAAATACTTGAAAAGATAAACATAAGGGAGGAGGGCTTGCTTGGGTGCACAGTTTAAAGGAATGCAGTTCATTGTGCCTGCTCAGAGCTGTTGCTGGGCAGTGCCCATAGGTGCTCATAACATGATTCCAACCAGGAGGCAGAGAAGGTCAAACCAGAACTTGATTGGGCTATCACACAGAAGGTCCAACCCTAAGCCACACTTCCTCCAGCGATGTTCCAGCCCCTCTCAGTATCTCAAAACCATGCCACCAGCTGGGGACACATGTTAAACACGTAAACGTATGGGAACATTTCATATTGAACCAATGCAACATATATTCATTGAACACATCAGTAGGTTTCACTGATGACTTTTTCATGCTTTGATAATATTCTCCTCTCCAATTACTTGTATACTTTCTTCCCTTCCCATTGATCTCTTTCCTATTTGCAAATAATCTCCCTTAAGCGCTCATGTATGTTTAAATCTAGATCCCATATGTCTGAGTCTGGTTTACTTTATTTAACATAATAGGTTCTATTATGTTTTCTTGCAAATAATGTAGTTTCATAGTTCTTTATTACTGAATAAATTATGTGTGTGTCTTTATGTGTGTTTGTAGACATGTGTCACAATTCATCTATTCATCTCAGATGTGTAGGCTAGTTTAACGTCAAGTTAGTTACTTTACATGTTGCTGGGGCATAATACCTGAGAAAAGCAACTTAAGGGGCTTACTAATTCTCACAGTTTGAGGGTGTCGTCCATTGTGATGGGGAGTCATGGCAGGAGGAGCATGAGGCAGCTGGTCACATGGCCTCCACAGTCAGGAAGCAGAGAGAGATGAGTGTTGATGTTCAGCTTGTTTCCTTCTTTTTATTCAGTCCTGGATCCATCCTTGAAATGGCACCACACACATTCAGAGTGAATTTTCCTATCCTAATTAACCTGATCCAGAAGCTCCCACACAGACAGGCCCAGAGGTTCCTTTCCATGGTGAATCTCTGTCTCATCAATTTGACACTCAAGGTTAACCATCCCACATATTGTGGTTGTTGTGAGTAATGCCATAGGTGAGCATGGGCATGCAGGGATAGCTGCGACATGCTACTTAACAAAATTAAGGAGACATGTGGGAAGGAGGAAGCAGTGTACTATGCTGTTGATGTTGAGGTCAGAGACTCTGAAAGTTTGGACCTTATGGCGTGATGTGAAATATTTCATCTCTCTATCTCAGACCCATCAGCCATAAAGGGGAAGACTATTCTTAGAAAACCCCCCTTGTTTGTCTAAATAAACATATTGAGTTGGCCTGAGGAACTGGCATTACCATCTAAGCTTCAAAATATCCATTAGTATCCAAATTTAGTTCCTGCTTCCCATGTATCTGCAGGAAGATGGCACTTCGGTCGCAGGATCTGAGGCTATTTTTTAAAGGTTGTAAAGCTTGCACCACTGTTTCCGGGCAGTTTAGAGTTAACAGTCGTGTTAGCCCTGCTCACTTGCTGAAGGTTTTGCACTTTGGATGAGTGCGTCTGCTGGTTCTCAGTCTAACAGCTGTGGTGCTACCACTAAGAAACCTAGGTTCCAGTTCCTCCTTTCATATCTACCCCTTGCTATAGCTTTGAGTAAATCCCCAGGTCTTCCAGAACCTCTACCCCCCCCTCATCTCCCAAATGGAACACATAGTAATCTTGTACATACTCCTGACAGTATTCTAGGTGCAAGCAGGAGCCAATTGTGGGTCTTCATTGTTGTAGTTACTGTTGCTGAGGGTTATTTAATGCCTAGATAGCTGTGGACTTTGTATTTTTGCTTAGTGAAGGTGGTCCATGAGGAGGTGTTATCGTCTTTCTCATATTTCACAGCAAGATGGCCACAGTATTAGTGTAAAAGACCAGACTATCTTAAGAATGCAAGGAGTTTGTCATGGAAATTTCTGGCCATAACCCTCATGTGTCAGGAAAAAGGTCTGAGTTTTCTTTCTGGCCTAAAGTACCGCATTTGCTGAATGGATGAATGAAATGATGAAGGCATCCGAATCCCTGCCACCAGTCACACACCATATTTTACTGAGAGCCATACCCACCTTCCCACTCATACTCTTCCTCCAAGGCTGTCCCAAAACATACTGCTTCACACCCTTGTCAACTTCCAATTTCCAAGAGGACAATAATGGGAAGTGTGGTACCTTCTCCACAGGTAGGAGTGAGTCACCTTCATTCTCTGGTGCTCAGACAGTAAGGCTTAGCCATAAACCAATTTCAGTTCAGTTACTAAATATTTATTAGACTTTGACTCATCCTGAGCCAGTGTGCTGAGCCCTCCAGGGATATGAGAATGTTGTCCGGGTTTGATGAGCATCTCTGATCTGATTCTGAACCAAGACCCGTATTTACATCTTTTTTCCTTAACTTTAGTGGGAGATTGAATCACTCAGTCTCTTGCCTCGATACTGGACCACAAAGAAAGGTCAGTTTCCATGGATATCTTGGTACTTAGAGGTTGTTTTTCCCCATTAGGCATTACCACAAAGACTTTATCCTTGTAGAGAGTCCTGTCATTGTGAATGATCAAGAACTTGCTTTGCTTTGTAGTTCTTCAACAATGTGAACTTATTCTTCCTGGCATCCTGGAAAAGACAAATAATTTCTTTTAAACAGATGGCGCGTGGAGCCATTGTTTAAATGTCATCTCTTCTACTGTTTACTGCCCTACTTAGTCAGGGAGATATTTACATGTTGGATTCACTCCAGCAGTGAGTATGTGATGTAGAGAGAAGGGATGCTTATTTGGATACTACTTCCTAGTAGAACTGCTTTGGGGATGGGGGGGGATGGCTCAGTAGAAAAAGTGCTCGACACACAAGATGTAAGTGTCTTTGGACCCCACATAAAAAAGACAGACATGGTAACAA
This sequence comes from Lophiomys imhausi, assembly GCA_907164525.1. NCBI lineage: Eukaryota > Metazoa > Chordata > Mammalia > Rodentia > Muridae > Lophiomys > Lophiomys imhausi. The sequence goes on from CAJQZJ010033263.1 coordinate 6,142,664, forward strand.
AAGCTTATAATTCCAGTGCTGGGGAGGTGGAGACAGGGGCATGCTAGTATACTCAAGGAGTTCCAGGACAGAGAGAGACCCTGTTTCAAAAAAACAAGACTGACGCTGCCTAAGAAATGACCCAAGGCTGTCCTCTGAACTCCACATAAATACAAAAATGCATGTACACCTGTACACATATGAACACACACACACACACACACACACACACACACACACACAAAGAAAAGAGCACCTTGGCTATTATAGTTAGATGTGCTCTTGACAGATATGGATACAGCTAACTATGACATTTTAGTTTTCTTTCTTGTGGCAGCTAAACTATGTACACTAGTTTTTTTTTCCACCTAAATAAAATACCCAGATGAATTGGTTTTTTTGAAAGATTTATTTTTCATTTTTTGTATTCATCTATGTAGGGTCTGTGCACTCATAGATGCCATGGAAGGCCAGAGGAGGGCTTGCATCCCCTGGAGCCCTGGTTGTGGGCTGCTGGATGTGGGTGCTGGAGACTAAATCTGGATCCTCTGAAAAAGCAACCTATAGTCTTAACTACTGAACCATCTCTCCAGGCCAAGGTGGCTTTCTTTCTAAGATTTTATTTTTATATTTAATTATGTATATACCGAACCATCTCTGCAGCCCCAGCAGACTGGCTTTGCTTAATTCTTTACAGTGTTTTCCAGGATTATAATGAGATTTGCAGCAGTCTAGTTTAGTTTCCCAGTAGACTCTGTGACAAGGATTCAAGGTCAAGTAAATTATCAAGAAGTGCAGGAGAGAGCAATAAGGGACATCCGGCAGGGAAAGAAAGCCAGCCTGCAAAAGGCATTCTGTCACACCAGCTATCCCCAGAATGAGCTATATAATTTGCACAACTCAGTACAAAATAAAACGCATGTCCCCTTGTTCAAAAGTTATTAGAGGCCCAGTGAGGTGGCTCAGGACATAAAAGTGCATGCTGCAAAAACCTGACAACCTGAATCCAATCCCTAGATCCTACCATAGAAGATAACTGACTCCACAACATAGTGTTTTGAACTCCAGTTGTGTGCCATGACATGTGCAGACCTATGTGCTCAAATACATACCATATATAACACACATATATATATAATGATAAGTAAAATAAAATGGTAAAGTTGCTAAGAATTGTAACACCTGGAGATATGGTTCCATTGGTAAAATGCTTGTCTTGCTATCCATAGAACCCACATAAAAGCAGTAATGATGAAGAGCCAAGCACTTGTAACCCCCCCCCCAGCGCTGACAGAGAGAGTGTGACCACTGAAGTAACTAGCCAGTCAGCCGAGTCTCCCTAGTAGAGAGACACTGTGTCAAAAAACAAAAAATGGTGAACAGTGTCAGAGAAATGACAAACAGAAATTGTCCTCTGGCCTATAAACACACACACACACACACACACACACACACACTCTCTCTCTCTCTCTCTCTCTCTCTCTCTCATGAACACATAAACACACACAAACTTTTAAGATAGTAACAGTAGCAGAGAGAGCCCTGTTATACATGTCACGGGCCATGGCTTTTATGTTAGGTGACAGCTTAGTGTGAAGTGTTGAGCACAAGTCTTAGCATTCTTCCTCCTGAGGAGTCACCACCACCTCCCACCACTGTGAACACAGAATGGCTTCTGCAGAGCAATGTGGTTACTTGGGACATGCTCAAGCATTGAGGTCCCAGGAGAGTAGGCAGGTCACCTTCGGTACCTAATAGGCTACCAAATACTCATTTACTTGTGCTCAAAGCAGGGTCAAATGTCTCTATAAGTGAGCCACAATTTAGTGGGCACTCCTGCTAAAGCTTGCCATCGTTAATCTCAACAGTCAGCTTAATGAACAATAGAATCACATAAGACAAACCTGTCTGGACTTGGCTGAGGGGGCTTATCTTCATTACATTAATTGAGGTGGAAGACCCAACCCACCGTGGGTGGCACATTTTCTCTGGGTTGGAATCCTGGACCAAATGAACGGAGCAGTCATAGGTTCTCTACTTCTTGACCGTGGCTGAGATGTGACCAGCTGCCTCAAGCTCCTGCTGCCTTAACTTCATAGCCATTGGAGACCTTAACCTTGATCCACGATCCAGAATAAAACCTTTTCCCTTAAGTTCCTTTTGTGAGGATGGTTTTTTTTAATCATAGCAACAAGAAAAGAAACTAAGACAAGCCCCATCCAGGAAAATACTCACCTCTGGTCTTCTGTTGTCTGCCTGCTTCTTAGCCAACTCTCAGGACACCTGTCATTTTTGCATGTAGAAAGTCAAATATGGGTGAAAAAAGAAAGAGCCATGATCTTGTGTTCTAAATCACAGGTGTATTTGTTTGCAAATGTTATGACACTAGAGGGCTAATTTCTTCCCTCATGTGTTTCGTCTGTCTCTTCAGGAAACAGATCTAGAATTAGTCTCAAGATTTGTCTACAGAATCTGAGGCCTCTATCTCAGAAACATTCAGAAAACAGTTTTAAAGTTGTCTCATTCCTAAATCGTGGCAGTTTCTTCAAGCTGGGGAAAGAGCTAGGGGAATAGTTTTGTTGGTGAAGTATTCACTGCCAAAGCCTCAGGGCCCACATAGGGTCCTCAGAATCATCTGAAAAGCTAGGCATGGGAGTGTGCACTCCAGTGTGGGGAGACAGAGACAAGTGGATTCCAGGGTCTCTCTGTCAGCCAGCCTAGCTCATCTGCAAGTTCTAGATCAGTAGGAAACCCAGTCTAAAAAAAAAAAAAAAGACAAGGGGAGAGTTTCCTGAAAAATGACTCCCACAGCTGACCCCTGACCCACATGTATACTCAGATGTAGAGATTTCACACACACACACACACACACACGCTCGTGATTTGGGAGGGGTCATGTTGGCAGGTTGCCTTCTGGTGAGTGTGTCCTACATAGTGTGCTTCTGTTCTGTGAGCTGGGTGATGTCCCCTGCTCCATTTCCCCTCATCATCACCGGCTCCTTCACTACTGCAATGATTTATCTTATGAATTTTAGGTGTCAGCATGAAAAAGTCATGAGGAACCCAGATACTTGTTTAAATGTTGTTCATCGTACATAAGTGTGTGTATTGAGGGTGAAGTTAACTTTTACATTGGTAAATGGGCAAAACAGTTGTTCTCCTTAGTGTAGACTTCCTCCAATCAGTGGAAACCTCAAGTAGAAGATGAAAGCTGATATGTCCATCCCCAGGTGAGAGAAAATTGCTACCACCTGCCCTGACTTCAAGCTGGGATGTTGCATTTTTTGCTCCATTAGGGTCAAGGCAAAGAATTAACTTTCCTGGGGTCTCAGTTGTCTGGTCTTCGGTTTGAAACTGTGCATCTGTTATCTTGGTCTACTGCTGGTTGGCTCACCCTGCAGCTCCTAAGTCTTGTCAGAGTTTATAATCATAACGGACAATTCCTTCTCTCTCTCTCTCTTTCCTCCCCCCCGCCCCCATACATACACAGATACTTCGTTAGTTCTTTCTCTGGAGAATCTTGACTAACACAATTACACATAATTAGGCATCAACAGGATAATTAGATTATCAGCTAGAGGAAGTTGAAGCACCATGAGCTGCCCAGGTCTGTTCACCTAGGCAGAGGGAAACCACGCTAATAAACTGGATGGAAGTGGAGACTCCAGATGCCAGGATTCAGCCTACATCATTACCACATACGTGAAAAGTGGAGCAGGTGGTCCCAGTGACATGCAGTTATTAAAAGCATCTTCATTTGCCTTCTAATATCACATGAGGAACAAAAGTAGACATTTTTAAATGTTTATTACTTCAAGTTACATCTCCATCACAGTGCCCTCTTTCCACCCCAAAAGTAGACATTTTTACTTAAATAATCTCTGAGCTCGAAACTGACCTTTTCTTCTCTTACAAAAAAAAAAAAATGTTCTTTGTGTGGGGTGTGGTATGCATATGCCATAGCACACATGTGTGGGTCAGAGGATAACCTCAGGTACTGGTCCTTGCCTTCTACCTCTGAGACAGGGTGCTCCAGGCCACTTATCTCATAAACATATGGATAGTCTCCTGTCTCCACCTCCCATGTACCCATAGGAACCCAAGCATCACAGACACACTAAACATCTGGTTTTGACTTGGGTTCTAGTCATCTGAACTCAGGTCCTCATACTTGTGTAGCAAGTACATTATCCCTTGAGCCATTTTCCTAGCCCTAAAACTTGTCTTGATGTCTGTAAGATGTGAGTGCCTCATGCTGGTCCCTTCCTATCTCCATTTTCCTGCTCACTTCATCCTAAGGAGACCAAAGATACCAAAAAGGTCCTGAGTGTAGGGAGAAACTCAGTCCCAGATAATCTCATGTCTACATACATGATTATTCATTTTGAAGGAATGGATCCTTGTGAGAGAGAATTTGCTAAAGAAAGATGATGGCTTCAGCTGGCAATAGCTGCTTCTGCTGGTCTCAAAGGGAGTTGCTTGATGTGATAGGGCATCGACTTCTCAGAGTTGCAAGTACAGTTGGCATGTGTATAGTTGCTGTAGAAGAAGACTGAACAGCAAGGGAATTCAGGCTAACTGACCATTTGCTGGTGGCTAGTAAGATAGCTCAGTCATCAATGTGTCTTCCTTGCTATCATTAGAACCCACATAAAATAAGTTAACAAGGAAGGGCACCCAGTGCTGGGGAGGTGAGACAGGAGGATGCTTGTTACTCACTAGCAAGGCAGCCAAGGCTACCTGGTGGAGGGCTCCAGACCAGAGATAGAGCTTGTCTCATACAAACAAGAGAGGAAGAATACCTGCTGTTGACCTCTTCCTTCAGCATGCACAGATACACACATGTCCACAGAGATACACACACCACCCCTCACACAAACAACCCCTTTATTGTCCAATCAGTATATCCAAGAACCTACAGTAAGTGAAGTTTTATGCTGAGTTTACCCCAGATCGATTTTGTGAATATTAGTTGTGCTGAATTTTATAATGAAATTACTAGAAAGGACAGTCCTCTGTGGATAGGCTAAGAAACTCTCATTGTTTAATAATCCCTACGTGAGAAAGCAAGGTGTCTGCTTAGTTAATGGTGCAGGAATCCTTGAGTCCAGACAAATATACTGAACATCTAACCTCCGGCATGACCAGTATATGAAGGGAGCCTCGTAGTAGAAGCAGACGGAGCATGACTACACAATAGACCAGGCATATTAGTGAGTTTGTGTTCAGAAGGGCAGCAAACTCTGATGCAGGATGAAATTCTGCGGCCTTTGGTAAAGAAGCTAAGAGGAATTCATCAAAAACTGACAGTGTGGGCTGTGAGGCTCACAGAGTTGTCTCTGTCTCCAGCACAGTCAATCAAATCTAGGTCCACAAACCTTCCGAGATTCAGCTTGCTCCCTTCCTCTGAGGCACTAAGGACACACAGAGGAACCCAAGTGGCCTGCTCATGCCCCCCCCCTCTCTACCTCCTTTCCCAGGCCTATTTGGGGATAGGAGGGCTGAGCACTGTAAATGGGCTGTAACTCTTTAGAGCTTAAGGACTCTTCCACACTTAATTATCCTGGAGATTTTTTTTTCTTCCTGATTATTCCCAACCATCAGCAAAGCTTTGTTCATTTTCCTTCCCTCTTTCTGAGCAGTGCTGCTTGTGGATAGTCTAATTATGTCTTCATAACTCAACATTTCCCTAGCTCCTGCTGCTCTCCATCCCCTCCCCCACTTTCCCATTCTCCTCCTCCTCTTCCCCTTTTCCCCCCTCCAATTCCCATGGATCTTCTATGTCTTAGTTACATTTGCTGTTGCTGTGGTAAAAATGCCTTGACACACACATACAAAAAGCAGCTCTCGGGGAGAAGACATTTGTCTTGATTTACAGTTCTGGAGGGATGCAGTCATTCCTGATATCCAGGTATGGATATCATTCAGATACTGCACAGGCAGAGAAGGCACGGTGGCAGGAGCAGGTAACTGGCTGGCCACATTGCATACACACTCAGGAAGCAGAGAGTGCATAGGAAGTGGGACAGGCTGTAAAACCTCAAGGCCCACCCACATTGTCTCACTAAGATATCTCCTTCCTAAAGGTTTCCACAACCTTCCAAAGCGGTACCTCCAGCTGGTGACCCAGTGTTCAGACATTCTACTATCTAACCATCTCCATGAGTTTAAAGTTCTACATCCACCTCAGCTTTCATCCAAACTTGCATCACAATTTTAAAAACATCTTCTTAGATCCAGACCACCCTCTTAATTCCTTAAGTATCAACACATATTCTTGACAACATCTTTCAATTTTTTTACATGTCATCCTTGGAACAAAATGGTGCAGTTTCTCATCACATTTTCTGCCAAGTCTTGTTTTTCCTAAACAAAGGAGAAAGCAAAAAAAAAAAAAAAAAAAAAAAAAAAGTAAGATTCAAACTTCAAGGGCAGAATCCAAGGTGCTAAACTAATTCATGTCTTCCATATGCCACCACTGCCATTTTATGAACAAAAATATTGTGCTTAGAAACATAACTGAACCTGAATCTGCTACACCTCAATTTCTGTTAGGACTGTTGCACTTATGAATTAAGAGAATCTGTGCCTCCATCTTCATATCTTTGAGTCATGCACTTTCCTAACTTAGACACTAATGTTGGAAAGAGTGGAGGCGGGGACTCACACCTGCCCTGCCAAGTTGTTTCTTTGATTTATTTTAAAGGAGGAAAGCAGTGCTACCTCTTGAACACTCTGTTGTGTGGCCTCTCCTAGGGAGTTATGAATAAATGTCTGTCCCCTACAGATAGAGCACCAAGGACCAGCCAAAGAGACAGACTGCCATCACTCTAGCTTAATAGCCTGTGGGGTTACTGGAGTCCCTTAAAGGAATACTAGGCTTCATTCTTGACTATCCTAGGGTGCATGCAGCTCATGGATCATGAGTTGGGGTGACTTCACCCCTTTAAGTATATAGTATGGCAAGTTTTTAAAAAATGCATCCAGATATGGAACTGCTTCTGAAATCATGGTTTAGGATAGTATCACCCCAAAATAAATGTTTATGCCTCTGCACAGCTAGGCCTACCCTAACCACCATTCCTGGGGACTTTCCAACCTGCCTCCTATCATGTGCATAGTCCCTGTGCTTGAACTTTATGAAAATAGAACCATCCTGAGAGCACCAACTATTCTGGATGTGGCCCCTTAGTAAGCGTGACCTGCACAGAACCTTCTGGGTTATGCATATGGTTGTTGGGACTTTTCCTTATATGCTTTTTTTTTTTTTACTTTCTTCTAATTAGAATTGTGTGGATATACTGAAGTTCATCTCCTCATTTACTACTTGATATACAGTTCAGTTGTCTCTAAGGTAGACTATTCTGCAGAAAGCTTCCATAAACATTTGTGCAGAACTCTCCCGGTAAGCAGATGCATCATTTAGTCTCAGGTAATAATGCTGTTGCCTGGTTCTATGACAGATACTTAACTTTGTGTGAACGTGCCAAGATTTTCCTGAACACATTTATGACTTTGTATTCTCTGCTATTCAATGTGTTTCCCCTGCTTGCCATTACTTAGCAGTTATTTGTTCAGTTTTGCCATTTTTAGTCTATTGTGAGCTACCCTCCCACCCTCTGCCCCCATACCCTCTTCCCTTCTATTCAGAGAAGGGACCTCCCCACCAACCCTCCACAGTACTTCCTGTTACATCAGAACTAGCTGTATCCTCCTCCACTGAAGCCAGTCAATGCAGCCCAACTAGGGGAAAGTTATCCGACTGTAGGCAACAGGGTAGGTGTCAGGGATAGCTCCCACTCCAATTGCTAGGGGACCCACATAAACACCAAACTATCCTTCAGCTCCATGACTATAGAGGGCCTGGGTTCAGTCCAGGTATGCCCTTTGGTTGATGGTTAAATCTCTATGAGTCCCGTGGGCCTGGATTAGTTGCCTCTGTTGGTCTTGCTGTGTAGTTCTTGTCCCCTCCTGGGTCTTCTGTCCTCCTAACTCTTCCACAAGACTCCCAGGCCTCTGTGCAATGTTTGGCTGTGGGTCTCAGAATCTGTTTTGATCCTTGGCTGGGTGGAACCTCTCAGAGAACAGTCATGCTAGGCTACTGTCTGCAAGCATAGCAGAGCGTCTTAATAGTGTCACGGGTTGACTCTCTCCCATAGGTTGGGTCTCAAATTGTGCCAGTCATTGGCCATCCACTCCCTCAATCTCTCCTCCATCCTTATTCTTGCACATCTTATAGGCAGGGTTGATTTTGGGTCAAGAGTTTGGTGAGTTGGTGTCTCCCTCACTCCATTGGCAGTCCTGCCTAGTTTTAGTAGATGGCCACCTCAGTATCCATATCCCCCCCACTGCTAGGATTCTCAGCTACAGTTAACCATATATTCTTGCAGGAGCCTACCCTATCACAGGTCTCCAGTTTTTCCCAGAGATCCCACCCTCATCAGTTTCCCATTTCTCCCAGTCCTACAACACCCACCCTTGCTTTCTGGACCTGATCCCCACTCTCATTCCCCTTCCAACCCCCTCCCATCCAATTCTCTGTCTTCATCTATTTCTGATGTCGATATTTCCTCTCTTCCGAGTAAGATTCAAGCATCCTCCCTTGGGCCCTTAGTTAGCTTCTTTGGGTCTGTGGATTGTAGTATGGTTATCCTATACTGTATGACTAATACCTATTTATAAATAAGTACATTCCGTCTGTATCTTTCTGGGTGTGGGTTACCTCACTCAGGATGATCTTTTCTAGTTCTATCCATTTGCCTGCAAATTTCATGATTTCCTTGTTTTTAATAGCCAAGTAGTATTCTATTGTGTAAATGTACCAAATTTTCCTTATGCATTCTTCAGTTGAGACACATCTAGGTTGTTTCCAACTTCTGGCTATTAAGAATAAAACTGCTATGAACATAGTTGAGCAAATGTCCTTGTGTATGATGGAGCATATTTAGGGTATATACCCAGGAATGGTATAACTTGGTCTTGAGGTATAACTATTCTCAATTTTCTGAGAAACCACCAGATTGATTTTCAAAGTTGTTTTACAAGTTTTCCATCAACAATGGAAGTGTTCCCCTTGCTTCCACATCCTCTCCAGCATGTGCTGTCACTTGAATTTCTTATCTTAGTCATTCTGAAAGGTGTGAGATGGAATCTCACAGTCATTTTGATTTGCATTTCCCTTATGTGTAAGGTAAGGATATTGAGCATTTCTTTTTTATTATTTAATTATTTTTTTATTTAAAGTGTATCTTCCCCGCTCAAATCTCCCCCTTTTACTCCAATAAAAGGATCTTTTTCTTCAATACAAAACAATAAGAGCAATTAGGCAACAATTATGTAAATTATAAGGTATAACATACATTCTCAATGTCCAGTCCATATGTATTTGTAAACTAATAATATTATTCTATTATCTATCTTAATGAATTTAAAGTTCTACACCTAACTCAGTTTCTACCATGACTTGAATTACCAACTTAAAAACATCTTCTTTTTTAAAAATTTTTTTTATTTCTTCAAGTTACATCTCAATCACAATACCCTCCCTACTCCCCTCTTCAATCCCACACTCCCACCCTCTTCCCCTTTACACACCCCCATCTGCTTCCTTTTTTTTAAGTTTAAGGTATATCTTTTCCCCCCCCAACAGCTCCCACTTTCAGTCCAACAAAAGGCTCTTTCTCTTATAACAACAAATATAATACAAAACAAAAAATATAATTAGGCCACAATTATGAAAATTATAAAGTATAACATACATTCCCAAAGTCCTGTCCATACGTATTTGGCACCTAACTCTAACATTCTCCATGAGTTTAAAGTTCTATATCCAGCTCAGCTTCCATCCTAACTTGCATCACTATCTTAAAAACATCTTCTTAGAGCCAGAACACCCTCTTAATTGCTAAATAACTCAAAATTTAAGGATGAGACTCTAGCTATCTAGTCTTCAATCACATCAGAGACCTGAGAAGGATAAATATATATGACTATACAGGAAGAGCATGGCCAGCAGCTTCCAAAACTAAAAAAATGACAGAAAACTGGCTGCCTGGACAATTCCCAATTTCTCTCCATATATTAGATCATCTATCTTTAGCTTTTTGGTCCCGTTTCTCTGACAGACATTAATGGTAAAGCAGGAATTATGAAGGACTTACCTACCCTGTCTTGGTAGATCTAGGCTGTCTATTACCTGCTTCCAAGTTCTGTCCTTTTTGGACAGCAGTCTGTCTAAAGTTGAAGCAAGGGATTTTACTTGCCCAGTGACAAGCTTGCCACTAATTCAACCATTTCCAATTGGAGATTCTTCAATGCTCATCATCTGCTTGGAGTAGAATAGGGGGTGCTGTCAGGAGCTGACATGTCTCAAAATCAAAGAAAATCTTAATAAAACATCTTTGAATGCCATATTTTACAGATCTCTTGAGGTTTTTGAAGGCCACCTATCTATCTCTGTATATATGGATAAGCAAATATTGCTTGTCTCTTAGCAACTTGGTTTCTGATTAACTTAGAAAACATCTGTGACAGACTACCCTAGTACTTAACAAAATGAGATGCTTGAATGACTATTAGTTTGCATTTCTTAATTATCCTAAACAGTTTATAACAGTTGCTAACAAAAGGGCAAAACTTCACATTTCATTTTTAAGTGTTACCTAGGTACAATAACTTAAAAAGAGTTAACCTTAATTTTGTATCAATATACAAAGATCAATATCAATGTAGCCAAATATCATCTTAACTTTGTATCAATATACAAAGATCAATACTGATTTAACCAAATATAATCTTAATTTTGTATCAATATACAAAGATATAAGAGCATATTCAATAATCTGTCCCTGTTTCTTTATCATTCCTATATTATGTCTATATCCCATTTTTTCTCAAGTCTTTTCCCCCTTTATAGGAGAGAAAGAAGGATACAGACAAGAATAAGAAAGAAATTCCTGGGTCTAACCTCCAAAACCTATTTAACAATTTGTAACCTCTCCCCCTAAATAACAACAAGTATATATCCTTAAAATGACCAAAGGGGAGAAAAATCACCCACCTCACCTTGTGGAGATGGGATGTTGCTCTCTTAAAATTACTTCCTGCTGGTTTGGGACATAGGAAACCTGTTTGGGGCCCAAACAAGAATGGAAAAATGGTTAAGCACATTAGCAGAATCATTTGATGTTCAGTCCTCTTGTACTCAGCTATTTAAATGTCCTAAGAAGTTTGTAGTCAGAGGCTGAACTTCAGGGCTTTACTGAAGTCCTAGCTGGGGACAGTCTGTGGGGTTGAACCATCTTAGTTAGCCATTTTGAGTTGTTCTTGTTCTAGATTCTTGAGGAAACATCTATTGAGGAAGTCTGTGAGGTTGGATCATCTGGGCTACTTCTCTTCTTTGGTGTCTGGTCTGTTTTCTTCTGAGGTTTCATTTATCCAGTTGTCCCTGGATTCCTTAGATGGATGCTTTTGATCTCCTGGAAAAATAAGAACAAAGCCCTGTCTGGATCCTAATTCTGGGGAACTACCTTTTTTTTGTTTGTTTTGTTTTTGGCAGGTAATGTTTTTCCTGGAGCAAACTGGGTTTTTTGACAATATAAAAAGTATTATCTTTCTATTGAGATTTTAAAAAATTATTTTTCTGTTTATTATTTCAAATTACATCTCCATCACAGTGCCCTCATTCCACCCCTTCTGGTTCCACCCTCTCACCCTTGTCTCCCTCTCCCACCCTTCTCACTCCTCTGATGTGGAGTGTCCCTATATATCTGCCCCTCTCAGCTCAACAGTCATATGTGAGCAAAGAGCTTCCTCTTCCACTGGGGGCCAACATGGTAGCACTCCTAGGGCAAATTGTCCCCTTAAGGGGTAACAAAGTCTATGTTCCTGATCCTTTTGGTGTATTGATTGTAGGATAGTTATCCTGTACTACATGACTAATATACAACTATAAGTGAGTAGATGCCATGTGCATCTTTCTGAGTCTGGGTTAGCTCATTCAGAATGAGCTTTTCTAGTTCCACTCATTTGTCTGGGAATTGCATGATTTCCTTGTTTCTGATAGCTGAGTAGTATTCCATTGTGTAAATGTACCACAATTTTTATAATCCATTCATTGGTTGATGGACATCTGGGTTGTTTCTACTTTCTAGTTATTACATACAAGGCTGCTATGAACATAGATGAGGATATGTCCTTGTGGTTTGGTAAGGAATAGTTCGTTTGGGTAGATACCCAGAAGTGGTATGGCTGGATCTTGAAGTAGGGCTATTCCAAGTCTAATAGAAGAGAAAGTGGGGAAAAGCCTCAAACTCATTGGTACAGGAGACAACTTCCTGAACAGAACACCAGTAGCTCAGGCTCTAAGACCAACAATTAATAAATGAGACCTCATGAAACTAACAAGCTTCTCTAAGGCAAAGGATACTGTCATTCGAACAAAATGGAAACCTACAGATTGGGAAAAGATCTTTACCAACCCCACTTCCAACAGAGGGATAATATCCATAATTTATAAAGAATTCAAGAAACCAAATAATCCAATGAAAAAATGGAAAACAGAGCTAAACCAAGAATTCATAAAGGAGGAATCTCTAATGGCAGTGAGACATTTGAAGAAATGCTAAACTTCCTTAATCATCAGAGAAATGCAACTCAAGACAACTCTGAGATTCCATTTCACACCTGTCAGAATGACTAAGATCAAAAACTCAAATGACAGCACATGCTGGAGAGGTTGTGAAGAAAAGGGAGCACTCCTCCATTGCTAATGGGAGTGCAAACTTGTACAACCACTATGGAAATTAGTCTGGCAATATCTTAAAAAACTGTTTTGATATTTTGCAACTGAACATACCTTTAAGTGTATATATTTTGAGATCTCAAAGGACAATTCACTTTGAATTTTACCATCCCTTTTGCAAATAGCCTTTAAACTTAATCATTGCAAATCCTATGTGCTTTCCTCTGCATTCCAATTGGGATCAAAGGCATGTGCCTCCCAATTGTTGGGATTAAAGATATACACCAACACCTCTAGATCTAAGTTTTTTTTTTTCTATTTGGACATTTTTGTTGTTTGGCTTTAAAAAGGCAGTTAAGAGGTTTAAAATGCTGTAAATAAATTAAGGATTACTACAGTTCAACCTGGTTTTCTAAACCTCTAAGAGTTGAAGTAGTTTGGAGATAAGGTAAAATATGTGAGAAGGGTGATGTTAACCCATACCTTTAACTCCACCAGAGACAGGAGGATCACGGTAGAGCTAGTTGTCTTTTAAATTCTAGAGTTACAATGAACAGTATGGTGATGGTACACACCTTTAATCCCATCACTTGAGAGGCATAGACCCTTAATCCCAACACACTGGAGACAGAAACATGCAGAGCTCTGAGTTCAAGGCCAGCTTGACATGTTGAGATTTCTTCAAGTGCTTCTTGGCCATTAGAGATTCCTCTGTTGAGAATTCTCAGTTAAGCTATGCACTCCATTTTTTAAATTGCATTGTGTGGTTTGTTGGTATTTAATTTCTTGAGGAACATCCCTCATGAACATTGATACAAAATTACCCAATAAAATACTCACAAACCAAATCCAAGAATACATACAAAACATCCACCATGATAAAGTAGGCTTTATTGCAGGATACAGGGATGGTTCAACATATGAAAAGTCATCAATGAAATCTACCATATATACAAATTGAAAGAAAAAAATCAAATGATCATCTCATTAGATGCTGAGAAAGCCTTTGACAAAACACAACACCCTTTCATGATAAAAGTCTTGGAGAGATTGGGGATACAAGGCCCATACCTAAACATAATAAAAGAAAAATACTGCAAGCCAGTAGCCAACATCAAATTAAATGGAGATTTAACCCAACGCAATTCCACTAAAATCAGGGACAAGACAAGGTTGTCCACTCTCTCCATATCTATTTAACATTGTACTTGAAGTTCTAGCTAGAGAAATAAGACAACTAAAGGATATCAAGGGGATACAACTTGAAAAGGAAGAAGTCAAAGAATCTCTATTCATAGATGATAGATAGTATACATAAGTGACCCCCTAAATTCTACCAGAGAACTCCTACTGATGATAAATGCCAGCAATGTGACTGGATACAAAATTAACTAAAAAAAAAAAAAAAAAATCAGTAGCCCTCCTTTACACAAATGATAAATGGGCCAAGAAAGAAATTAGGGAAACAACACCCTTCACAATAGCCATTAATAATACAAAATAGCTTGTAACGCTAACCAAGCAAGGAAAGGATCTGTATAACAAGAATTTCAAGTCTCTGAAGAAGATGGAAAGATCTTCCATGTTCATGGATCAGTAGGATTAATATAGTAAAAATGATCATCTTACCAAAAGCAATCTACAGATTCAATGCCATTCCCATAAAAATACCAACACAAGACATTGAAGAACAATTCTCAACTTCATATGGAAAAACAAAAAATCCAGAATAGCAAAAACAATCTTGTACAATAGAAGAACATCTGGAGGCATCACCATCCCTGGTTTCAAGTTGTACTACAAAGCAATAGTAATAAAAAATGCATGGTACTGGCTTAGAAACAGACAGGTTGATCAATGGAGTATAATCGAAGACCCAGAAATAAAGCCACACATGTATGGACACTTGATTTTTGACAAAGAAGCTAAAGCCATACAGTGGTAAAAAGACAGCATCTTCAACAAATGGTGCCGGTTTAACTGGATGAATGCATGTAAAAGAATGCAAATAGATGCATATTTATCACCCTGTAAAAAAGTCAAGTCCAAGTGGATCAAATACCTCAACATAAAACTGTATACACTAAACCTATTAGAAGAGAAAGTGGAGGAAAACCTTGAATGCATAGGTACAGGAGACAACTTCCTGAACCAAACACTGATAGCTCAGGTGCTAAGATCAACAATTAATAAATGGGACCTCATGAAACTGAAAAGCTTTTGCAAAGGGGTGGGTAATGCTAGGAATCAAAATACATTATATATATTATATAAAATATATAATTTTTAAATAGCAAAATTAATGCATATATATCTTCAAAATTCTAAAGTAGTTTACATTTTTATTTCTTCTTTATATATATATGTATATACATATAGGCAGCACCACTAGGGCAATGTGTCTCATTGACAGGAAACAAAGTCTATGTTCCTTTTCCCTTTGGTGCATTGGTTGTAGTATAGTTATCCTGTACTATATGGCTAAAATCCGACTATAAGTGAATTGATGCCATGTGCATCCTTCTGAGTCTGGGTTAGCTCACTCAGGATGAACTTCTCTAGTTCCATCCATTTGGCTTCAAATTGCATGATTTTGTTGTTTCTGATGGCTGAGTAGTATTCCATTGTGTAGATGTACCACCGTTTTCTCATGTGTTCTTAAGGTTTCTACATTCTTTTTTTTT
>CAJQZJ010033263.1:6163335-6177789 GCA_907164525.1 Lophiomys imhausi
TGTGTGTGTGTGTGTGTGTGTGTGTGTGTGTGTGTGTGTGTGTGTGTAATCCTCAGTTAACATTTTATTAATTGCTAAGTTGACAGGTCTGAATCTCTGCATGCATCTTGATTTGTATGCTTCTTGCCAAATAAAGCTCCTTAAGATCCCTTTTCACTGCATCCCACCCCAAATTTATTTTCTTTCCTCCCTTCTCTCATGTGCCTTATTAAAGCAGATGGTATCCAGGCAGGTGAGATGGGGAGTAGAGGCAAATGTCTATAGGACGCATCAAGCTTGATATGGAGTAGAAGATATTTACAGAGATAGAATTACCCATAATAGCCATCTGTGCCTAGCAGATTCAACCAGATAACTGTTCACTTTCACTTTGTTTTGTCAAGACAGCTGAAGTAGCTGAAGGGAGGGAAGGAAGGAGACAGAAGCAGGAGGAGAGAATATCAAGTGAACAGAGACAAGTTAACCTTTTAGGGCATCAATGTTGTACATTCTCCAAGGAGAAACCATAACTTACTCATCTGGGAATGTAAGGAGTTTGTAAACAATGTAGAATCAGTAAACATCTTTCCTCTAGACCTTTAAAACACATTCCATAAGTACCAGTTTGAAAGTGGATTAAAGGATGTAGAAATACAGCTCTATTATAATCAGGTTACGGGGGAAGAGCTAAGAGGAGATAAGGACAGCAGGAAGAAGAAGGGAGATAAATTGGCTTTCCTACAATTAGGAAAAATGAGGAACAAGGAGCAGGACTGGAACAAACCACTGTGGTTCTACATTTGTGTGGTACTTTAGAAAGTTCGGCTATTAAAATTAATTTTCTTGGGAACTGGGGAGATGGCTTATGAGATAAAGCACTTGCTTCACAAGCAGGAGGACCTGAGTTCAACTCCCCAGATCCCAGATAAAAGCCAGAAATAGTAACACGTGTCTGGAATACCAGCTCTTCTATAGCAAGATTGAGGGTAGATACATAATTCCTAGAGGCTCATAGGCCAGTTAGTCTGGCATAAGCTGTACAAACCAGAGACCCTATCTCAAACAAGCTGGAAGGTGAAGACTGACACCTGAGATTGTCCTCTGAGCACATATGTGTTGTATTACAAATATGCACCCACACACACATAAAATTTTTAAAACTAACTTTATTTAAAATGGATATTTCTTCAGTTAGAAAAATGCCACACTAAGCTCAGCTCTGAGTGGGGAAAAAGGAAGGAGTGGCCATTGCTTCATAGAGAACTGAGAAACCTTCATCCTCTTCTCTCACATGTGAGGACTATGCTCTGTAATTGACAGCTCACCAAAGGAGAGATCTGGGCATCTGGGATCCATGTCTGTTCCTAGATCAGTTACAGGGAACCACAAAAAGCCTGTTCTTGAACCTACACTCAACTCTCATGGTGAATATTGCATAGAACTCTAGGCATTGTTTTCTAAGGCAGGCAAACTATTGTAGCAGTATGAGGGGTCAGGACCCGACTTCAGCATTTTTCAGCCTAAGTGAATGACAGCCTAGAGATCAATCTTTAATTTTATGACATCAAAAATGATTCAAGGACCACAGAGGTAGCTTAGTTGGTAAAGTGTTATTTGAGCATTCTTGGGGACCCATCACCCATTTAGAAGCTGGCCACTTCAGTACACACCTGTAATCCCAGTGCTTGTGGGACAAAGTGAGGAAGGTCTTTGACCTTGCTGGTCAGCCCAGTCTAACCAAGTTGCCAAACTTTGGGGTTCAATGAGAGACCCTCTCTCAGAAACTAAGGTGGAGAGAGAATGAGAAAGACAGTGTTAGTTTCTAGCCTCTTTGCCCACATTTACATACATGCAAGGACATACCCCTGCACACAAACAAATACACACACAAAAGAAATTGTAAAATCAGTAGCTATTCAAATAGTTATATGGCAAATCCCAGACTAGCCACCCACAGAACAATGTCAGAAGCTATCATCAGTAGCAGGAAGGAACACACCACCTTAAGGGAGTTTTTAAATATATATATATTTATATTTAATATATTATATTTTATAATATATATTTATTTATATTATTTATAAAAATATATATTTATAATAAATATATATTTAAATATATATATGTGCAAAGGAGATTTCTGAATGCAAGGTCTGCATGGGCATTTGGAACACGTTTCTAAACTTTTCTGGTTTATATCCTTCAGTGACATCCTATCACAATCATGTATGTGATACTACTGCCCCCAAATACTAGTTTTGAAGGGTGCTGACCCAGCCTTAGGTGGTCCTTTTATATATTTAGTCAAAGTAACTTTCCCTTCATCTTTACAAAGTGCTTTCATGATCTACTATTTTTCCTTTAAAATTTTTAATATAAGTTATCTGCTGTGTGTGTGTGTTTGCGTGTGTGTGTTAGTGTTAGCACATTCATGGCACAACATGTAGTTTGAGGTCAGAACACAACTTTGGGGAGTCAGTTCTCTCCTATTACCATGTCAAGGCAAAGTCTGTCCTGTTGTTTCTGCTGCCCTGTGTACTTCAGGGTAGATCCACAGGCTTCTGAGTGATTCTCTTGTCTCTATCCCCCCATCTCCAGTAGGAGTACTATAGTTACAGATGTGTGCTACTGTACGGGGCTCTTTACATGTTCCATGGATCAAATTCAGGTTATCAGGCTTGTTCTATAAGCACATTTACTTGCTGAGCCATCTCACTGGCCCTTCTTTTTAATGTTTTATATCCTCTTAATGTTCTACTTTTTGCTTATACTCAGTCCCTATACGATAGTGAACCAAATTCCCAACATCTGGTGTTTTTCATGCCAATGAAAGCTCAAAGGATCACAAAACAAATTCACATTCTCCTATATGTTCTTCAAACCTCAGAAGGCTTAAACTGGCTTGAACTTAGAGACTAAAGAGGATTCTCTCGCATCCCAAGCCATCACATTGAATTTAACCTTCTAGAAGGTCATCTTCATACCACAGTCAAAAGTTACTGAATGATTGGAGAAAAATCACCAGTTTAATCATTTTTTTTTTTTTGTACTGCCTGACAAAACTGTGGGGCAAACTTAAAACAATCTACATTTAATGGATAGCGTTTTGGCAACTTGCTTGGACTTTTTTTTTTTTTTTCTTAAGCTTATTTCAGCCAGACAGATGAACAGAGGGATGTGCAAATAAAGAAATCTGTGTTCCCATCTGTGGTTGAAGTTTCTTTTGCTAGTACCACACCATGGAGCTTAAAGATGTGTACAAACCTGGAGATAATACTTACCCAGACTTATTTACATGACCACTCGGGTTATAGCCAAGTTAGGAAAGTATAACAAATAATAAGACGGTCTGAGAATTGAACACCCACAAATGACTCTTTCTGGCTGTTGATTTGTGATGGATTTTCACTGTGTGTTTTATTGAGAGAGTTGTGTGTACTGTGCATGTATTTATAGATGTGAGAGATAAAACCATAGCTGTCATTTCTCAAGTGCTGTACACTTTGTTTATTTGAATATGGTCCCTGACTGTTCTGGAGCTCACCAATTGTTCTAGGCTGGCTGGTCAGCAAACTCCAGGGATCCCCCTGCCTCCACCTCCACAGCACCACCACACCTGGCTTGCAGCTAAAGCTTTTATAGATATAGCAGAAGTTTTCAAAGAGAAAAGAGAGAGACTTAAGTTCCATGTTTTCTGTTTTCCTGGGACCTCTGGGTGTTAAAGTTAGAAAATGATTGGTAATGCTAGTCATTTGAATCCACAAGTGCCTAGTTCATTGCATTGAAACAGTTGTATTGTGGGTCTCCCTAACATATGATCCAAAATCCAACATGCTTCTCAGGCTTCAGAAATCCAGATATAATGCTGGCAAAGTTTTGGTTTAGAGACTAAGGAGACAACTCAGTCTTTAAAGTGTGTGTCTTGTAATCATAAGGACTTGAGTTCAGTCGCTAGAACTGATGTTTAAATAAATAAACAAACAAACAAATAAATAAATAAGCAAATAAACAAGTAAATAAGCTTCACATGGTGGCACAGGTTTCTAATCCAAGTTCTGGAAAGACAGAGATAGGTGGATCCCTGGGATTCTCTGGACAGACAACCTAGCTACCTGATGAACTCTGAGCCAGTGAAAGACCATGTTGAGAAGCCAAACCAAACCAACAACAAAAACAAGTGCCTGGCACCTCAGGGGCAACAGACAAGGCTGGTTTTTGACAGCAACTTGCACACACAAACACACAAGCATTGAACAGGTATACACATATAATATGCATACATACAGCATGCATGCATATATAAACATATATAGATGTTCTGATTTTGGAATGTTTCTGATTTTGAATTTTCAGAGACTCATCTAAAAGGCTATGTGAATACTGAAAAAAAAAAAAAAAACTCTGAAGCAGTTTTGGTTCCAAGCTATTTGGGTAAGGGATGTCCAATCTACATAAGCCCTCAGAACATGTCGCATGACACAGTGACAGGTCACTGACCACAAATCATGTGAGCTAACTTTCATTTGCTCCCTGTAATATCCCAAATCTATACTAAAGGCAATATCATAAATAGAATTTCTTTTTTTTTTAATGACTGTGAGGATACTAGCTCCAAAGTGGTTCTCTTAAGAAAATGGCTCCCTCACTTTTTTACACAATACAGCTTGCAACCAACCACAGGTACTCTACTCCTTATTCATTTGTTGCTCATTAATACTTCTGATGGACTCACTCACAAGGACATAGTTACCAAAAGGTAATTGCTTAAGATTGGCTCAGTGGTTAAGCACACTGGCTGCTCTTCCAGAGGACCCAGGTTTAATTGCCAGGCCCCACATGGCAGCTCACAACTGTCTGTAACTCCAGTTCTAAGGGATCCTGACTCATAACACAGACATGCATGCAGACAAAACACCATGGCATGTAAAATAATATAAATAAGTAAATCGTTTTTTTGAAAGAACATATTTAAAAAATAAAAAATTAGTTATTTAGTAAAATATACCTAGCTGCCACCAGGATGGCACATTGGTTTGCTTTGGGTGCCCTGAGCATATACTTACTTACTTACTAAGACTTACTAAGTGCTGCTGCATCATGGGCACTCTCCCAGACCAATGGAAAAAAATGAACTCTGATTGTGAAAGTCAAGCATCCCTTGATTTTTTTTAATTCAATATTAGTTAGAAGAAACCAAGCAGGTCTGCAACCAGTTCCAAAGTGTATGCTCTCCTGTTTCATTCTTCTGAGTCTTCAGGTTCACTTCATTTATTTATTTGATTGTTTGCTGTGTGTGTGTGTGTGTTCAGTGAGGCTTGTGTGTGGTCAGTGTGGCTTGTGAACATGTACTTGTGTGTACTTGTAGGGGGGGGCAGAGGTCAACAATGGGTCACCTCCATTGACTTCTACCTTATTTTTTGATATAGGGTCTGTCCGTAAGCCTGAAGCTCATCAGTTAGTCTAATGGAGCCAGACAGCTCCAGGGGTCCTCCGGCCTCCAGCCCCCACACCACACCCAGATTCTCACCAAATTCAGATCTCCATGCTTACCTGGCAGGCATTCCTGAATGAGATGTCTCCCCAGCACACCAATGGGGATTTCGTATCTCATACCCGAAGTTAAAAGTTTAAAAAAAAAATCCATAGGAAACATTTTTCAAAAACTTTCCTCCCTGCCATCATCCCACACAGGACCTCTGCTGACTGCTTGTCCCTGAGCTGCTATTGACCTTTCTAATAAGGTCACTTCCTTCCTGAAGTCTATGCCCGATGAGACTCTTAAATGGAATCATTTTAGAGAGTTCCTTGCAGAAATGCCTGAATCTTGTTCTGAGAAAAGAAAACATATCTATCTCTTTGCAAGCCAGACACCCCTAGCATGTTCACTCTGTCGGAAAAGATTCTGAGTCCATTCCTGTGCAAGATTCCTTCATGTCCTGCTGCTGACCAGCCTCACTGCATCCCAGATGTGCTGGGATGAGGCGTGCTCAACTGACCGGTGCCCTGAGAGCTGGGATTTTTCTCAAGGAGTCGTCTGGTTTTTGTTCTAACCTTAGCTTTGAAATGCCTGGGCAGCCATGCCCTAAGTCATCCCATGAGACTTCTGGAGGTTGTTGGTGGTGACAGGTATAAGAACTTGCATTGAGAGATCAATAGGAGACAAATGGGGCAGTGGGAATAGGTGAGAGGGCCAGCCAAGGCCAGAGGTGTAATTGGTGACCTAAGACGGCTATAGCCTGCTGGTGCATTGAATGACCCGACCCTTGAACTCATTAGCGAGGCATCTTTGTCAGCCACATTCACAAATACAGATATGAACTTGACATCTGTCTAGGGCAAGACCGAGTCAACTCATTGAACATTCCAAGCAGGCTTGGTCCTGCGGACTTTGTTCTTACTATTGTCATTTAATTATTTTTATGAGTTCTTTTAATGCTCTGAGAGGGGGAAGCATGGCTGGCCTCAGAAGTACAGTATCCAACATTTGTTCAAGTTACAAATTTTTGTGAATTACAGGAAACTAACAGTGCTTTAAAAGAAACTACAGAAAGATGCATCAGCACCTTCAATACAACCCTGACTTTCCAAGGTAGAGGGATTCTGAAGGAATTTGCTTGAGGGTGAAGCTGTGGCATCTGCCTGAGCCCCTGCCTATCCACTCCACAGCCCGTTTCATCAGTTCTTATACATGACACCCTCATATCCTCCACTTTGGGCATCTGGGATGTTCAGAAATTAAAAGAAAGGAAAGAAAATGGTGTTAATAGCAATTGGGTTCTGAGTTTGTCTGTGCGTAGAGCCCCCCTGAGAACTTAGGAATTCAAAGAGCCCCGTTTACAGACTGTGCTATGGCAACACTGTGTGCTCACAGGAAAGGAAAGAATGAGGTAGATGCCAGGAAATTCCAGTCCTCAGAATGGCACCAGATGTAGAGTTCCCTCACTCTTTTGTTTTGGGCCCCAAATTGGTCCTCTGTCCTCTTGTCGGCAACTGCCACTGGGTCTTTATTAGAGACCTTTATTAGTAGAAACATGAAGGCTTAGGGGGAAGAGATCTTTGAAAGGAAAACTAATAGCCTCCTTATGCTTTGTCTGTATGTGTTCATGTATGTGTGAGTACACATGTGTGCATAAACATGTGGAGGCCAAAGTTTGATTTCAGATTATCTTCCTCAGTGCTCTCTGCTATATCTTCTTTTGCTATATAAGTGTTTTTCCTGCATGTATGTCTGTGAACCATGTGTGTGCCTCATTCCATTAAGGATCAGAAGAGTGTGTTACATCTCCTGGAGCTGGAGCTACAGACAGTTGTAAGCTGCCATGTGGGTTGCTGGCAACTGGACCTGGGTCCTCTGCAAAAGCAGCAAGTGCTCTTAACCACTGATCCATCTCTCCAGCCCCTATCTTTTTTTTCTTTTTAATAACAAGGTCTCTGGATAAACCTGGAGCTTGCCAATTTGGCTCGGTTGGTAACCAGCCAGCCTTTGCAATCATAAACACATACTAAGACACTCAGTATTTTTTATGGGAAGAAAAAAGGGAGAGGAGGAAGGAAGAAAAGAGAAAGGATAAGGAAAAGAGGGAGGGAGGGAGGGATTCCTGTCAATATTGTCTCATACAAATAGCTAGTCATCTATCCTAACAATCACTCTGTGACCATGGAGTCTCCTTAATTGAAGAGAAAATAGAAATGGTGAATATTTTAGTTACTGTTCTAACTAAGACAATGTACAGGAGGGAACGCTTAACTGGGGACTTGCTCACAGTTTCAGAGGCTGAGCCCATCACCATTATAGCAGAGAGCATGGTGGCAGGCAGGCAAGCAGGCATGCATGATGCTAGAGCAGTAGCTGAGAGTTTACATCCTGACCCACAGGCAGCAGGCACAAAGAGAGAGAGAGAGAGAGAGAGAGAGAGAGAGAGGAGAGGGAAAGGAGAGGGAGAGGAGGGAGAGAGACTAGGCCTGATATGAGCTATTAAAACCTCAGGCCCCCATCCTCCAGTGGCACACCTCCTCCAACAAGGCCACACCTCCTAATCCTTTCTAATAGATTACCTACTAGGAACCAAACATTCAAATAAATGAACCTATAGGAGCCATTCTCATTCAAACCAGAACAGTGAATTGTTGGTGAGGGTAGGTGAAAGTAAAGCTGACCAAGCAGAGCCCCTGAAATGAATGAGGCTAACATTCTGCCCTTCTGATCCTAAGAGGAAAAAGCACCTCTCAGAGCCCACCCATAGGAGCCAGGGACCTTATAGCCCATAGCTGAACCCAGATCCCATGATATACTGGAAGAAGGGCGCCATATTGAAAATGGGAGCTGAACCCACTCCATTCAGTGTAACCTGAGAAGTCCAAAGCCTCTTTTTATACAGAGACACTGTTTCTATATTAGGTACTTCCCTGTTCCTGTCATAAACTACCATGACCAAGGCAGCCTACAGAAGGAAGAGTTTATTTGGGCTTACAGTTAGAGTAAGATGAAAGTCCATCATGGCAACTCGGCACAGCAACAAGTGACAGGCATCAGAAGCAGAAAGCTGAGAGCACACTTCTCAACCGTAAGAGTGTGGAGCAGAGAAGCGTGGCGAGTACCAACACTCACAAGTCCAGCCCCAGTGGATGGTGTGCCTTTTCTAACAAGGCCCCACCTCCAAAGGTTTTACAATCTCCCCAAAATGGCACCACCAGCTGAGAACCAAGTGTTGGAATGGTTGAGCCTATAGGGGAATATTTCTCATTTAAACCACCACAGCTTCCTAGTACTTCCAAAGTCAAGTGCTAAATTTTCCAGGTCCTAGAGAACCCACCTTCCATTTGTTTTTACCTCTGTATTAGAAAATTCTCAGCATGCTATTTGCAGCAAAGAAGTTTAAGGAGGAGAGGGGGGTGATGGGCATACTGGGGTTTGGATGCTATCTGATGATGAAATGAGATTGTGCGTGACCCTTAGATACCTGATTTGCCTCTTGCTTCTGTCCTAATATGTAATCAGCACACTGAGTGTTCGACTCATGTTATCTTTTATTATTCCCTTCCTGTTCTTTCCTGCAGTATGATAGATGCCAGTCTAAATTCCAGAGCTTGGTTAGCCCACTCTTGTGCAGAGACTGCCATGTCACAAGCCGGTATTCCATAAAGCACTGGAGTCATGGCAGTTGATGAACACAAAGATTACATCACAGCTATTCCATCCCCCATGTTGTTCAAAACAGAGCTAAGTTGTGCCTCTTGCCCACTTCTAGACTTGCAAGATGCTCATAAGGTGACAACAAGGATATTTCATTCTGAGATGTTATTATATGATCAGAAATTCTATATGACAGTCAGATTTGGGAGGCTATCTCACTGGATTTTATAAACTACATTTCCATCTTAGAAATTAAATAAGAGGTTAAATTTTGTCAGAAATTTTCTGCATAAACTATTTTTGAAGATGAGATATAATTTACTGAATATATCACATAAATGGTAAAAATCAGCTTAATCTGTTTTAGAAAATACTGGGCTGTCTGGAAGAAGTGGGGAATATGAGAGGTGAAACTAGACAGATGGCTTAGTCAGTAAAATGCTTTACTATGCAAGTGTGAGGACAACCTGTGTGAGAAGCCAGGAATGGAGGCAGCGTTTGTAATCCCAAGCTGTTGAGGAAGAGCTTACCTCACCGGCTAGCTCGTCAAGCTGAATGGAAGAGCTTCGAGTTCAGTGAGAGACACTGCCTCACAAGTGAAGTGGAGGGGGCTGGAGAAATGGCTTATCAGGGAGGAACACCTACGGCTCTTGCAGAGGACCGAGGTTTGGCTTTTAGCACCTATATGACAACTCACAACTCTATTTCCAGGGGATCCGATGCCCTCCAAGGGTATCATATCCATGGTGCATGTGCGCATATTCAGGTAAAACATTAGTATACATAAAATATAAATATAATATAAATATAAATATGAGGGCCAGGCAGTGGTGGCGCACGCCTTTAATCCCAGCACTCGGGAGGCAGAGGCAGGTGGATCTTTGTGAGTTCGAGGCCAGCCTGGTCTACAAAAGTGAGTCCAGGACAGCCAGGGCTACACAGAGAAACCCTGTCTCGAAAAAAAACCAAAAAAAAAATGAGTAAATATAAATATGTATATAAATATAAATATGTATATATGGTAGAGTATGATGAAGGAAGATACCAGACTTTACACACACACACATACACACACACACACAAACACAAAAGGTTGTGGTGAGTTTTCTCATTACATAAAGTAATGAGGGCAGAGGAGCCCTACAGGTGTCTAGCACACACATATCACATGGCTATTGCTGCTCTGACCCCTAAGTACATTTGGAATAGAATGTCCTTACTGTCCAATTTAGAGGCCGGGGAATGAGTCAGTTGCAGAGTGGTGATAATTCATGCAAGGGACATGCCATCACCTTTGTCAGGACATCACTTCAGTCTGTTATGTGTCCTCATTACTCACTTTATTTCAGTTAATAAACTTCACCTAATTGAAGCCGTGTGAGTCCCAGACTGAAATAAAGATAATCAAAAATAATCGTTGTCTCTAATGATGGTTCCTCTTTCTCTCATCATTCTAGAGAACAATCTAGTGAATATGGGAATGCAACTCTGGACACCCACAAAGGACCACTATGTGGAGGAGATACTTTCATATTCTATCAAAGCCTTCCTTCATGCAAAGCACTGGATATTTAATACACTGCTTTGAAATGTGTATCATTTTTCTTTTATGTTAGTATTAGTGTTATTAGTTGTCATTATTAGTGTGTATGTATCCACACAGTGTCAGGGGCAGGGAGCATGTATGCGATAGTGGACATTGGAGGACAGAGGACAACTCTATGTAGCTGTCTTCTCTCCTCCCACCTTTGCATGGGCACATGCAGGCCACCAGGCTTCCAAAACAAGTAACTTTTCCCACTGAGCCATCTCTACCAACCCTTTATCTAAATTCTAAATTCTTCCCTCAGGATGCCACCTTTCCTCCAGATCATATCCAAATAACAAGTCTTTTTATCTTTTTCTGTCAGCAAGCCCCAGGGATTGGCCTTTCCGTAACTCTGATTTTTTTTTCTGTGTTTCTCTATGTTAGAATCAAACTGCCAGATGAGAACATTGGACAGTGGGATTGGAACCTTCCCACTCCCAGACTCAGGAAACCGCTCAATGGGACGATACATATGCCAGCCTGACTCTCCAGAGGACACTGAGCCCCTCCTGCCTCTCCAGCCAATCTCTCCCATATCATCCTCTGTCAGAGTCCAAACTCTTGACCGTGAAGTGCCTTCCTGCACAGCCAGCCTGAGTGATTCAGAGTCCACCATCATCCATTCTGAATCTGACCCCAGCGTGATGGCCAGAGGGATGCCAGCTCCACAGAGTTGCCTCCCCAAGCCCACGTCCTCAGGTAACATTCTATCTACCTTCTAGTGAGACTGTTCCCCACATAATAGCGTGTTTGCTGATGAACATGTAAAACTACCCAGCAGGAGACCAGTGACCTCTGCCCCCACTGAAATGCAGGTTTATGGGAATCCCTGTGTGCTCTCAATGGAACAGTGAAATAGCACACACAAAACCTTATCAGGGGATGGGGAGACGGCTTAGTGGGTAAAGTGCTTAAGTTTGCAAACTTAAGAACTCTAGTTCAATTCCTAGAACCCATGTGAAAAATCATGTCTGTAATCTCAGTGTGGGATAGACAAAGGCCAATCCCTGGGGCTTGCTGACCAGCATGTCTAGACAAATCAGAAAACCTCAAGATAGTGAGAAATCGTATACAAGGTGCCTGAAAAACAACACTGGAAGTTTCTCTCTGTTCTCCATACAGCAGAGTACACACTTGGGAACACACACACACACACACATGGACCCACGGACACACAGACACATGGACACATGCATGTATAACCCCCAGTATGAATGTGTACATGCTCATAAACAAATATTCAAATACTAATGAACAAAATGACATTATCAATTTTTAGTGTTATGTTAAGGAGTGAGCTTTCATAAAAGGAAACAGCATACCAGTAGAGAGCTATGTAAATGGATGAAGAAGCAAAACTATGCAGCATATATTCATGGGACTTTGTCCTAAAAAAATTCCATATAGAATATGGGGATAGGGAGATGCTGCAGCAGTTAAGAATGTGTACTGCTCTTCAAGAGGACCTCAGTTCAGTCCCCAGAACCTTCCACAACTAACTGCCTGTAACTATAGCTCCAGGAGTTCTAATTCCCTCATGTGGCCCCCTTCAGGTACTGCACTTATGTGCCCAGGCACATCTATATGCATAATTAAAACTGAAAAGAATCTTTTTAAAAAGAAAAAAGGATATATTGAATATAAAACAGTTGAGCGCCCTAGTACGTTGATGTTCCTGAAATGGTGTGTGCCCTCTAACCAGAAACTGTAAGTCTTCTAACGTATTTCTCTCTCATTCATGTACATTGGCATGCTGGTGACTTATAAAGATTCAACTTGATTGATCAGCACCAGATTGTGTGTTGAGTGCAGAGGCAAGTAGCTCACCTTCCCATGGAGACCTGCCTGCGCTCAATGAGAAGAAACTTTTATGATGAAAGACAAGGCCAGGCTGAGGGTCAACGTTTTTTTCATTGTTCCCTCGATTAAAAATATTTATTGCAGACCAGGACGATGCTCAATAATTCTTAACATGTTGGCTTCTGTAGCTCTGGCAATATGTGTATAAGCCCACGAATTAGGACTGTGAGCCTGAATGCCTTTGTTTATGGCTAGAAGATCAGAAAGGAGCCACATGTGAAGGTTCTACTATGGGTTTCTGAGAAATTAAAAGAGAGGGCTGTTAATTAAACATGTTTGAATGGATGTTTCCAACTATTCCCATGACTAAACTCTTCATACAGTAATAGCAATGGCCAAGGGGCCTCATGAGGACTCACTCCCCTTCCACACCAAGGTTACATTTTTAAAGGCCATAATGCATATTATTTTTGAAATAAGTGCAGTGTTAATTAATGGCACAGCCTGCAGAGCTTCAGGGGCGAAATCTTAGTTATAGATTATGTGCTCTATGCCTGAATAGTCGCATGTGTGACCTCAATTCGGCAGCGGGCTGCCGAGTAGACTCCATGATTAAACACTGTCATTATAACAAATTGAATAGAAACCACAAGCTTTGAATTGCTTCATAAGAAGGGGACAGGAAGGAGATTGTTCTGATCTTGCCACTTACATTTGCTGCATCCAAATCCCAAAGGTTGTGTCTTAATTAAGTTGTCACAAAGAGTAGTAAAAAGGTGGTATATGGGAGAGAGTGAGGTGAACAGACAGGGGGGGCCATCTTGGGGTCATGTATCCTGAAGACTCCTGTCTGGGACATCCACAGAAGCAGGGCTGCTTTCTGGTGCTTTTCTCAAGACCGTGTGTTGGGTGAAAAATCGTGCAATGGAGAAGTTTTGGGAACAAAAGGGAAATGAAATTCCATTTCCTTCTTTCCTAGCAGCCACTTCCTGTGTGATTTACACAGTGGAATGTGGCCTTTCTCTTATGCCTGTTTCAAACAGGGAGGCAACTGGAGACATCTCACAGGGTTGAAAGTATAGCTACCTACCTTATATCCTCACTGGAACAAATTGGTATGGAAGGCTGTGTGTGGCGTGTTCTGATGATAATTAGGGTTTTATTTTAAACTTCTTTTTTAAAAGTTTTCATACAAGTATATAATCTAATCTATGTGTATGTATGTATATGTGTCCATATATAATATATATATATGCCACAATAAGACATTCATTTACAGAACACCTTCCTTCATCATTCCAAAAAGAGAGTCATCATGAGGATCCTTCAGGTTCAATTACAAACACATGAAAAATAGATTCAACTTCACTAGCCATCAGAGAATTGCAAGTCAAAACACATTAAAATTCTATCCTGCCCCAGTTGGAATAACAGTCATTAAAAAAATAAGTAACAACAAATGCTGATGAGGATGTACATACACTGCTAGCAGAATGTAAATAGCCCAGCTACTTTGGAGATCAGTATGGAGATCCCTCAAGTAACTAATAAATCTTTCATATGACCCACTTATACCAATCCTGGGTGTTTCTCCAAAAGACTCCAAGACAGCAATCATAGTAGTCCTTGCAAATCCATTCTTATTGCAACCCCAGTCACAAGGGCTATGTTATGGGACCAACCTAGATGTCCGTCAACAGAAGGATGGGCAAAGAAAGTGTGGTTGGTGTGTATACACATTGGAATATATTTTTCACTTACAATGAAGAACAAAGTTGTATCGTGTGCAGGAAAGTGCATACAACTGTAAATACACATGCTAAGAGAATAAAGCCCTTCTCAATAAGGAAAATATCCTACGCTTCTTAGGATTTGTGGTTCATAGATTTTTTATGTAGGTACGTAAAGATGTGTGTGTGTGTGTGTGTGTGTGTGTGTGTGTGTGTGTGTGTGT
>CAJQZJ010033263.1:6177799-6202799 GCA_907164525.1 Lophiomys imhausi
TGTGTGTGTGTGTGTGTGTGTGTGTGTGTGTGTGTGTGTGTGTGTCTGTGTGTGTGGTGAAAGTGTGTGTGTGTGTCTGTGTGTGGGTGAAAGTGAAACTAGGGGCACAAAGGGAACTAACAAGAGTGAGAGGGGCGACTGGAAAAGATGTGTGGGGACGTACAAGGAAGAATATGCCCAGCACATAATGTATTTGTGCACAGAGCAAAGGAAGACAAGGACGGCTGCTCTATGATGCCCTAGGAAAGGGTGAAAGATCAGATCCTTTCTGTGTAAATTCATCAGCTCAATGAGGGATCTAGTATTAGTCCTCTGAATTAGTTCTTTCCTCATAGCTAGGATGAAAGACCCAGACAAAAGCAACCTAAGAGGAAAAGGATTTGCATGCTTCATGCTTCCAGGAAGATGCAGTCCTTCATAGTGGGGAAGACATCACAGTTGGGAGGGAAGGTGTAGCAACAGGAGATAGAGGCACACCACATCCACACTTGGGAAACAAAGAAAGAGCAGGAAGTGGAGCCAGGCTATGATGCTTCCCAGTGACCCACTTCTTCTAAGTCAGGGGCAACCTTTTTAAAGGTTCCATACCCATCCCAAACAGCATCACCAGCTGGGACCATGGGTTCAGATACCATGTGGGGGACACTTCACATTCAGACCACAACAGCCTCAAAAATATGTTCCTTATTTGTTAAAAAAAATTATTATTTGAAAGACAGCCTTACTGATTCCTAATGGTTTGCTTGCTGAACCCTTTTTAATGTGCAAAGCCTCAACTTGTTTTGAAAGATGTCAGGTCCCAGGGAAGTATGCTTTAGGCCTCCTCTGTAGATATGTATACACAGTTGTGCAAATATTTGAACAACACAGACTCATATAGGGTACGGAATGTCAGGGGACAAATTTCCCTGTATTTGTACCTTCATATTATTATTAAATGTCTCCACTCTTCCTCCTTAAACTTGTCAAAGGTTGATAAAAGCCTATTTTGTTTTGTTTTTATTTAATGTACCATTCTTTATTTAGGAAAAACCAGTTTCCAAAAGCAGAATGGAGCACAGCCAAAGACCCAGACTGGTCCATCATTCGAATATGCTGAGGATACAGTGACAAGCGAGCCCCTTTCAAGATGGAGGGGTGAAGATGCTACCACTGAGACCCAGGTGAGGGGGTGCCATCCACCTGTCTGTCCTGACTGCAAAGTCTGAGCTTCTTGAACTCTACAGGGATAGATTTAATTTGAAATCAGATCCTGAATTGGTTTGCCAAGGTTATATCAGTTACTTTTCTCATCTCTTCGATAAAGTACCTGACAAAAATAATGTAAGAGAGAACAGGTTCATTTTGTTTGAGAGTTTCAAGGGATTTCAGTCCACAGTAATAGGAGGGCAGGGTGGAATGGTTGCTTTCTAAGGCAGCAGGAGCTTACAACTACAACTTCTTCACCTTGTGACATCTGAGAGGAGGAGGAATGGAGAGAGGGGAGAGGGAAGGAAGGAGAGAGAGAGAGAGATTAAGGGGGGAGGGGTTAAAACCAGAGCTGGGCTGAGTCTTCAAATATCCACACAACATAGCCCAGAGAACTGCCTATGTCATCAAGGCTCCACCTCTGAAACACTCCATAACCTCCTGTTGTACTTGCATTTCAATTTCTGCAAAGGAACTTTGGGAGGGAAGGGTAGATTTGGCCTGCAGTTCATCTGACCTTTCCAGATGATAACCCATTATTGCAGGGAAGTCAAGGCAGGAACTAAAAGCACTACCATATGTATAGAGCAAAGAGAGAATAAAGGGCCTAGGGCCATACTTCCTTGCATCTCCTCTCTTATACTGTTCAGGAACCCATCTAGGGAATGAGGGAATGGCTCCACCCACAATAAGCTGAGGCTTCGTACATCAAATTAACAATTAAGGCATTCTTCCACAGACATACCCACAGACTAGCTTGTTTATTCCTCATAGAGACTCTGTCCTTGGGTAATTCTAGGTTCTGTCTAGTTCAGTTGAAATTAACCAGCACACCCCTCAAAACACCAACTGGGGATATGGTCAGTTGTGTAGGGTTCAGTGCACATCCAATCCATAATAGCACAGAAACTTTCATCTGTGTTTCAACCTCTACCCAGAATTAATATTAAATTCAAAGATTATACAGTCAGCAATTGCTTACTTCTTTTTTTTTTTTAAAGATTTATTTATTTATTCAATGTATGGGTGCTTTTATCTGCATGAACACTGCAACCAGAAGAGGGCATCAGATCACAGTTGTGGATGTTTGTAAGCCACCATGTGGTTGCTGGGAATTGAACTCAGAACCTCTGGAAGAGCAGCCAGTGCTCTTAACCGCTGAGCCATCTCTCCAGCTCCCAATTGCTTACTTCTTAAAGGCCATCTTCCTTTTGGGGGACAGAAAGAAAGTTATAAATAGGGGAAATAATGTTCTTTTCTTCCCAAGGTTCTATGAAATTGAACCATGTGACCTACTTTTCTCATGGCTTCTAAGAAACAAGGAACAAAGCAATAGGATTTAGATCAATGAGAGACTCTTAGACATTCTACAAACAGGACACACAGGGCCATGACTCTCTATTGCATCATTAAGATGTTTCTGATGACCCAGGGTGGATTCAGAGAAAAGCAGGCAGCAGATCACAGTGTGTTAAGAGTTCATCTGTGAAGAAATGCTGACTGACAGATCTCATGTAGCCAAGACCAGCCTTGAATTCATTATATAGTTGAAGATGACCTTGAACTCTTTCTCTTCCTGATTTTACAAACCCTTGAGTGCTAGAATTAGAGAGGTGTACCGCCAGCCACACCTAGTTAATGTGGGCCTGGGATGGAGCCTGGGACTTTGTGTACACTAATCAAGCATTCTACATGCTGAGCTATATCTCAGCCCTGAATATACACACTTTATTTTTGAGATTATACTTCATTATTTTTCCCTCCTATAACCTCCCTTGCTCTCTTTCAAATTCATGGCCTCTTTTTCTTTAATTTCTATTAAATATAAGGTGTGTGTGTGTGTGTGTGTATGTGTGTGTACATATATATTTCAATATACATATAAGTAACATACAGACTGAGCAGGTTATATTTATATATTTAAGAATATACATACTTTTAAGTATTGAGAGAGAATGATTTTTCTACTGCCAATTCTGCTTCAAAAAGAAAGCTAGTCAGGGAGGTTGAACTTCACAAGCATGCTCTTCATAGTGCTACAGGTAACCAACCGAGCCATATCCCCAGCCCATCAGCTTACTTTTTTTTGCATGTTAAATGTGACAAAACATACTGCCTCCCTAGGGCCCTGCCTCCCTGGTCATAAAGTACCAAAGTAAACACACATCTTTTCTTTCAGGCTTGCTTTCTTTTGCTTGACTGAAAAAACGTTAAGGGTCCATTTGTTAGCATAGAGTCTGCCAACAGATGCAGGATTTAGGAGCTGAGTAGGTGGCCCAGTAGGTGAGGGAGCAGAGAAGTTATTTTGCAGCTTTGTTTCCACAGAGCTACCCACTCTAATTTGCAAACTTGAGAAGGACAAATATCCCTTCCCCTCATATGCAGTCGGGGCCTTGGGCACTTGTGAAGGCAGGCACAGAGAAGATGGAGAAGAGGGCAAGCCAATGGCACAGAGTAAATTGAAGGAAGGACTGGAGAGTGGAAGCAGAAAAGCCGAGCCTCTGTTTGCAAGGGAAGAGAGCCCTAACTCTGGATGCAGCCCTTATATCAGGTTGCTTAAAAACAAGTAATACACT
The DNA here is from genome assembly GCA_907164525.1 of Lophiomys imhausi. Classification (NCBI taxonomy): domain Eukaryota; kingdom Metazoa; phylum Chordata; class Mammalia; order Rodentia; family Muridae; genus Lophiomys; species Lophiomys imhausi. Next base: position 6,181,564 of record CAJQZJ010033263.1, read on the forward strand.
CTTGAACCACCAATAACTGTGCTAACCTGCAAAAGACAAACACAAAATTGAGGATGTCAGCATTCCATTATGGGGGAAGGGAGGCAGGTCATGCAGCCCCACCCCTCTCTGAAGATCTATAGGAAGGTAATAGTTGCTGGAGAAAAGAGAAATATTTTCTTCAGTGGGGTAGCCAATGGTCCGGTGCCCATTCCAGTAACTAACCCACCATCACACTCCTGAAGGTAGCCCCTCAGCCATGCTCCTGCAAACATCTCCCCAGACATGCATCTCTAAGAAACCTCTGTCTTGGGCTCACATAAGAATCCCTAGTTGCATTCAAAGATGTTTTCATAACTTTAGATTTTTTTTATATCAAGACATATCAACTCCTGACAGCACCCCCTATTCTCCTCCAAGTAGAAGATGAGCATCGAAGAATCTCCAGTGGGAGATGATTGAATTAGTTGCAAGCCTATCTCTTGGTAGGAAAAGCCCCTTGCTCCAACTGTAGACAGATGCTGTCCAAAAAGGACAAAACCTGAAAGCAGGTAAGTCGACAGCCTAGCTCTGTCAAGACAGGGTAGGTAAGTCCTTCATAACCCCTGCTCTACAATCAATGTCTGTCAGAGAAGCAGGGGTTGACTGAAGAGCGATGCTGTAATGTATGGAGAGAAAATGGGAACTGTCCAGGCAGCCACTGGTATGTCATTTCTAACTTTGGGAAGCTGCAGACCCTGTACTTCCTATAAAATCAGATATATTTATCCCTCTCAGGTCTCTGAGGTGATTGAAGAACAGGTAGATAAAGTCTCATAATTAAATTTTGAGTTGTTTAGGAGTCAAGAGAGTGTTATACATCTAAGAAGATATTTTTAAAATTGTGTTGCAATTAGTATGAATGTTGAGTCAGATATAGAACTTTAAACTCATGGAGATGTTTAGATAGTAGAATGTTAAAGTCAGGTACAAAATACATATGGACTGGTCATTGGGAATGTACGTTAAGCCATATAACCCTCATAACTGTGGCCTAATTACCTCTGTTGTACTGTATTGTATTTATTATTATAAGAGAAAGAGCCATTTGTTGGACTGAAAGGAGAAACTGTAGGGGGAAATAATATATACCTTAAACTTAAAAGAAAAAATAAAGGGAAGAGGATGGGGGATTGAGGGTGGGAGGGTGGGACTGGAGGGGGAATAGGGAGGGGACTGCGATTGAGATGTAACTTGAAGAAATAAAAAATAAAGGAAAAAAAAAGAAACCCTAGTTAAAATCAATAGATTGGGGAGAGGAGACTTGCTAGCAGAAGGGGGACTTATACCACTGTCAACTCTTCCTCTAGTCAGCACTTTGTCACTGCTGCAAAATGACACAGCAGCCATGCAGCCATGCAGCCAAGCAGGGTGGCATATACCTGTAATCCCAGCTACTCTAGAAGTCTGGCCCACGGGGATCAAGAATTGGAGTGCAGCCTGAGCTCTTAAGAGACAGATTAAGACCCTGTCTCAAAACTGGAGTTCCAGGCTAGGACATAACCCAGTAGTAGAGAGACCACTTACCTAATATATGAAAGGACCAAGTATTTAATTCCAAGACCAAAGTCATCATTACTGTCAACTTACAAAGAAGAAAGGTCTAGTCCTTGATAAGTTGGGACCGTGGAAGAGAAGAACATTTTGGCAGGAAGCATAGGATAGGGCAAGATTGCTTACCTCATATTTGGGATGTGTAAGGAAGAGGAAGGAAATGACTCCCTCTGTCCTGATTCTTCAAGGCATGGCTCTAATGTGACTTTACACCTCTCTAGAAACCACCTCTTGAATATTTCCACCAACTCCCAAGAGCATCCAACTGGGAACCATGCCATAAGCACATGTGCATTTGAGAGAAAAATTGAGATCCAAGTCAGCACTAGCCCTGCCAGTTTAGGAAAAAAAAAAAGCTGAATCTCCTTTGTTCTCTGTAGAAAGCCACCCTGCTTCCTGGGCTTCTCATCTCCACTGAATGCCTTTGCACCAACACTTTAAAAATTCCAACAGTGTCCTTGGCTCTTCATTGTCTTACCCCATTTTGACCATTCCATAGTCCTGCTAGCTTCTCTCCCACGTCCCACATGTGTCTCGGATCTGCCTCTTATTCACCACCTCCACCCCTAGCACAGTGCAGTCCTTAGCTGCGTTATATGGCCCCATTGTCTCCCCCTCTACTGGCTCCATGCTGCAAACTGTTCATTATCTATATTGCTACCAATACACTCTCTCTGAAATGCAGTATACCATGACATGGTCCCTTTGCTTAGAGCTTTCTAGTACATCTTCCTTCTTCACAAAGCCCTGGTCTCCCTGGAGACTTGACCTCCAGAGTCATCAATCTGCATATATTAAATATATGAATCATTTGGTATGGCAATCAAACCACAGTGATTTTGGTTTGTTTGTTTTTTTTTTTTACTTTTAGGTTTTCATGAATGTATATACTTTATGTTGAGCATATTCCTCCTATATTCTCCTGCTTACCCTTCCCCACCTCTGATTAGTACCCTTTGTTCTCTAGACAGTTTCACTTCTGCTTTCATTTCATCTATAAATGTATATACACATATATACATACACACATGTAATCATTTATATATGTATATGTGTATGTATAAATATATATATATGATTTTATATTTTCATATAAAACCCAAGAACCAAATCGAAGAGAAAATATGTGATATTTGTCTTCCTAAGAACAGCTTCTTTTACTTAGTGTGGTTATCTCCAGATACATCCATTTCCCTACAAATGTCATAGCTTCCTTCCTTTTTATGGCTAAGAAAAATTCCATCATGGATGTATACCACAGTATCCATCCCTCTTTTCTTGGACACCTAGATTGGCTCTGTAACTTATCTGCAGTGAGTCATGCTATAGTAACCACTGATGCCTTGCCCATCTCTGCTGTGCTGACTTGGCGTCCTTCAGGGAAACACCCAGAAGCAGCATAGCTGGGTCATGTAGTAGTTTCCACTTTTAGGTGTTTTGCAGGACCTTCCATATGGCTGACTAGTCTACATTCCCTCAGTGGTTTTGCAGCAAACTGCAACAGCAAGGTGAGGTACAGATCCCCCTTTGCCCTGGGGCTTTGCTAGGGAAAATGTGATTTTTTTTTTCCACTTAGCACTTGTTTCCCTTTGAGAATGACAGGAGGACAAGGTAGCAGGGATACTCATATTTGCATAAAACTGGCTCATCTGAAGCTCATGAGGCTAAGTATATTTCCTCCCTTCCATTTCTATGGAAGTTACTGTTTATTCCTCCTTGAAATCCTTCACTCTGCTAATACAGCATGCAAGGGAATTATTTGAATGCCAGCCTACAGACTCCAGCGTAACTATTGTTAACAGCAAATCCACCCTGGGAGGCCAGTGGCTTCTTCTTCAGTGTTTCTCATTTGTTCGCACGGGAACTTTAGAAAAGAGACATTTTGTCTTGATTTTATAGATGAGGAAACTGAGCACCCCTAATCTGACATTGATTGCTCAAGGTTCACCATGCTGGATTCGCTTACGGGAATCTCAAAAGGGTTTGAGAATCTGTGCCCCTTCCGGAAAAAGACAGTGTCATATCTCAGAGAAAGACCTCGTGCAAAATCTGATATGCTATAAACATCTGCTTATTGAATAAATAAATGTCTGGCTGATGAGCCATGTTCATTGATGTTGATTAATACTGATTATAAGATACACTTTGTACTGACATTCTCAGTTATTTCTGGTAAAATAATACTTTTAGCTCCAGACCACAGTCAATCAGATGGGCTCCTGTTCAGTGGGTCACAAAACAAAACGAATAGACATGAGCCTGAGAGAGATTTGTGGTGGGGAGGTAGAGGCAGGCAGGATGGCGGGAGACGGGAGTGAGTGAGTGTGAAGATATTCGCTCTGTGTTGTTTACCTGTGTGAAATTGTCTAACAACATATTTTTAATATTGAAAGATATTTTTATTAATTCTTTGAGAATTTTTACAATGTCTCTTGAGCATATCTACCCCTGAACTCCTCCCAGATCTAGCATTCCTCCTTATACACCCCATTTCCTACTGTCTTAAAAAAAGATAACCAGTTTTTCCAATGTGTGCCGCCCATATACTCTTGTAGATTAGGCCACCCACTGGAACATGCTTAAGTTGCCAAGGACTATACCCTTAATTACCCTTAATGGACACAAGCTTCTCTCTTCTCCAGAAGCCATCAACTGTCCATAGCTCCTCAGTTAGGGGTGAGGGTCTCTGGAACCCTCCCCATCCCATGCTGGAATGCTGACCGGCTTGAACTTCTCGAGGCAACTGCTGTAAGTTCATGTCCAGAAGATACTGTTTTGCTCCAACCCTCTCCAACTTCTTCCCTTTCTTCTACGGTAACTTGCTAATTTTATGTGTGTAAGTATTTTGCCTGCATGTATGCATGTATACCACATGAATGCAATTGCCCATGGAGGCCAGAAGAGTGTGTAAGATCCATTGGAACCTGAGTCACAGAAGGTTGTGAGCCAATATGAGGATGTTAGGAACCAGGCCCAAGTTCTCTGTAAATGTAGCAAATGCTCTTAACCACTAAGCCATCCTCTCTAAAATTCTACAAGTAAATGTTAATTAAGGAATTAGTGGATAATTTTCCCAAAATGATATTTTAATTTTTTCTCTTAAAATATTATTTGGGGAAAAGTATCTAATCTAGTCCTTCTCTAACAAGGGCTCTAAAGTACACAGTGGCTTTTACTCCACCTCCCCCACTTATTTTTTTCATTTTCTTGTATTAAACAGGATGCACAGTGGGCTGGGGAGAAGGAGCAGTGGGTGAAACGCATGCTATGCAAGCGTTTGAATTGACTTGAATTCCCAGAATGCTTGTCTTAAAAGTCAAACAAAAGCATGATGCTTTAGTAGTCTTAGAACTTGGGAGGCGAAGACAGGCAGATCCCTCAGGATTGTTGACTGTCAGCCCAGCTTCTTGTTGTGCAAAGTCAGTAGAAAAAAACCCTGTCTCTAAAAACAAGGTAGACAGCTCCAGTGAACCATGCCTGGTGCCTGGTGCCTGAGGCTGACCTCTTTTGCACGTGTGCACATCCTCTTGCATTTGTGTACTTACATGCAAAAGCACCTCACACATGAACAAACATAGCCATATGCACATATAAAATTGCTTCTTCAAAACATACCGTACCGGGGTCTACAGATTACCGCAATTTGGGGTTCAGCCTCCCTGAAAGAGCACTCCCTGCTTCTCACAATCCATGTGTTCAAAATGCTATGGCTAGGAGAATAACCAAAGCGTTGGGGCTGGGTTCTCGTGGCCACCTGAGGATGCTCACCTCATCAAGCCCTGGTTTACTGAACAAGAAGTACATTTTCTTCACTTCAAGGTAATTACATCCAACAAATTACAAAGAGATGGGCCAGTTGAGTTAAAAACAATTGGTTTTGCAGTAATTAGAAAAACACAAGGAAATGATGACTGTGGAACAATATTGAAAGGGACTCTGAGGGATGAGGGCCCTGGTTCCCCATTCATTCTTCAGCCTGAATATTTAGAGATCCACAACTAATTATGCAGAGATGATGAATTTTAAAAACCCTGCCATCACGCCTTCCCAAGGCCAAAGGCTGGCTATTAATAGAGCTATCAAATTTTGCTGCATTATAGAGAATTCACACAAAGTTGCATCTATTTTAAAGTGCTCATCTGGGGCATCACTTAAAGATGACGAATCTGTATGATATGCAGAATCAGCATTGGGCTAAACTAAAATGAGTTGTAATCCAAACTCATTACAATCCCTCCAGATACGTTGTTTAAAATGGACACTACAGGGCATTGAACTCGGGTCCTGTAAGGGTGGAGACAGGTAGATTCCTGCAGCTCGTTGTCTCCCTCTACACGTGATGATGTCACAGGCATGCGCCAGCACACTGATGTATTTTTTTTTGCCTTTATTATTTTTTAACTATATGTATTTGTGTATTTTTGGTTTTGGGTGTGCATGTGAGTATAGGTGCTTTGAGAGGCTAGACACACTGGAGACCCCTGAAGCTGGAGGTACAGATGGTTGTAAGCCACCAGCTGTGTGTGCTAGGAGCCAAACTTGGGTCCCCTAGAAGAGCAGTACTGAACCCTGTCTCCAGAACCCGTGTATGTGCACGCACCCCCCACCCCACATCTTTATCATAACTGCAGACTCTGAGGGTTGAAATCAAATCTTCCTGCTTACAAGGCAAGCTCTTTATCACAGCCATCTTCCCAGCTTAATTTGCTTTATTTTTGACAAGCCCACGCCAGCTCGAGGGAAAGAGATTGAACAGTGACAGGCAGGGTTTTGTTACCTAGCATGAAGCTGGGGGCCAGCACATGTAAAGTACTGACCGTAACCAGCTGTCCGCTCTGAGACCTTCACCAGAACCAAGGTCTCCAGTTTCCTCTGCATCACCACTTAGGGATCTTCAGAAAACCAACTCCCTTTCAGTTGTTCACTTTGAATCTATGCCTTGCTGAGCTTTGATGTTTCTGGTGGCCTGAGGTGTTACACATGATAATGAAACAAACAAAAACAATCCAAGCCAGCCTCCCAAAATCATGTGGCCACGAGCTAGCTATCAGAAAGAACCCACTGGGCCCTCAGACAGGCTGGAGAGGGGAAGCTGCAGCATGACCTGCATTTAATTACTTGAGCAGCGTGCACATTGTAAGGCCCTTAAGAAAGCAAATGCATTGATGGACAGAATGAGTTTACCCTCCTGTCCAAAGAGCAGCATGCCGTAGCGAGGACATCACTCAATTAAATTGGACTGCGGGAGATGAAGGAGATGGAGGCCAAGACTGGGAACCCTAATGAGACATTTGGAGGGGAGAGATGCAAGCCCCCCCAGAGTTTGTCCCCCTTGATGGACACTCCTGAACCCCCGTCATTACCATAGTGCCTCCAGAGTTTGTTTCACCCCTTGAGTTTGAACACATCGCAGCTCAAAACATTTAAAAATAAGCTTTTTACGTACAAAAAAAAAAATCAGTCTTTGGTTAATACGAACTAGGTGTGTTGGGTGGGTATGGGGACCCTCAGGTTATTTGGCGCTGTGAATCTTTGGCCACCAGGGCTGATGAAACAACACCAGAATACAGAACGGAAAATGCACCTGCCCCCCCCCCCCGCCCTGCTTCCTGTGAGAGGAACAGCAGGAAGTGTGGCATGATAAGAGCTAGAGGTGTCTCTCCTGGGAACACCAACATATATGTAATCCTGACCATGTGATCAAGGATCATGCTCCCTAATCCACAAAATACATTAAGAGTCCACACCCAATCATCAAGCCAGTGAGCTGTGCCCTGTTGCAGGAAACAGTTGGCAATTTCTGGAGATATTTGGACTATCACTGCTCCAAGGGGCCAGGGCCTGCTATCTGCTGTGTATACACAAGACTGCGATGCATAGGATGGCCCCCAAGCAAAAAGTAAATGGGCAGATGTCAGGAATGACAAGCAACAGGCAATAGTGGACTGAACTTTGTGCACAGGAAATGTTCACTAGGACAGAGAAGCTGCCAAATGAGTGAGTCAGAACATAACGGCAGCCACATTCTCCATGCCCAGCAGGGGCACTAAGGCCCAGTTCAATGGCAAATCCACTATTACAATGTGCCTCCTTCAAAAGGGATTTTCGTAAATTTAAATGTTTAAATCTTTTTAGTGTGTGCATGTGTGTGTGTGTGTGTGTGTGTGTGTGTGTGTGTGTGTGTGTGTGTATGGTCCTCTGTGAGTGCAGGTGCATGTATTCCATGGTGCACTTCTGGAGGTCAGAGGAGTGTCAGTCCTCACCTCCTACCTCCTTTGAGATGTGGTTTGTTGTCCTTTGATATGCACACCAGGCTACCTGACCCACACATGTCCTTTCAGGGATTCTCCTGTCGATGCCTCCTATCTTACTGCAAGGCTGCTGGGTTTACAGATATGCTCTGTCACATCTGGCTTTTACAAGGGTTCTGTGGATCCAGACTAAAGTCCTCACACTTCTTAGGCAAATGCTTTACCGCTTGTACAGTCTCCCCAGCCTCCAGTCCTCGCAGACTTGGCTGCTGACCTGGCCGGGTGCCTTTGTCAGAAGGAGTTAGGAGGATGCTGAACACAGACCATCACAGGCAGCAGCAGGACATGAAGTCTCTGATTAGTATTGGGGTTCTGTCTCTCTCATGGAACACTTGCCCAAGGAAGCAGAGATCCTTCACAGACTTGAAAGTGACTTTGGGACAGTTAATCCTCACTGTGCTCTAGCGAGGCAGGTAAATTGCAATTAGATGTAAAGGGAGGGGGGAAAAGAACCATAGTCAACAGGTGTTTGAGGTCCCTTTGGGAACATAGGGTTTCATATTTGGCTTAAAAGTACATAGTGACATTTGGAGAAAGTCCCTTGCCAGAGGTATTCCTACTGAATGGTTAAGACAAGGAAGATTAATAACAATCTAATGAAACCCTCAGGTAGAGCTGTACAAGACACTTCTTTGAAGAAGTGGGCCAATTAGACTAAAGAGCAAAGAACTTTTCCAGAGTTATTATTATATGTAAGAGAAGAAAACTATGTCTAAGCCTTTGGATGCTGCAAGGGAGCTGCATTAGTTAATTGTCTCATTGCTGTGATAAACTACCTGACCCAACAACTTAATGAAGGAAAGTTTGTTTTGCTCACAGTTCCAGGGGGATAAAGACCGTCATGGAAGCAGAGGTGTGATGGCAGTATCTATGGTGAGGCTCACGTGGCATCCCCAGTCATGAAGGACAGCTAGATGAAAGCTGGTACTCAGCTCACTCCCTCCTTTTTATTCGGTCTAGGACCCCAGCCCATGGGATGGTGCTGCCCACATTTCCCTAACCTCCATTAATCTAATCAAGAAACTCCCCCCACAGATATGCCCAGAGGTTTGTCTCCTAGATGATTCTGGATCCTGTCAGTCAGTATTACCCACCATATGCTGAGACAAATTTATTCTCATTTTCCTGGATACCTTACTCTGAGACTTTAAGAATCGAGGAAGAAACTTCCTCAAACATTCTCTCAGCCTTCCTGCCCCTCTTTAGCCCCAAACCTAGAATGATTTACATACTGTATACCAAAGCAGATGGTCTTGGGGAGGAGGGTGGTTCCTTCCTAATCCACAACCAGAAGTCTTACTAAGAAAATTGTCAACCATTATTCAGTGCCTCGCACAATGGAATCCTTTCTAGAAGCTCTGGAATCCATAGCCCAAAAGCACTGGCTGTGTGCCAGAGATGCCCAGGTCTGGAAGGAACACCTGGGTTCTAGCCTTGGCTGTTCTGGATACCAAACTCCATGGTCTTGGAAGATGCTGGCCTCTCTGAGCATCCCTTCCCTGTGCCACATGACACCTACCTTGCCACCTCACCAAGGCACACTTCAAGTAGACTGTAAACTTTTAACCCACAGAGTGCTCAAAAGGTGAGAATTAATACATGGCAAAAGCAAGAGAAGCTGGGTTGGGTGGTACACACCTGTAAGTAATCAGCACTGCTTGGAAGGCTGGGGTAGGAGTTCAAGCCCAGCATGGACTACATAATGAGATTTTTATCTCAAAATTAAAACTAAAAAAAAGGACTGAGATATCTCAGTAATCCAGTGCTTGCCTGGCATGCACAAGGACCTGAGTTCAATCTCTAGCAGTAGTAAAAGAAAAAAAGGCGGTGGAGCAAGAGAAGGAAAAATATGAAATAATTTAAAGTTTAGAAGTTCAAATAAGAGCAAAGAGCACAGGGACTTTAAAATAATATGAAAGCTGAATAATAATATAAAGCTGAAGTCCCAGAAAGGAAGCCACCTCGTAAATTAGCCAGGGCTCTACAGTTTCATTAGGGGAAGCGTCTGCTGTTCCAATTCATTCTGAGGAAGAAAGAACTGATTTAAACTTCCCCGGAACAAGGCCAGCATCCTCCTTTCTTTGTGTTTATTCTCACAATGAGTAGTAATATCCCAAATGATCACTCATCAGCATTGTGTGCAGACACACCTATATGGGGCTTGGAAATACAGTGAGGTTAAATCAGAGAGAAGGAGTTCTGTATTTAACTAGAGCAGGGTTTTATAATAAAGGGATAAATCAACCCACTCTCTGAGGGATTTAATTAGAGGAGAAGACTTCCTTCCCATGGGCTGAGCTGTCTCTGGACCAAGTGCTCACAGAAAGGAGGTAGGGAATTGACTCCAAGCTTTCCTATTGACTTGCTTAACTGTTTAGGAAGCCCCCACCCCCACCTCGGGGGCATCGTTTGAAGTTTTTCTCCTCTCATGCTTGAACTTTCTTTGAACCCTCCTTTTTTAAAAATTTATTTATTATTATGTATACAATGCTCTGTATAGAAGTGTGTATCCCTGCACACCAGAAGAGGGCACCAGATCTCATTATGGATGGTTGTGAGCCACCATGTGGTTGCTGGGAATTGAACTCAGGACCTCTGGAAGAGCAGCCAGTGCTCTTAACCTCTCCAGAATCCTCCTTTTGTCTCAGTTTGTTTGGTCCTTCTTATTCTGTGATGCATTGCTTTCACTCTCTTCATTCTGTGGGATTCCTTCTATGCTGGCTAGTTTTCTGTCAGCTTGACCCAAGCTAGAGCCATTTTGGAAGAGGGACCCTCAACTAAGAAAATTCCCCCATTATACAGACCTGTGGACAAGTCTGTGGTGCATTTTTTTGATTGGTGATTGATATGAGAGGACGCTGCTCACTGTGACCACTGCCTCCCCTGGGCTGTTGGTCTTGGATTCTGTAAGAAAGGAAGTTGAGCAAACCACGAGGAGCAAGCCAGTAAGCAGCACTCCTCTGTGGCCTCTGCTTTGTTTCTTGCCCCCAGGTTCCTGCCTTGAGTTCCTGCCCTGACTCCCTTCTGTGATGGAGTGTGATGTGGAACTGAGCGTTGAATTAAACTCTTCCTCCACAACTTGCTTTTGGTCATGGTGTTTATCACAACAAAGAAGCCCTAACTAAGACACCGTCCACTAGGTTCCTCTAAATATACTTCCAAGTGTGAATAGGATGCTTCAGTAGGCAAGACTGTGGGATCGGTGGTATCTTTGTAGAAGACCAAAATCTATGCTGACACTGATCATTGCACTCAGTGTCCCAGGAAGTGTTTTGCAATGCATCAAAGGACCTGAGGACCAGGAAGATGGCTTAGTGGGTAGAGCACTAGCCATGCATGCATGAGCATTTGACTTTGGACACCCACCCCAAATACATAAGGCGGATGCAGTAGCATGCGTTCATATTCCTAGTGCACCCACAGACAGGAGACACATGGGAAACTTTCCAGAAATTCATGGGAAGTTTCTGACAGACACAGTGGCAAACAGCAAGAAACTCTGCTCAAACAAAGTGGTTAATTTAGGCCCGAGGCCATCCTTTGACTTCCACATAGGTGCTGTCACATATATACACACACACACACATGAATGCACACACCCCACAGGTCATCCAGGACCATGAAGTACTCCAGTGATGGTGTAGTAGCCTTTGTGTGCCTGTGACAGAATAGACAGTGGGAAGAACTTATGGGAGGAAGGATTTGCTTTGCTCATGGTTTTGGAGGTTTCAGTCCATGAAGGAATGAGGGTCTGGTAGATAGAGCAGCTCAAATTGTGGTAAGCAGGAAGCAGAGTGGAACAGGAACAGGAAGCAGAACAGAACAGGAAGAGGAAAGGGCAAGATAGATACTGCCCTTAAATATGCCCCCAGCCCCCTGACCAAATATCTTCAATCCAGTCCCATCTTCCCCAGTTCTCCCACCTCCTGATAATCTGTTTCAATGCTGAGTCAATCAAATTAAAGCATTTAGTGGTCAGAGTCCTGATGATGCAGTCCCCTCTGGAACCACTCCCACAGGTACACAGAGATGCCCCTGTCTTCCTGTCTGTGAACCTGCCTTCGGCTGGTGTCTGTCCCTGAGTTTTCACTTACCTTGTTAGTCTTTGTCACCACAGTATCTGTAGGCTCTTCAGAGTCAGGGAGATTTTTCCCTCCTTAAGTTATCATACAGAGATTTCCATTTGCCCATCATATCATATATGAAGTTCGTGTTTGTGTATGGCTTATTTTTATAATGGTCAAACATCGTTTTCTGACCAAAATCTCCCCATTCCCAAGTTAATTTTTAAAACTTCATAATTCTTATAGTGTCTTTGGGCTTTGATTTTTATCTTTACCTATAAATGCAAAGCAGTTTTTGCTTTGCATGCATATACGTATTGTGTGTGTGCTGTGTGTTTTGTGAGAGTTGTGATTGTTGTATGAGTGTTTTGAGTTTTGTGTGTTATATATCTGTTGTTTATTATGTTTATTATGTATATTGTATGTATATTATATGTCTCTAGTATGTGCTGTTTATTATATGTGTGTGCTGTGTGCATGTTATGTTGTTTCTGTGTTATCTATGTTGTGTTCCTGTCCTGTTTCTGTTGTGTGCCTGTCATGTGTGGTCTACAATGTGTCTATTGTGTGCCTTATGTGTGCTGTGGGTGTATGGTCTGTGTATGTGTGATGTTGTAGGATAAACACAAGGCCATATGTGTGCGGGGTAAGTGCTCTACCGCTGAGCTGCATCCCCAGCCCATTTTTTAAAACTTAGCTTTCCAGTTGTCTTAAATCACTTTCATATTGAAAAGATAAAGGGCAGAACAATCAGTTTCTTTTATTGCCAAGTGTGAAAGAGGTAATTGGTAACTGGGTAAGATGAATTTATCTCCATTTTTTCATCGCTGTGATTAACTGTCTGGCCTGAGGCTCTCACCCCTGTCTAGAGTTTGCTAACGTCAGTCATTCACCATCAGGTGTGATTAATTACAAGGGCTTCTCAGGCCCACATGCAAGTAAAGGGAAGTCCTTTGTCTGCGGTGACATCCTGAGGGTTCATGGGTGTGCTGTCCTTCTGTCCCTGTGTAAAGTTGCATTTGGAGGAGTTTCATGGCTGACACAGAAGAAAAGGAAACATGTGTGCAGGATGAGGATTTGGGCCCATTTGAGTGAATCCTCTGCCTACAGTGATTCTGTGTGTGCTTACAGAGGACCTGCTGGAGACTCACCATGAATTGTCACTTCTCTGATTACCATGACAAAATACCTGATAAAGGCAACTTAAGGAAAGAAGAGTGTTTGGGCCTCACACTTCCAGGGGATCATGGGAAGGTGTGGCAGCAGGAGTGGGAGAAAGCTGGTCCCATGGCACCCACAGTCAGGACAGGACACAGAGAGCAATAATGCTGCGGCTTAGCTCACTTTTTCCTGTCTGTTCAGTACAGGACCCCTGCCCGTGGATTGGTGCCACTCAGATTCAGGTGCATCTTTTCAACCTCAATTAGCCTAATCTCCACCACACCACAGACACCTCCAGAGGTTTGTTTTCATAGACAGTCTTAATCCTGTCTGCGTCTGGTTGACAAGATTAAGCCTCCCAGACATGAGCCTCAGTGTTGTTGTAACTAGGAACGTGATACCCTGCAATGCAGCCCTACCCACAGAGCTACAGGTTAATTACAGAGAAGTCACAAGAAATTTTAACCAGCCACCATCACTACTAGAAGCATGCAAGTGCCCCCAAATATGGCCCAGACTCCTTTCCACCCATCCCTCGTCATCTCGTCACATAACTTCATGATAGGATTTTATTGTCCCCTGTCAACTAAATGCTTGGAGATGTTTATTGCAAAAGGTCACAACTTTAGAGCTCGTCGATGCCCCTCCTCTGGGACCTGACTGATGATGGTGACCTTTCTATTACCTTCCTCTGCCCATTCTGGGTGTCCCAGGAAGTCCCAAGTATAGGGCAAGTGTTCATGGCTTATTGACTAAAAGGCTAGGTGGGGATTATCGGTGACCACTGAGACTGAGCACTCAACCTGAATCTGAGAAAAAGGAATGAAATAATCAGGGTTTCTTCTTCTTAGGTCAATCTTAAAGAATTAACTTTGAGCAGATGAAAGAAATACAATTTCTCATTAGGGTGAATGAATTGAGAGATCAAAATAAGGTTGGAAGAGAGCAACAACATCCCACGTACAGACAATTAGGTGAACAGAAGTGATTTTATCAGAGTAACTTACGCTACAACAGCCTACCCGAACTTTTAGCTGTGTAGGTCAATGAGTTAACCCTTGAGCAGAGGACCAGGGAAGATCATCAACGTGTGCTGGACTGGGTTTGTACTCACTAGTCCCAGAGGTCATCCTGAAATTTGAGTCTTTCCTGCTGCTATTACTCAGCACATCTGACCCATGCTTCCCTGTTTCTACTTCCCCCTAGTTATAATGTAGCTCTTTTGTGTTGGAAGAGGACTTAGACATTCTGCCTTTTTTCTCACGGGAACATGAGCTTCATGAGACTAGAGACTTCTTATAAGTGTTATAGTCTCACAATTCCTTATATTGGGTGGATATTTATTGAATAGATAGAGGGATCCATGCTTCCACGTATGTATGCATGTATAAGTGGCTGCATGGATGGATGCATGGATGCATGAGTGGATGGATGGATCTATCCTACTTCTTTCCTTGCTCATCCTCAGCTTCCTTGGCAGGTAACTATGGAACATGCCATTTTACAGGTCAGAATATTCCATTGAAAGACCTCTAGTTAAAACTTGTGCCTTCAAATTGGCTTTATAATTCTATCCCCAGTGGTTAGTGAAGAAAGGCAGGCCTCCAACTTAGAGCTGAGGGGATTGAGTATTTATGGAGTATGGATAAGAACTCTGCTTAGCAAATACTCAGGAGAGCAACAAGTTATTCTGCATTCTCTTTTATCTATAACTTAGTATTTGCTGATATGGAGAATGAATGAATGAATGAACGAATGAATGAGTGAGTGAGTGAGTGAGTGAGTTAACCAAATAGTCTTGAAATTGTATGAAGGATTTAGATTTAACTTTGATTAGTGTCAGTCAGTGATATTTGTGGGCCACCTGTTCCTCAGAATCTCACCATTCAAATAATGAGAACAGAACATGCCAGTTATGTTAAGATACTGTATATAACATGTCTTCTAAACTAATTTTTTAGGTTAGCATGGAAAGTGCTGGAGTTGATCATGGAGTCCTCACACATATGTGTCCTCTTTTATTCTCAGTTATTTCCCTGCCTCAGCACTCTGCCCTGTGCCTTCTTTCCCAATCTGCTTTGCTACTTCTGGGAATTCTGTTTCCTGCTGTATTGCCCCGCCTCCCTAAAATTTCTTTCCTCTCCCTCATGATCCTCTTCCTAGTTCTGTGAACTATAAGCATACATATATAAATATATGCATGCATATAAACATAAAAATTTAAATGTAGGCTCCACATGTAAGTGCACATATTCAAAATGTGTCTGTCTAAATCTGACTTATTTTGTTTAACACAATTATTTTCCAGCTACATCCATTTCCCTGAAAATGTCATGGTTTCATTTATCTTTACGCCTACATAAAGTTCCACTGTGCATATATATACTATATTCCTCTTTCCTACTTGTCTGTTGATGGATGTTTAATCTGATTCCCTTTCCTGGCTATTGTAAGTCACCCAATGATGAACAATGGGTGTGCAAGTGTATCTGTGGCATGTAACATGTATTTTCTAAGGGTATCCTTGCAACACTGCCTCCTGTTATTATAAATGGATTCACCAAGATAGGCTCCATGAAGTATAGTTCTGGCAGGATACAGTGGCCAAGGCCTGAATGGAAATCAATATAAACATTTTCTTCCCTCCCTAAAAGACAATACAAAGAGACTTGAGAGGAGGGTACAGCTAGGTGGGACCTCATGGTGCACCCTGATGTTGACCATGAACTTCACTGCCATGCCTCTGCCATTCATGAGGCATGAGGACAAGGCCTTTTCTTTGTCCACTGCTACATGGTAGGGTAGTGCCTAGAAACGAGCCTAGTACAGAGAAGATCAAAGGCGTCAGTAAAAGGTGGAAATGAATAGCTCCCACCATTCAAAACTACTGAGTATTTGGAACAAGGCATAACTGAACAACTATTTTTACTTACTTGTCAAAAGTTGTAAGGGCAGATTATCTTTAAAAACTTGTCATTTCGGTACCATAAAATATCTTTTTAGTTCCCCTCAGAGTATAGAGTTCACTCACATAATACATTCAAATTGAAAATGTTATTCAGTATAATATCAGTAAGATCAGGCTGAGAAAGAAATTATGGGCTAAAACACCTTAATGTCTGCATTTGTTGAAGAAGAAAAAACAAAATGAGTTCAATTCCTTGATCCCAAAGCAAGGTGCTATTTAGCCTGAGTATGCAGATGACTATGTCAAATTATGACTTTTCCTTTTTTGCATTCTCTAGCTCAGCTCCTGAGATGCCATGTGCTGCCTCACTCTGAGTTTTGTAAAGAAAAAAAAGAAAAAAGAAAAAGAAAGAAATTTCATCATGATTTTGGGGGTGGAGAGGGGTGGTCTACCTCTCCAAGACATACACCTTGGGTCTGAGGATACCGACTCTGAAGGAGTCACTGTTAAAAGGAAGACTCCTGTGAGAGAAACTCAAACTTCTCACGGGAAGCTTTTTTTGTTGGTAGACCAAAGTGCTGGTCGTAGGCAGCCTGTCTTGTTGCTGGTTTTCAAACAGAACATTTCCCATGTTTCTCTACTCAGAGTTATGATGTTGGTTGTAATTTATTGTTCTGGTTTTTCATTATCAGGTAAGGAGAGTCATCTCTTATTTTATTTTTATTTTTTGTGGTACTGGGGATGAACCCAGGGACTCATATGCAAGAAATGTACTATAATCCCAATCCTGGAGTCTCTCTCTCTCTCTCTCTCTCTCTCTCTCTCTCTTTCTCTCTGTCTCTCTCTGTGTGTATGTATGTGTGTGTGTTAAACAGCACAAATGCATAAAAATCATGTTGGGGTAAGGGGGTAACCTTGGATGTTAGTCCTTGCTCTCCACCCTCTTTGAAATGGGTACCCCTTTTCTTGATTGATGCTACACAGGCAAAACTAACCAGCCTTTGAGCTTCTATGGGTTCTCCAGTCTCTGCTTCCACCTCCTAGTAGGTGTGCTGACATTGCAGAGCACATCCCACAGCATCCAGCTTTATGTGGTCTCAGGGCGTGAACTTGGGCTATCCCAGACCCAGGAATTATCTTTTAATCCCCAAAGCTTTTGAATCAGGGGTCCATATTGAATTTTGTCAAAAATTATATAGTACCTGTTATGATGATGGTGTGGTTGCTGTTATTAATGTCATAATAAAGTGGGAGATCAAAGATGCAAGACTGGAAAATTAATATAGGTAGTGGAGGAGAGCTTCACATACATTAGTAATCAGGAAAGAATTATAAGGACATCATTGATATACGGTTTATAGCCATTTGACAAAAAAATTAAATGTCCTCTAATATCTTGTGTTAGAGAAAACATAAATCAGAGGGTATCTTTTGTATTTCTTTCATGAGTATAAATTGTCAAATCACCTTAGGAAAGAGTTTGACCTTGTCTTGTAAGGATGGTCATCTGTATTTCTTTATGCATTAGCTCTACTCTTAGAAATCTGCCCTTGGGATGAAATAACCTTTAGATATCAGGAAGCTTGAACTATATCATTTTGTAAATAAAAGCATCCAGAAACCTCTAGAATATTCACTGATAAAGTAATGAAGAAACAAGCTGTGATACCTATATATGGTAAAATACTATTCAACAATGAAATGAAGGACTGAGAAAGAGAGTTAGAAGTGATAGTAGCATCATGATTTGTCTGGTGGTGACTTTTGTAATAAACATGCAGGATGAGAGAGGAGGAGAACAACAAGGTAAACATAAGCATTTAAGATATTTTAGTCCTTGGACTCAGTAATGGTTCCACAGTTACCTATATCTTAAGTAAATAACAGTATAATATGAAAGTATAGTACTTAGTCTGTTGATGAGAATGTGATATGAACTCTAGATCATGAACTCTGGGAGAATCTGAGACAAGTTTGCAAAATACCTACATTATATTATATTGTATTGTATTATTATATTATATTATATTTATTATATTGAATCCAAGAAAATCTGACCATTAAAGAGCAGCATGGAGTGTGGTATGTCACTCAATGGTACAACACTTGCCTAGTATATCCAAGACATTGGTTTCTCTACCTCCAACCCTGAAGTGAGGATAGCTTGATTTGAGACTTCTATGATTCCAAAAAATTTCTAAGTGTTGTATTTCTTATGCATTAATTATAAAAGTTTACACTGCTTCTGATTTCTGGTCTTCTCCTACCTTCTTAGAATCAAGAGCATAGTCTTTAGCTGCTAAGTGCCACATTCATACTAATTACAAGCTGCTGTAATTGAGATTATCCAGAGATACAGAGCTAATTCGGGACGGATGGAAGAATGGGTGGGACGGGATGGAATGGATGGGCATATGCATACACGTATGAATGGATAGATGAATGGGAGGATAGGATGGATGACATGAACAGATGGAATGGGATGGGTGGAAGAAGAATATGGGTGGATGTATAGGGAAGATAAATAGATATGTGGATGAACGGGAGATGGAAATGTGATTATTGGAGGAACTGGTTCATGTGGTTACTGAAGGTGAGGAGTCTAATGAGTAGGAACCAGGGAAGCCATTCTCATAGCCCATCCCAAGAATAAAGGTCTCAGAATCAGGGAAATCTATGGCATAATCGTGAGACTAGGGCCAAAGGCCTGAGAACTTGCAGCTCACTGGCACAGGTATGTCTACAAAACCCAGAGGGTTCAAGAGCCATGTGAGCCATGTATGTGAGTAGGCTCTATGTGCTCCTGAGGCCAGAGTCGCTATTGGGACACCACTCCAAGGCAATGCAGTGCCTTTCATTTTATTCCTCCTCTTCTCGACTTCTTCTCCAGTGTCCTTGGTTTTATGTTAATTATCTCTCCTGGCTCATGAGACTTGCACTCTCTTCCCTTTTGTTGATTTGTTCTTCTGTGTCCTCTCAGTCCCCAGAAAACAGTTGGATAAATGTAGCCAGAACCAGGGGCCAGATTAGATGGAAACAGTCCTCACCAGATCACTTAGCACACCGTGCAGGTCATCATCATCCCCTCTGAGGAACCAGCCAGCATAGGCAGATACATAAGGGAATGGCACAGCAGCCAAAAGCTCAGCGCTGAGGGTCATAGGACACACCGTCTTAGTAAAATACCCTCCCAAAAGCGATTTAAGGAGGGAGGGACTAATTCTGGCTCAGAGTTTGAACCCCAGCCCATCACGGTGGGGAAAGCAAGGCGGCAGGAGCTCGAAGCAGCTGGTCATGTCGCATCTGCTGTCAGGAAGCAGCGGGTAATGGATTCTGGTACTCAGCTCCACTTCAACAGTCCAGGATCCAAGCAAGGGAGCAGTGCATAGGCAAGGAGGTTCTTGCACTCACTTGTAAGCACTAAGGGAGGGGGCGTGGTTCATACCCTAATGACTGCTCCCAGCCTTGTGGGCGGATAGCAGAATGTATGTCCCTTCTCTGAAGGAACAACCCTGTCCGTTTAACATTAATAGTGCTCATCTGTGAGCACAAGGACCTCTGTGCATCCCACAGAGTGGTGCCATCCAGAGTTGCCAGATCTCTCCACATTATCTAACACTCTCAAAATACTCCTCCTCAGCCCCATCTCCAAATGATTCTGGATTCTGTAGAGCTGACAGTTGACGCTAGTCATTGCAGTCAGGGAGAGGACCCAGAAGACCCTCTGAGCAGGGGTCAGCTCAGCTCTGGGCTCTGAAGATCTTAGGTAGGATTTAAGACACTGTAGAGTGCAAATTCATTAATACAAGGAAACGCCCATGATTGCTCAACAACTTAGCCTGGGTTAAATCTAAATCCCCACAAGCCCCTACTCCAGATCCTACTACCAGCAGAGCAAAGGAGTTGGGCTGGGGGGGGGGGGGATTCACAGTCAGAGTTCAGAGTTCAGTGACTTAAAGGCTTCCTGTGGTCCTTTTGTTTCAACACTGACTTTGTCATAATGGAAGGTGCACTCCATCCTAAGTGACACAGGCGGCTTAAGGGGGAAGACACAGGAAGGGCATAAGCTACGCCCAGCACACTCGGTCCTGTAACCGAACTTTTAAATTATTATTTATCACTTATTTATTTATTACTAAATTCACTTATAACAAACACCAACAATTTCTTAACTATTAATCCTATAAATTCCTACAACCCCTTTAACCTATCCACTAAACCTACTGATAATTATTTTTCTAACCTTTTAGAATGATACAGTCTCTGGGGCAGGTCCTCAGTCGTCAGGAACACAGTCTTTATTGTAGATTCTTTAACGCACTTAGCAGTCCTTTTTCTGGATCTCTCAGATGCAGGTTCGTCAGGGTAAGTTGGTTATTGCAGTCTCACCTTAAATAAGGCTTCATGCTTTCTTCTCTGTGGGAGACCCCAGCCTTCTGCAGGCCAACTTACTTCTTTTGAATCAGGAACTCAGCTGCTCTGCCTCAGTCCTTAAAGCCAGGCACAGTTTCCTTTAGGCCACTGTTCAGACAGATCACACCCCTCTAGGCAAAAGCTGAGCCACAGGGTTTAGTCCTTGGCCTTTTGGTGTCTTGCTCAGGCTTTCTTTGCTCGCCAGCTTCTTTCTGCTTCAGGGAAATCTGGCCATCAAATGATGGCCAGCACTTTTTTCAGCAGGACTCTTGGAGCTCTCTAGCATCAGGGGCCTCTTCCCTTTCTGGGCTCCATGCACTGTCCTTAAATAGGAGGAACTCTGTTTCAGCTTAATTTGGGCTCCGCCCACTTAGCAGCTGAAAACAATGTCAGGCCAGATACATTGTTTCTTCAAGTCCATTAAGTCTTTCCTGTTTTCCTGACTTCAACCTTGTTTTTCCGTCTATTGAGTATTTCCTGTTTTTCCTGACTTCAACCTTGTTTTTCAGTCTATTAAGTCTCCTGTTTGTTTCCTGTTTTTAGTCCACATGCTGATAATGCTCTTCATGCCCCGAATTAAGAGACAGTATCAGAAACCCCTATATATTTTCTAAATCTAATTTATCTAACCCCCTACACGGTCCACTTGTTTTTTTTTTTTTAAATACATATGCAGACCTTTAAAGATGGCGCACGTGTCGAAATGCCTGTTCTGCAAGCATGAGAACCTGAGTTCTGTCCCCTAAAACTCACATGAAGAGGTGAGGAATGACAGTATGTGCTTGTAATACCAGTTCTGGTGATGCA
>CAJQZJ010033263.1:6207799-6239004 GCA_907164525.1 Lophiomys imhausi
GTCAAAACCACCAGGAGAAAGGCTTCTGAGAAGCAGCAGCTAGGGAACGGTTAGGGGAGGAGCTGATGCATCAGCCAGTCAGCCAAGAGAGCTTGCTGAGCAATCTTCTCTGGGTCTTCAGGGTTCTCATCTGAAAAAAGCAATTGGGTTAGATCAGAGAACTTCAAGTCTTTTATAAGCAATAAAAAATGCTATTCTGGTGGCTTGTGAGATGGCTTAAGTGGATAAATGTGCTTCCTCCTGAGTCTGATGACTTGAATTTGACCCCTGGACCCACAGAAGGAAAACTGACTCCCATAGGTTGTCCTCTGACCTCCATACACATGTGTGCATGAGCACACACACACACACACACACACACACACACACACACACACACACGGGAGAGGGTGGAAACAATTTTAAAATATAACAAAAATATGATTTTGATAACTGACAAGTATTTTATCACAGCCATAGAAAGCAAATTAATACTCCCACCTAAAGTATACTTTCACTTAAGGCATAATTTCTAATGTAAAAATATCCCAATTATTTCTGTATGATATAATATCCACATTCTTTATTCTACATTGTAGTTAGAATAAACATATTATATATGTACATATTAGTATTGAAACAGGGTCTCATGTAACTGAGGCTAGCCTCAAATTCACTACATAGTTGACAATTACCTTGACTTCTAGTGGTCCTGTACCCATGTCCTGAGTTCTGGGACTACAGTCTTTCACTAACATACTTAGTTTTATGGAATTGAGGGCTTCATGTATGCTAGGCAAGCATTCTGCCATTCAATCTGCATTCCCAGGCCCACTATTTTTCCTTGTAAGAATAAGAAAAAGGGATCCAGGAAGATACCTCAGCAGCAAAGGCACATACAGTTCAATGTAGTGACCTGTGTTTGATTCCCAGAACCCACATGGTAGAAGGAGAAAAAGATTCCTGCTGGTTGTCCTCTGATCTCCACAATCACACCATGTCACAGACTCCTCTCCCTCACCAAATAAAATTAATTAACCTCCTACATTTTTGTTCTAAAATTTTTTAAAAATAGCTTTCTGTTGTGGGCCACACCTATAATATCTGCACTCAGGAGGCTGAGGCAGGAGATTTGACATAAGTTCTTCATCAGATTGGGTTACTTATGAGTTTCAGGGCATCCACAGTAACACAGAAAGATGTTATCTTTAAGACCAACAAACAAAAAGATTAAAAAGTTAAGAACTAAACCAAAAGAACAAATTTGGTCCTTTTTCTTTATTATTTCAGTTTGTCTCTCTGCTGCCCTCCCCAGCCTGGTCAATTGCTTTTTGGGTTTTTGTTTTGGTTTGGTTTGGTTTGGTTTTTTGGTTTTTTTCAAGACAGGGTTTTTCTGTGTATCCTTGGCTGTCCTGGACTCACTTGGTAGACCAGGTTGACCTTGAACTCACAGAGATCTGCCTGCCTCTGCCTCCCAAGTGCTGGGATTAAAGGCATGGCCACCACACACGGCCATTACAGACAGCCATGAACTGCCATATGGTGCTGGGATTTGAACCTGGGTCCTTTGGAAGAACAGCCAGGGCTCTTAACTGCTGAGCCATCTCTCCAGCCCACTGGTCTATTGTTTTTAAGCAGGAAGAGTTGAGCATGTGTGTTACATAGGGTTTTTCTGTGGTAAGGCTAGATGATCTTGACAGAACAGCTCCATAGACCTCAGTTACAGTGGACAGTTGTTTTATGGATTCAGGGAGACCTGGTCTGAAGAATGGGTTAGCGTGCTCTCAGCTTCCAGGTCAGGAACCTGTGCGCGCTCTCACTGAACAACTTGAAATATGGGTCAATCAAAGATACAGCATGACAGTTTACTCCCGAATCTTCAACACCACAGCTCATGTTTTCCAAATTTTCACAAGAAAGCAGGAAACCTACTTAAAAATGAAAAGTGAAGCTCTGGCCTCTTGATACCAACCATCTAAAACTGTTTAGGATAGTTAAGAAAAACAAACTCCTAGCCATGCAAGCATGTCACTTTGTTAGCTACTATGACAGTCTATCACAGATATTCTCTAAGCTACTCAGTAATCAAGTTGTTAAGAGACAAGCAACATTTGCTTATCTAAATAGAACAGATGGATAGGGCATCTTCAAAAACCCCAAGAGATCTGCAGAATATGGCATTCAAAGATGTTGTCTTAAATTAAGATTTCTTTTTGATATCGAGACATATCAGCTCCTGACAGCACCCTCTATTCTACACCAAGTAGAAGATAAGCATCGAAGAATCTCCAGTGAGATGGTTGAATTAGTGGCAAGCCTATCTCTTGTCATGAAAAAACTCCTTGCTTCAACTGCAGACAGACTGCTGTCCAAAAAGGACAAAACTTGGTAGCAGGGAAGTTGACAGCCTAGCTCTGCCAAGACAGGGTAGGTAAGTCCTTCATAATCCTTGCTCTACAATAAATGTCTGTCAGAGAAACAGGACCAAAAGGCTGAAGACTGATGCTGGAATGTATGGAGAGAAAATGGGAACTGTCCAGGTAGTCACTGGTATGTCATTTCTTAGTTTTGGAAGCTGCAGGCCCTGCACTTCCTATAAAATCAGATATATTTATCCCTCTCAGGTCTCTGAGGTGGTTGAAGAATAGACAGCTAGAGTCTCATAGTTAAATTTTGAGTTTTTTATGAATCAAGAGGGCGTTCTAGATCTAAGAATGTTTATAATAGTGATGCAAGTTAGTATGAAAGCTGAGTCAGTTATAGAACTTTAAACTCATGGAGATGGTTAGATGGTAGAATGTTAAAGTCAGGGGCCAAATATGTATGAACTGGACATTGGGAAGGTATACTGGGCCATTTAACTCTCATAAATGTGGCATATTTAATTCTGCTGTTTTGTATAGAATTTACTGTTATAAGAGAAGGAACCATTTGTTGGACTGAAAGGGGAAGCTGTTGGGGGGAAGAGGGTGGAAGGGTGGGACAGGAAGGGGGAATAGGGAAGGGTTTGTGACTGAGATGTAACTTGAAGAAAAAAAAATAAAGTATTTAATAATAAAAAAAAGAAAGCAGGAAACCAAGCCTACGCAGCTCTGATTACTCTCTTAAAATGAAGAGAAAGTGAAAGTTGGATGGAAAGAGACACTCCTACCATAACAGCTCATTTGAAAAACTGAAACACACCCCCTTTGTAGGCTGGGGCAAATGCCTGGGAAGCAGCTCTACATTTTTAATATTTTTTTCACTCCCTAAAGGACTTTATCTCTTATGTAAGCAAAAAGTCATTTCTCAGTTTTCCGCTGTTCGGTTAACAGAATTTCAAAAAATGAAAAATGTATGCTCTTAATTTCCTTCAGGACATGGGACAAAAGCAAATTTTCAACTCATACATAGAAGTTTCTGGAAAGGTCACAGAGGTCACAAAGACTCAACAGAAAACAATAGTGCTATTACTTTCCCTTTTGTCTATATGTGTGTATGTACATGTGTGTGTGTGTACACATGTGTATGTGGGTATACATGTGTGCATATACCAGTGCACATGGAGAGGTCAGAGGATAACAATCACTGTTGTCTTCTGCTGTTTACATGGATTCTGAGGATCTAAATTCTGGTGTTTATGCTTACACAGCAAACATTTTACCCACTGAGCCATTCTCCTCAGTCTACAACTGAAAGTGCAAATTAATTAATTATTGTAGGTATTAGTAAATATAAACTGTAAGATTAGGCTGGTGGAGTAGCCAGCAGTTTGGCAGAGAAGCGGTGGCCTGGCCCGCATGCTTTAACTGGTTGCCTGATTTATCCTGGGGAAAGAGTCCCAGGACCAAGGGTGGCCTACACCACCTGTAACCTAAACTCTGTTACTTAATATAAGTTGTTATATTAGGCCAGTAGAACTACCAGAAGCTTGGTGGGTGCTTTACCTGGGCTCGAGGGGAGTCTGGAAGTCTGGAAGTCCAACGGCCCTGGGACTGCTTTGACTGAGGGCCTATAAACCACCACAGTCTTTTCCCCAATAATTAAATACACCAAGACCTTTTAATGTTTTAACGCTTAGCTCTTAGCTGGGCAGACTCTCAATTAGCTACTCTAAATTAACCCAGATCACCTAATCCCAAACTGCCATGTGCCTGCGATTACCTTCCAGCATTCTCAAGACATCTGTCTCCTTCTGTGTCCTAGCGGAAAGAGAGGGCTTCTCTGTGTGTACTCAGGGTTCCTGTCTAATCTCAGGAAGTCCCGCCTTCCTATACTCTTTCTGCCCAGCTAATTGGCCATAAGCGACTTTTATTAACCAATCAAGAGAATGCCTCAGAAGAGGTGGTAACCAGATCTCAGCATTGAAATAAACTTATCAGAAGCAATGATATGAGACTTTCCCTCAACATACAACAATTCCATTTTTCTGTCTGTTTATGTTAGTGTTTCATTAGTTATTTTATTTTTAAAGATGTATTTTTCTTTTATGTGAACATGTATGTATTTGTTTGTGTGTATGTTGTACATATGCCTGTGGCTGCCCATGGATACCAGAAGAAAGCATTAGCTTCCTTTGGAGCTGAAGTTACAAGTGTTTGTGAGCCACTTAATGTGGGTGCTGGGCTCTGAACTCTGGTCCTGTGATCAAGCTGTACACACCCTTAACTGCTGACCAATCTCTCTAGCCCTGTCCCCATGAGTTACTATGATTTCTTGAGAAACTGCCAGGTTTTCTCAGTAGAAACTGCTATCTGAAACAAAGATATATTCAGAATAGTTAACAGCAAAGAGTGACAACAGATGATTGGGCTCAGTAAGTTTCAGCTCCGAAATTGATAGTGATAAGATTGTAAAAGTAGAGTCCCAATTCAAGTGACACTTTAGTGAGAACTGACCTCTCTGTTCATCAACAAAATGCATCCCAGCTGGTAACCCCAAAGAGTAATCCCTCTAATGGTACTGTACTTCAAGGCACTGCTGTTAGGATATGGGAGCTTGAGAGAGTTCAGTTCCCTGGGATTGCTCTGGCCTCCCTTCTCTTTCTTACCTGGGATCTCCCTTACCTCCCTTCTTATCCTCACTCTAATTCATCCTCACTTACATGTAACTAGCATAATCTGTTGTGACTTCAGGAATACTTCTTCCTTAGTTGGAATTTTCTCTCCTTCAGTTTGCATTTTTAAAAATTTTATGTTTATTTATTACTTCAAGTTCCAGCTCCATCACACTGCCCTCTTTCCATCCCTCCTGGTCCCACTCTCCCACCCTCTCCTTCCTCTCCCTCCTATCCTACTCTTCCAGAGTGGGGTGTCCCTACATATCAGTACCCCCAGTTCAGCAGTCTTATGAGAACTAAGAGCTTCCTTGTGTATTGGGGGCCTACATGGCAGCATCACTAGAGCAAAGTGTCTCATTAACAGGTAACTAGATCTATGTTCCTGTTCCTTTTGGTGTGTTGGTTGTAGAATAGTTATCCTGTACTATATGGCTAAAATACAATTGTAAGTGAATAGATGCCATGTGCATCTTTCTGGGTCTGGGTTAGCTCACTCAGGATGAGCTTTTCTAGTTCCATCCATTTGCCTGCAAATTGCATGATTTCCTTGTTTCTGATAGCTGAGTAATACTCCATTGTAATACCACAGTTTGTTTTTTATCCATTCATCGGTTGAGGGACATCTGGGTTGTTTCCAGTTTCTAGTTAATAGAAATAAGGTTGCTATGGACATAGATGAGGAGATGTCCTTTTGGTTTGGTGAGGAAACATTTGGATGTATACCTAGAAGTGGTATGGCTGGGTCCTGAGGCAGAGCTATTCCAAGTTTTCTAGGATATTGCCAGACTGGTTTCCACAGTGGTTGTACAAGTTTGCACTCCCACCAGCAGTGGAGAATTGTTCCCCTTTCTCCACAACCTTGCCAGCATCACTAGGAAGAACTTCTAGAACCCAAGACTCTGCAGGCTGGAATAACACATCCTGCCCAAACCCCAACCTGGGTTCCCAGTTGGGACACAACTAGAAGGGGTGAATCTCAGGGGTCCACTGAAATCCAGCCCCCAACACAAAACCCCACCTAGCCTGTGTTGACCACCAAGATTATGGCCTCTACACCAAAGCTCCATCCTTGGCACCAGGTCCAGAAGACACTAGGAACAATCAGCTAAGGACAACCAGATAGCTAAGGTCAGTGAAAAGACAAATCTGACAAAAAATCAGGGAAATATTACTCCAACAAAATACAGCTATGCTAATACAACATCCCATCACAGCTTAAACACATGAAAATGATGACAAATCTATACTTGGGAAAATGATAAAGTTCTTACAAGAAGAAGTTAAATCCCTGAAACAATTTAAAGAATCCTCAATTTTACCAAGGAAAGCAATGGAGAATACCATTAGAGACCTCCAAGCCAACTCAGCCAAATATGAATGGGATAGAGACACAGCTATGAAAGATTTGAAAGATTTGCAGATAAAGACATCTAAATTGGAGCAGAAAACATCTAAAATGAATAAAAGTGTTCAAGACTTGAAATTGAAAACGGAAGCAATAAAGAAAACACAATCACAGACAATCCTGGAAGTGGAAAACCAAGGGAAGAGAACAGAAACTACAGACATGAGTATTACAAATAAGATACAAAAGATGGAAGACAGAATCTCAGCTGAGGAAAATTCGATTGAAGACATCAGTACGACAACCAAAGAAAATGAGAAATTTTCAGTTTGCATTTATAGCTAGTGGATATACACGTTAAGCTCTCTAGTAAGGCCATGGGCTCTGGAATCAGATACTGGGACTCATGTTTGTTTGTTTGTTTGTTTAGGGGCAGAATTTTTGTTGGATGATTGGTTTCTGAATGAATATGTTCAATTACATAGTTATATATGTGATTCAGTTTTGACCGCTGATCATTCTCTTTAAAGAATTCTTTCCCTCTAAGAATTAAAATAATATATTTTCATTAATTACCTTATATTCATCCTTCTACATGTAAAAAACTGGAAAAAGATGACCCTAGGTTAAATGTGCAATATTGAAAAATAGGGGCAAGTCCAATGGGGAGAATACAAATCTGCATGTATGTATGACAGTGGCCAAGCTGGCGGGCATAGACATGGCAGAACGTATCCTTGTCCCCTGTTTCAGCTAGAGGCACAGTTCCATAATAGAAGGCATTCTTTCTGAATTCACTGTTTCTTTCATTCACCAAAAATCAAAAGCCAATGAATGGGGTGGAGGCTGGATCATTTCCTCCAAAAGGAGCTGATTCCATTGAGGCATTCTTGGGAACTGTCATTCTTTAGAGATCACTGGGTGCCATGGTCTGGAATCACAGAATAAAGGGACTCCAGTGCCATGAGTTTGCTTCTGGTGCAGATGTTTTCCGCCTCTCTGGGTTGTCTTCCCTATCACTGAGCTAGTTGTCCCTTGCCACAAGACTACCAGATCAGACATATTGCTCTTTAAAGCAGTAGGCCCTTTCTAAGAGAATAACCAATGGGCATTCCCATTAGGAGAGGAGAAATCTTCTTTTTCCATAAGCAGGGACTTGGCAGGCATGAGTCCATGGCTTTATGCAGAACCGCCTGACATAAATTGAATGTGTAATCCCTCCAAAACGTCAACGTTGAAACCTAACCCCCAGTGTAGTGGCATTTGGGGGTTAGGCTTTTAGGGAGTTATTATGTGTTGTTAGGAGTTCTCATAAACGGGGTTAGTGTCCTTTAAAAAAAAAGTCCCCAGGGGAAATCTCATGGGGTACCAAACCTTATACAAAAAAACTATAGGCAACTAAGAAATGTTGCAAGTGGAAGAAATTGTCTTCCCAAGGAAGAACCCCCAATTGACTAACCTGTACCACGTGGTCAGCCCTGAAATCATATACATATAGTGATATTATATGGCCTGAGCAGGTTGTATTTGTATATTTAGAAATATATTATGTATTATATAGATTATATATATATTATAATATTAAAATTTAAAAGTAGCAATGAATTTGAGAGAGATAAAGGGAGATACAAAGAAGGGATTGGAGAGAGGAAAGGGAAGGAGGAAAATGATATAATTATTTTTTAACTTCAAAAATTAACAAAAAAATTAACAATAAACTAAAGACCCCAGCGAATGTAAACTAATACAGTTGTTATAAAATCAACATAGAGGCTCTCAAAAATTTTCAAAAAGTATAAGTACCATATGATTCAGGTATACCATTCCTGGGAAGATACCCAGAGGGCTCTGTACTCTACCATAGTACACCATGTTCATTGCTGAATTATCACAGTTCAAGGAAACGTAACCAGCCTAGATGTCCTAGCTGACCCTAGTGAATGGGGAATGAAAATTTAGTCCATATATTCAATATTTTCACTGATGTTTTATTTAGGAAGGAAATAAAATATGAAATTTGTGGGAAAATGGACCAATCTGAAAATTAGAGTAGCTCCAGACTCAGAGAGACAATACTACATGCTCTTTCTAATAATCTTGCTTTTAATGTGTGTATGTGTGTGCATGTGTGCTATGAAACTAGAGAGGGAACAGCAGGGTTTGGAGACAGTGGGAAGCAGGACACATGAGAAAGGAGTATGTTGGGGAAGGGAAGACACAACAGGGGCTACAGATGGTGACGAATCAGAGAGGAGAAACATCAGTCAAGCCAAATTTTGTTTGAAAATGCCATAATGAAACCTGAAATTTTGGATACTTTGAAAAGAAATAAAAGGAAAACTAAAATTCACATAAAAATGTTTTAAATTGTGTGTCAAAAATGACATCAGAGAGTTTCTCCATCTCCTTCCTCTATATGAAATACAGGAGGAGGTGGCTTCGAAACAATCAGGTCCTCACCAGGTCTCCTGGCACCTTGATCTTTTACACTCTAGCCTCTCTGACTGGAAAATATGGATTTTCCTAATCCTCTAAGTTCAAGGTTGGGTTATAGCTGCCAGAACAGATGCAGGCAAGGACCATGCTGGTGGAGAGACACTGAACTCAATCTTCACCCATATTCTTGAGCCAACATATTTTTCACAGTACAACAGGGACTTTATCAAGAGCCAATTCATGTTACTTGACCATAAGGAAGATATTACAGAGTAGGCTGTACATTGATTATCATGCCAGGTGGCATGAGTTTGGCCAAGTCTCTAGCTTACTTCCTTGTTTAGGAATCCTTTCTGAACAAGAACAGAACATTAAACCATTTATATCTGCAGCCTACCAGGTGTCTTCTCTTGGCATCTGGTGGGGAGGAATTCTAGCTGGATTAGAATTCTGGGCCCAAATCCAGCATTTTCCAGTTCTTACTAGCTACTTGAATCTGCATTTATTTTTAAAGAAAAGAAAACTTGGAGACTAAAATCTTAAAATGGGTCTTGGGTCGAGTGCACATTTGTGAGAAAATATTGCTTTTACAGCCTCTCTATCACTCTTTGGAGTTGACCTAAGCATGCCAGTGGGCCAATGCTGAAAAAAACTTCCCATGCGACATTGCGCCCAGCTGCTTTCTGATCAACTAAATATAACTTCCTTTCTTTCTGATTACTTTTCCTTTTCAAATGAAGTACTTTTTATTTTACAGAATTAATGAAATCATAATTTCAAATGACAGTTAAACCAAAGTACTTTTTTTCCATCCTCAGGAATCTGTTTTTAAGTTTGATAAACAAAAAAGCTCCAAAAGAAAAAAAATATATAGAAACTTATTCTTTCTTCTTCCCATCACTTAAAAAATCATCTGAGGAGGCTCTTGGCCCTCATATGACTGCTGAACTGGGGTGGGGGACTGTTATGTAGGGACACTCCACTCCAGAGGAGTGGGATGGATGGGTTAAGGGGTAGAGGGTGGGAGGGCAGGACTGGGAGGGGTAGAAAGAGGGACACTATGATGGAGATGTAACCTGAAGCAATAAATAAATAAATAAATTTTAAAAAATCAAAATCTTCATGAGTATATTTTTGTGGGATTTTTAGTATTACAAGGTCACCACTGTTAAAGACAATCCATATTTTATAGATAACCCATGCTATTTCCTAGGGGAGATTGTAATGAAATGCCAGACACTGGAAAACTTAAATGAAATAAAGGAATTTCTTCCCATTTCCTGAGGCTGAGGATCTAAAAATAGAATATCGGTAGAACTGGGCTTCTCTCCCAGCCTCTGCTTGTGGCGGGCACTCCTTAGTATTCTACATGACTACCGACTTGGCCAACTGTGCATGTTCCAGATGTGTCACAGCAGATCACTCTGTGTTAGTCTCATCATCGCATTTCCCATACACATCCTGGTCCTTTGTGTCCTCTTCTTTTCCTCCTGTGACATCAGTTGTGTCGCACTGAGACCCCACACTAGCCTGGTGTGATTTGTCTTTTGACTTATGTGTATTCGTGTGTGTGCATGTGTGTGTGTGTGTATTTGTGTGCTTCTGTGGGTGTGTACGCACGTGCATAGGCACATGTGTGCACATGGATGTAGAGGCTAAGGGGTTACCACAGGTGACATTCCTTGGGTGTCCTTTAGGTATTTTCTTCCTAAATTTTGTTTTTATTTTTTAAATTATTCTTTGAGGATTTCATACATATATACAACCTCTTATGATCATATCCACCTCATATTTCCTCTCCAAAGCTCCCCTGATCTCCCTAACACATCCCTCCACCAACTTTATGTCTTCTTTTTTCCTTTTTCATGTCCCACTGAGTCAATTAGTGTTGCTTGTATATGACTAGGAGGGGGGTCATCCCCTGGAGTATGGGTAACATGCTGGTAACCACACCTCCAGAGAAAAATGAATATTCCTCCCCTGGAAGTTATCAACTGTCAACAGCTCCTCACCTCAGCTCAGGGTAGGGCATCCAGGCTTAAACTTTGACTGGCTTGTGTTGTGTAGGACTTACACCTGGACCCTTCTGTCTCTTCATCCTCGGGACTAGGATTATAAGTACCTGTTGCTGCTCATTGGTGTTTTACATGAGTGCTGTGTGATTTTTTTCCAAGGAGATATGAACAAACATCCACTCTTCCTAGATAGGGCACTCACTGACCAAGAAATGATCCTGCCAAAGTCTAACTTGGAAAACCAGTGACAATCTGGGTCACCATGTATAGGTTTTCTACACAGGTGTTGGAGATCTGACCTTGGGTCCTTGTGCTTGCCCAGCAAGCACTTTATCAACTGAACCATCTCCCTAGTCCTGGCATTCTTTGTGTATTACACCCATAGTGAGCTTATTTCCAAATAAAGTCCAGGTGTGAGGGACTGAATTGCCTCTTGGGGTGGGGAGACTTAGTTCAATCTATCTATAGAATCACCCAAAGCCAAGAGCTGAAGATGGCTGGGTGGAGGAATTCCTAAGCCTTTCATTTCAACAAAGAGAGATCTTGGATCTGCTGGGGTCTTCAGAACTTGGCATAGCACATGCCCTACACAAGTAACTTCAGGTAGCTGTAATTTATATAACAGAAAAAGCAGTTGGAGAACCCTGGATAGCTCAGAGATAGTTTTCTAACTTACATAATCAAAACAGGCCCTTTGACACATCCAGATTTCAAAGTCGTCATCTCAGTTACTTTTCCGTACCTGTGATATGGTAGTCTAACAAAAGCACCTGGAGAGACAAAGGCTTCTTCTGGCTCTCATTCATTGTGATGGCAACGTCAGGGCAGCAGGAGCTTGGAACAGTTGGTCACATCCTGTCCACAACCAGAAAGCTAAGACAGATGGGGTTAGGGTTAGGGTTACCAGCACCGGTCTCCTTGTTCCATTGCATACATCCCGGGGAATGGTCCCGCCCTCAGTCCAGATGGGTCTTCTCATGTCAGTGGAGGTACCACAGACTTGTCTCTTGAGTGATGATTCCAGACCCTGTGAAGGTAACTGCACTGACCATCACAGGACTATTTCCCAGTTACAACACAGGAACGGTGACCCAAAGTAGGCAGGGAGAGCAATGAACATGCAGGGAGGGAAATGAGAGGCTGAGAATGGACAGCTATTCACTTAGCTTATAACAAAGCAGCTCCCTGGTTTCCATCTTAAACTGTGTAGTGACTTAATTAGAAAGATGTTTACATGTTTGCTTTTATTCTAACACTGCAGCTAATTGTTTCCCAGCACAACTTGTTCTTCACAGTGTGATATAAGTTTCTCATTTATGATTCATTGATTCAAGACGATTTATGTGGTTCATGCTGTTTAATAGATGTCATTCTGGGCATGGGAGATAGAGCAAATTAAAAAAAAAAAAGATAAGTCCTTGCCTTATTTTAGCTAGGAAGGAAATAAACAGGATGGAATGCAATAGACCTCCATGTTTGTGAGCCCCACATTCAGAGATTCAACCAAGCCTGAATGGAAAATATTTGAAAACTAAAGTGTACCTGTACAGAACATGTGAAAACATTCTAAGTCATGATTATTCCCTGAACAATGCAGGATACTAGCTACAGCATTTATAGCATGGCAGGTATTGTGAGAAATCCAGAGGTCATTCACAGTAGATGGGAGGATGTTAACTGTATAGAAGAATCATTTGAGCACCTATGGGGTTGGGCATCCCTCACACAGTGTGAGGGCATCCTGGAACCACTCTCAGTGGCTACTGACAAATGACCATAAAATGTCAACTAATGGTGTATGTTTGTAAAGCATTATTAGGTGTGTGTGTTCATGTGTGTGTACTCATGAGTATGTCGTATGGGGATCAGAGAACAACTTGTGCCTGTCAGTTCTTTCTACCATGTGTGTCCTGGGAGATGAACTCAAATATTCAGTCTTGGGAGCAAGTACCCTTACTAGCTAGACATGTCACCAGCCCTAGATTGTGTGTTTTAAAAGCAGAACAGAGAGAACTCGCTGCTGATATTAGCCAGAGTCTAGGGTGTAAACAGAAATACTCAGACCTTTTAGCTGATGGGATTCACACAAGGTTTAGTTTTTTCAAATAATGGACAAGTTATGCTGCTGAGTGGGAGACAGTGGTGATCCAGAGCTCAGCAGAAGCAGGAATTCACAGCTATCCCCCAGATGGGGAGACAATGACAAGAATGGCATGAAGGGCCAAAGGCTGGACCACTCAATGGGAACTCAACCCACTGGAAAGGGCCCCTGGTAACAGGTGGCAAGTGGGAAATATAGAGAGCTGTCAGGCTCAACGTAGGTAGGACAAAGGCAGAAGGAAGCACTTGCTTTCTCCCCTCTTCCTGATGTCCAGATTGTGCCATTGACTCTGATTGATAGAACAGCCCCAAGAATCCGAAAGAACACAGGAAATGTAGCTGTGGTAATATGAGAAAAGTCTGCCAAAGGAGAGTGATGGTAAGAACAAGCAGGAGTTTATTAGATTTATTAGAAATCAGAGAGAAATGAGAGGTGACTGCAAGTTTCCATACATGAAACATTGGCATGCATATCTCACAATAGCTGCACACAATAACATGTAGATATTTGTGACATCTGTACACACACACACACGGGAAACCAGATAGTTTATATCTCAATTCCAAAACAGTTCATAGACAGCAGTTGCCTGAATTGCTATGTTAACTGAGGCTATATCTCATAGCTATAGTGCGGGGAGGGAAAGGGCCCCCACCCATGCTAGGTATTAGCTGTGAAGTCTGCACAGGGAAGCAGTGTCAACCAAGCCCCTCACCTTGAGAACATCATGAAGGGTATCTCTTGTTTTCTTAAAGGTGGTGGTAACACCTCACCCTGAATCCCCTGTGGAAAGAAAGAGCCATGATTAAGCTGAAATTCTTGGACAACAGGTATTTTTCTTCCTTCTTGTCTCCTCCTCCCCCAGGAATTTAAAGAGATCATTTCCTAATACTTCTTCCCAAAGGGTCTTCTTTTGTTTATGTGGGAGGGACTGTTTATGGGAAGGGAGTACAATTGTGTGTGCTACTACATGTGTGCATATGTAAGTTTTAGTACATGTGTGCATATATGTATGTGCTAGTGCACATGTGCATATGTATACATGGAATGGACCTGTGGAGGCCAAGACAACCTTGACTGCTCCCACTAGGTGCCCCCAGCTGGCTGGTCAGCGCATCCCAGGGATCTGCCTGTGTCCCCTTAGCTGAGATACGAAATATTTGTCACCATAGCAGCTTTTACTGGGTTCTAGGGATCCAACTCAGGTCCTCAGGCTTGCTAGGCAACTATTGTGCTGACTGAGTCATCTCAACCCCGGGTTGTTTCTTTCTTTCTCCGTGATGCTAAGGAGAACATGAGGCCACACCCCCAGCCCTTTGGCCTTTTTATTATTCCACAGATGTTCCTGGCTGTTCACACCACAGAGAAGGTTCTTTCACTTGATACGGTATTTGGAAGTTGATCTCGAGTGGTTGTGCCTGCTGAGATGGAGCACAACACCACCCTGTGATTACAAACCCATGGGCCCCATGCCCTCCTGGTGACTGCCCTTTGTGTCCCAGGGTCTTCCCAGGACAGGGCCCAGCTAATATAGACATCTAGGGTGTGGCATCTTTGGGGAATTCAGCCAGAGCAGCAGGGTGGTCAGACTGAGGATCTTCTTGGAAAGGAAAATTTCAAATCAAGTGATTCTTCCAAGAGCCTTGGGGACTCTGGGGTACACCTTCCCCAAAGTGAAGTGACCCTGTTTGCAGTGTGCACCCTGGCACATAATCTCCCTGCCCATCTTTCTCCTGATTCTTATTGTGGGAACTCTTTTAATCCCCCCAAATTCCCATTTGGGGGGATTATCTTTAATATTCTGTCAAAGCCTCTGGTGCATGTTAATCATCAGTTTAACCAACTCAGAGAGCAATTTATGTTGTTATTACCTGAAGATAAAATATTTTACATTTTTTTATTTTTAATCTCCAATAGAATAACAAGTTATTTTATTATTCAAATAAGACTCACTTCCTGCTGTGTTCAATACAATTTTTAATAAATATGTAAATTCTAAAATTAATTAACAGCATGCATTGGGAGGCATGATTTTGAGATGACAAAAAACTTGATGGATTGTAAAATTATCCCCCCACATACACTTAAAATCATCAGTCACCAAGAACAGAATGTGCCAACCTCTTATAATCTTATAGCTTTTTCGTGATCTTATTTAGTTAGGGACACACTTAAAATTGATTATAAAGTACTACATTTCTTGGACCATAATTCATTCATAGATTAATTAGATATTTTAGTTACCATCGTATCATGGGAGGACAGGAGCTACTCCTGTTTTCTTGTTGAAGATAGCAGGAAAGTAACTTTGATAGCTGTCCCCACGTGACTGAGGCTACAGGCCTCACTCATCAAACTCCTGCCACATGAGGTAAGACAGCCTTCATCTTGCTTGTGTATGTGAGTGTGTGTGTGTGTGTGTGTGTATGTGTGTGTGTGTGTGTGTGTGTGTGTATGATGCATATGTGCCCATATAGAGACCAGAGGTCAATCAACATCAGGTATCATCCTCTGTAGCTTCCCACATTGTCTTTGGAGATCTGATCTTTCCCTGAACATGGAGCTCATCCCAATTCAAGCCTCTATGATCTGCCAGTGCCCATCTCTCCAGCAATAGGGTTACACTTGACCTCTACCACATCCAACTTTTTACATGGATGCTGGCAATCCAAATGTAATCCTCTTATTTGCCTGTTAGCACCTTACTGACTGAGCCATGTCTGTGTTCCCCCACTGTATTTTTTTTTCTAGCTGGCATACAGCAAGATATCTTTATTGGCTATGACCAGTAGACCAAAATGTACACCAACACTCTTGTAAGAGATGGCTTGGTTTTTTCCTTGCTTGAGATGAAATTTTTGTAGCTGTTCCCTAAAACCACTAAATGGAAGGGAAACAAATGTACTCATGCCTAGCAGGTTTGGACTCCCAGCACACCTCCTTTTCCTGGTCCTTTCCAAATGGATACAATCTTTGGGTCAATTTCATAATTTTTAGTAATCCTTTGATAGTCTTGAATCCTGTGTGTGTGTGTGTGTGTGTGTGTGTGTGTGTGTGTGTTCTTGTGAAGTAGGAGGGGCATACATGTATACGTATGTAGATGCTGAAGCCAGAAGACAACCTCGCATGTAACTCAGGCACTGCCCCCCTTATTTTGAAAAAGGTTTCTCACTGGTTTGGAATGCTCTGGAGTAGCTGGCCATCAATCCCCAAGGATAGGTCTGTCTCTGCCTCTTCAGTTCTAAAATTGCACCACATGCTGCCCCACCCAGCCTCTTGTGTGGCTGCTGTGCATGGAATTCAGCTCCTTAGGTTGCATAACAAATTCTGTACTGATTGAACTGTTACCTCTCCAGTGCCCCTCCCCCACAGAAACCATGCCAGTAACTGCTTTAAAACTGATTTAAGGAAAAAAATTATTTTCCAACTCCAGTTGAGAAAACTCTAGATAGGTGTAGTGGGAAAAATCAAGCCTGCAATCCACTAAAGAGAAACACCAGCCCACTCATATTTAACTAGCTGGAAGTCTGGGTTTTTGTGAAGCTGAGAATTAAGCAATTATCTCCCTTCCACCCTCAAATCTATGTCAGTTTTGACATGTGAAAAAACTGCTACCTATTACATGAGTCAGTTTCAGCCCCCCTTGAGGTTCCCTATATACCAGAAGACAGCTTAGACCAAAGGCCTCTTAAGGTGATGAAGGTATCACTTAGCACTCCATCCTGGAGATGAGTCCATTGAGGACCCCAGCCCTTTCCACAACTCTCTTTAAATCTTGTGTTCTGTGTGTTTGGTATCCATGCACAAATTCTAAACAAAGGAAACCAGGATGTCTTCTGCATGGTTAGACACTAACTGGCCTCAGGATATGAACAGTTCCCCACTGGAAAGGCCAGTGCTTCATTCTTGGAACTCAGTCACTTTCAAAGGCATGAAAGAGTATTATAGGGATGAAAGATAAGTTCTAGAGGACAACAAAGGACCAGGAAATGAGGATTCTCTAACACCTGTGGCCTATGTGTCAGACGTGTAACACAGGGGCATGAAGATACATAAGTCATCATCCCTACATGAGAGATGGAGCCACATCAGCAAACACATATATTATGATAGTTCCACAATACTGCTCTGCAGAGGAGTGGGGAGAGGATGAGCTGGCTACTAGACTGAAAATGGTTCTGAGATTTTTCCCAGCACCTGAATCTCAGGATATGAGTGGGTGTTGGTAATCCCAAAGGGTGGAAGGACATATGGATGTACCAGTGCATTTGTATATATGTACATGCATTCCTATGCATGCAGGCTTATGTACTTGGATATATATGTACATGGATGCATGTGTGTGAGAGCACACATACACATATGTATATGCATTTATTTGTGTGGAGGTACATGTGCAGGTATGTGTTTATGTGTGTATGCATATGGAAGCCATATGTAACCTCAGATGTCATTCCAGGACATTATCCATCTTAGGTTTTGAGACAGAGCCTATCAGTGGCCTGGAACTCACCCATTAGACTATACTGGCTGGCCAGTGAGCTTCAGAGGCCCAGCACTACTTCCTCAGCACTGCCCACCATGCCCAGCTCAGGGGTTCTGGGCATCAAACTCAATTCCTCGTGTTTGTGCAGGAAGCACTTTGCTGACTGGGCCATTTGATCAGCCAAGGGGGGGGGGAAACATTTTAGAAAAGTAAGATGTATGAACCAGAGTCTGGAGACTACCTTGCTGGGCTCAGAACCTCACCCATTGCCATCTCCAAATGGATAAGTTAACTAATATTAGTTAACTAATAATCTGTCTGCATGCTACTGACCTTCCTCAAGATGTTGCTGAGCAGCCTTAATTTTATCTGCAAATCCTGAATCACTGATATTCTGATTGCTTTTCAGACTGCTCTTTGACCCCTGAGATCTTTGCCCCCTGGTGCTTGTGGGTACTACCTGGTTGAGCCCATTAATATTCTGAGCTTGTCTGGCAATAGAGAATTTTCTTCTCTCCCCACTTCCACATAGGATACCTTGGCTTCCAGTCATCCTCCAGTTAACTTTTAGTTTTATCGTGGGTAAGAAATCATCATCATTATTATTATTATTAGATGTGGATTGTGTGGGTATGAATGTGCCACTTGATATATGTAGATTGCAGGTTTGGCAGCCTGCTTGTGGCTTTAAGAGGGCAATTTTGCCGAGGTGGCTTTCTCCTCCTCCTTTTATGTGGGTTCTGGGCATTGAGCTGTAGTCGTCAGTTTTGTATGGCAGAACTGTTCATCTGTGGACGAGCAGCAGTGTGCTCTACATGAAGCAGAAACTCATGTGCTGCTGTGGGTCCAGTGACCTCATTCCACGGGACTCAAAGCACATAATGCTTGGGGGGACCTTGAAGGAGCCACCAAAGTCCTTCACCCAGTAAGTGGGAAGGACTTTGCTCACTTTGCGTCATCTCACTGGCCCTGGGATCTTGTGTTTTTTTTTTTAATAATTTATTTTTTATTTCTTCAAGTTACATCTCAATCACAATCCCCTCCCTACTCCCCCCTCCAGTCCCACCCTTCCACCCTCCTCCCCCTCAGCCCCACCATCCTCTTCCCTTCTTTTTTTTTAGTTTAAGGTATTTATTTTCCCCCCAACAGCTCTCCCTTTCAGTCCAAATAATGGTTCTTTTTCTTATAACTATAAATTGGTCAATGTCTTCAGCTGCCCATAAACTGAATAAGACTCAAATACCAGAACCATAAAAGATAGGCGGGTATCCTAGTCCTACTCTCTTACGCTAGCCCACTGCGTTTAAATCCTAGAGAAGCTAGAATTTTAAATTTTCCTATAGACCCCACCTACTTTTCAACAACCTTGTTTCCATGGGGAAATAGGTGAGACCTCTTTCTCACTCTGCTGCCTAGGGAGAAGGAGGGACTATGGCATCAAGGGGTGAAGAGAGATTGTGTATTTATGTGTGTATGTATATTGGCATCTAGATTTAGTACATTGGGACCATGTTTGTCTAGATGGTGGGAGATGGCTTCAGCTTAAGCTCCCTTTCCTTTAGGTAGTTTATGCATAAGCCAAGAGCTCTGCCTGCCCCCTGGAAACCATTCATTTCCCACTTACTGGGTGAAGGACTTTGGTGGCTCCTTCAAGGTCCCCCCAAGCATTATGTGCTGTGAGTCCCATGGAATGAGGTCACTGGACCCACAGCAGCACATGAGTTTCTGCTTCATGTAGAGCACACTGCTGCTCGTCCACAGATGAACATATTGACACATTCCCTAACATTTTCCCTCTCTGCATTTTTTTTTTTGGCCTGAGGCAGGAAAAAGAGACCTTCTCATTATTTATCTTGAGCTTTTGATCGGCCTCCTTTGAGAAGGTCATTGTCTGCTACGGCAAAATAATCACGGGATTTCTAGACAAGATGGCAATAGAAAAAAAATGATTCATTATTTCAAGAATTATTTTGCCTTCAGTCTCTGAAATGGATGGAGGCTTCTAACAATGTGTGAGCAAGAGAGCAAGGCTTAACTTATTCTATGAAAGGTTGCACTTTAAAGGGAAAAGAAGTTCAAACATTACATATTTAACTCCACTGTAATAAAACAAGGCTCATGGCGGTCGCTGTGGTACCCTCGTGGGCCTCTGGATAATATTGTACATCTCCCTGAATAGGAAGGACCCCAATGTGTTCCCTTTTTCCTCATCGGCCTGCATTAATGAGACGCGAAGAAAGTGTCCAGGCTCTGTTCAAGCAGTAGCACCTCCCTCTGGGGTTTTTGCAATGTTGGGCCAGATAGTTCATCTTATAGAGTTATGCGGTCCCCACCATATATGTCAGTTGCTTTTCTTGTCACTGTGACAAAATACTCTGACAAAATGACATAAGGGAGAATGGGTTCATCCAGGCTCCAAGGCCATCATAATGGTAGAATGAAAGCACATAGAAAATGAAACAGCTGGGCCCATCGTTTCTGTAGTTAGAAGACAGCAACAAAAACATACATGCTAATGCTCAGCTGCACTCCTCAGCTTCCACAGGCCCAAGTCTAGCCAGGGCATGACGGCACTAACAGTGAGTTGGTCTTCCCACCTCAGTTAATCCAATCAAAATAGGCTCCAATAGCCATGCCCAGAGACCCATCCCCCAGGTGATTCTATATTCTGTCAAAATCACAAATAACAGGAACAGCGGACCATAAGCCCCAGCATTATTTATTTTGCTGATTTGGAGAGGGTTAGAGACGTGCATCTCCTTAACAGCTATGAATATCATCACGAAACAGACCAAAAGTTAGACTATAGGGCTGGAGAGATGGATCAACAGTTATAAGCACCTACTGCTTTTGTGGCATGGAGGACCCGAGTTTGGTCCTAGCCTCCATGTCAGGTCACTCACAACCACCTCTAATTCCAGTCCCCAGGGAGATCTGATATCCTCTTCTGGCCTCCTTGGTATCTACACATACAAGTACATATGAGACCCACACAGAGACATGCATATGTAATTGAAAATAAATAAAGGAAAAAATAAAATAAAGTTAGTTTACCATGCAAGAAATACTCTATGTTTGGTACGAAGACGTGCATCATGTGATGTTGTTTTTACAATAAAGTTGGTTGGTTTGGCCCAAGTGAAAGGCAGCTTGCCCAATAATGATACAGAATTTAAAAATGACAACAGGAGAGGCCGCACAATCGATATGACCTTGACTACTTACAAGCCAAATAACTTATGGAAATAATGTGAAGACCCCTGTGAACTCTTTGGCCTGACAGGAAGGCTTTAAATAATATTTTAAGAAAATCAAAAGCAGACATCCCCTGGACCTTCTTTACAGATTAGCTCTGAAATGAAAAAACCCCAAGTAACACAATTAACTATTGATTTTGTTGATCCATCTTTAATTCTCACAGCAATTGAGTTGTGTTTACACAGTCACGCGGGGCAGACATACCTCCCTGGGAGCAAGGCACCTTTTGCTTTTACATTAATTTAAAAATTAAATTGTTCAGTGCATGAGAGACAAAAATAAAGTTTGTTTTTTATTTTCACGGGTGGTTGGCTTAAAGATCATAAAGTATTATTAAGACAGCTGAGATGGCTTATGAAGAGATTACCTTTGAGAATGCAGCAGTTGGTTGGCTGGGTGAATATATAGTGGTCTCTGCTCGCTCATAATAGTTTTTTTCCCATGCTTTCAATTACCATCTACTATGATTTGAGTGTGAAATGTCCCCCATAGTACCTCTCAACCCTTGGTTCCCAGCTAGTTTCGCTGTTTAAGACAGTTTCAAACAATCAGGGAGTGGAGACTTGCTGGAGAAAGTGAGTATCTGGAGGCAGACTTTGAGATTTGATGCCCTCACTTCCTGTCTGTGTTCTGCAACTTCCTGAGTGTAGATGCAGTGTGAGCAGCCACCTCATGCTCCTGCTGCCATGTCTTCCCCACCACAATGAACTATGTCTCTTCTTAAACTATAAACCAAAATAAGCCCTTCCTCCCTTACATTACTTCTTGTCAGATATTTGGTCATAGCAACAAGAAAAGGAACTGGTACACCATAGTTCAGCCCAGTCCACAAAGAATTCATAAAGTTTAGCTTGCATGTTCTGAGTAGCATGATGAAATCTCTTCCTATCCCACTCTCCTCAGGATGTGAACTATACCCCCATCCAGCATACCCAGACTGTATACACTACCCATTCTTAACTTACTGAGCCATCACTCCGTCCAACATATCCATAGCATATACACTACCTACCATATTTAATTCCTTAACCATCTCTGAGCCATCACTCCATCCAACATATCCATAGCATATTCCCTACCTACCATTTAATTCTTTAACCATCTCAGCTATCAGATCAACCGTCACATCATCACAGTGCTACTATGTTCAGTTGCAGCTTACTCTCCAGTCTCACTCTGTGTCACAATACTCACGTCGTTTTCCACCTGATCTCATCATATAGACACTGTATCACTTCACATTATCAAAAGAGTGTGAGTCCAACACAGTAAGGTGTTTTATAAGAGACTACATTCACATGAAATATTATTATAATTATTCTGTTATCATTAATTTCTCATTGCACCTAATTTGCTTAACTAAAACTTATCATATGCATGGATGAGAATAATAATGCTCCATATAAAGTTCAATATTATTTGTGTTTTTGGCTACTCACTGGGAAGATTAATACATATTTCCCACATATTAGAGGAGACTGCTGTAGAGGTGGGGGGTGGCTATGATGCATCCAAATGCTGCCTGGTGCTGGAATTTGGTGTGAAGAATGGTATTGCTTAATCTCCCTACAGTTTAATTTCTAAAATTGGTACACAAGTAATATTTAAAGGTTTTCACTGTCAGTATTGCTGTTGCCTCTGAGAATGTCATCAATGTGACATTACACCTTGAACCTCATCCCCTGCCTGAAGAGTATAGGACTCTGGACTTCAACAAATTGCCTGAGGCTGGCTCAAACTAAGTAGAACATTACTTGCTGGCTGTATTTAGGGAGAGGGGAAAGCCAATGTGTGCACAATCTGCCATGGATCTTCTCTTTTCAATAACATTTTGCATTGCCTGTTTTGTCTGAGTTTTCAGAATGTAACAGCAGCTAATAGTTTCTGAATCTTTAGAATAATTTCCACCAGGGAGGTTTTTTCCTTAGAAGAAAGATCAATAAATCAGTGTCACTTCTAAATTGGCCCAACTTTCAGGATTTAGTATGTCAAATGATTTTTATGCAAAGGAAAAGCTGTCCAGCCACTGAACTGAAGCATCAACTGCATTAGGAGGTTACACAAGACCAAAGCAGACATCCTCACCTCCCCAGACATCAGTGTGCTCCTGTGTGAACTTTAGGCTGCAGTCCCACTTCCTTCCAGAGCTGTTGTAAGATGACTTATAGATTGACAGATTGGAGATTGAAGTGCATTGAGTATCCCTCCGTACTCTGTTAGAATGAACTCCTAGTTGTCCAGTCGTTTTTAGTGACCCATATGGAGCCAGAGACAGCTAAGAACTAGACCCAATATACAAAAGTTTACGTCTACTCAAAACATTACAAGACTTACTTGTTTGTATGTATGTATGCATGCATGTATGTGTATATTTGTATGTATGTATGCATGCGTGCATGTATGTGTATATATGTATGCATGTATGTATGTATGTATCTATCTATCTATGTTTGGGAAACATGATTGCACAGTTCTTGAGTATGAACTTTGTAAACGATGACCTTGCATTTGCAGTGCCAAGTCCTGTGGGATGCGGACTAGGGAGATGGCTCACTCAGTGACACGCTTGCTGCATAAATCTGAATTCAGATCCCCATGTGAAATACCAGGTAGGCCTAGAGAAATGGCTAAGCTGTTAAAAGCACTGGCTGCTGCTCTTCCAGAGAAGCGGAGTTAGCCTCCTACCACCCACATAGAAGCTCGAAGTCACCTGTAACTCCACTTTCAGAAGACCTGATACCTTTTCCTGGCTTCTGCAGGAGCCAGGTATGCATGCGGTGTGCAGATATACACACAGGCCAGCCACCTATACACATAATATAAAATGAAATTTTTAAAAGACGCCAGGTGCCATGGCATGTGTCTTCAGTCCCAGCTGTGGGTAGGTAGAGACAGGTGGTTCCCTGGAGCTCACTGGCTAGCACTTAACCCAGCTTAGTGTACTCAGTATTCAGTGAGAGACCCTGTCCAAAAATAAGGTGGTGATAAACTGATTAAGACTCTCAACAATCTCCCAGATTAAATAAAAGTCTTAATGTAATTT
Source organism: Lophiomys imhausi (assembly GCA_907164525.1). Classification (NCBI taxonomy): domain Eukaryota; kingdom Metazoa; phylum Chordata; class Mammalia; order Rodentia; family Muridae; genus Lophiomys; species Lophiomys imhausi. The sequence goes on from CAJQZJ010033263.1 coordinate 6,231,501, forward strand.
TTTTAATGTATTGACGTGATTCAAGGGAAAAATATATTTTACTTTTCTTGTAAGAACAGCCAAATCTCTGCCACTCCAAAGTAAACACTTAGCTGTGTGGGATGTGGGATGAGAAGGCATGGGTGTTCCCTTTGTGCTGCATTTCTTCTGGCACAATCTTTAGGCTCTGTGTGCTACAAAGGTATACATCTAAGCTAGACAGACCTTGGCTGGATAGTTGTATAACTGCATTTAAAGTACAGGGTAAATCAAAGGACTTTGAGGGAGAAAAGACTCTAGTCAGTCTTTGAAATCAAGCAAGTAACATGTGTCTATGTCTATATGTATGTATGCATGTATATATGTATTTTTGCATATGTATGTATGTATTTGCATGTATCTACAGATGTACAACTATGCATATGTTTGTGTGTATGTATATGTATGTGCATATTAGTATGTATATGTGTATATAAATGTGTTTATATGTATATGTGTATAGTTGTGTAAATGTATGTTATACATGTATGTGTTTATGTATATATGTGTGCATGTATGTGTATTTTTATGCATATGTGTGTTTGTATATATACATTTATGTGTGTATATGTGTGCTGTGTGGTTTTGTATGTGTATGTATATATATGTGTGTGTGTGTGTGTGTGTGTGAGTATGTGTGTTTGTATATGTGTTCATGTGTGTGTGTGAACTTATTCATAATGGTTCCTGTGAATTAAAGACAGTCTTGATGTTCACACTGTCATCAGCTGACACCAAAATTGACCAGTCTAAGGTTTCTAGCTCATTGTTTACTCAGTTGTCATTCCTGAATGTTTTTTAGTTGCCATTCTGTGTGGGAAGGAACCTAACAATATAGAGAAGCATGTTCCACTTAGCTACACTACTTGTACAAGCTGCTATCAGTGGACTGACTTGCTTGCTTAACTCCAGGTCAGCATAAAATAATGTCTATTTTACTTCTGAGAAAATTGACCAATTCTCGTGAAATCTGCTGCATTGAAAAGCTTATTGTGCTATTTTTATATGTGTGTGCAGTGTGTGTTCATACGTCTATGTATGTTGCACATAAGTGTGATTATATGTACATTTGGGTGTGGATACCAGAGTTTTGTTCTGGGATTCATCCCCTGCTACTGTTCTACCTTCTGTATCGAGGCAGGGTATCTCAGTCAAACCTAGAGCATGTTGATGAGGCCGGTCTTGCTAGCCAGCTTTCTTTAGGGATCCTGTTCCAGCCTTTTGAGGCTGGAATTACAGGTAGGCCGGCATTTCTGTGGGTCGTAGTGATTCAGACAAATGTGGCCTCTTGCATACACAACAAGCACTTCATCCACTGAGACATCATCTCAGCCTCAAGCTATGTGTCAAGTTCTACTTGTGGATACATCTTCTACCAGGAGTGGAGATTGGAGAATGAAAGTTTTCCAGTGGGCATTTCACATATCCCCAAAATCAGTTTTAGAAATAACAAGCATACTTCCATGTTTATTCTAATTTTACCCATCAGTATAACTTCCCTCTTCCCAAGTACCCTTCTCTGATAGAACAAAGGTTGTGATATTCTTTTTATTATATAGTGAAGACTTTATTTTTGCCTATTTTATATGTCTGAGAATGTGTCCTATTCTGGTTAGTTTTTGTCAACTTGACACAAACTAGAAACACCTGAGAAGAAAGTACTTCAATTGAGAAAATGCTTCTATCAGATTGGCCTATGGGTGTGTCTATAATGCCTGTGGGGCACTTTTTAAAATTGCTGATTGATGTGGAGTGCCCTGTTCCCCATGGTTGGTGCTATCCCTGGACAGATGGTCATAGGCTATATAAGAAACCAAGCTAAGCAAGCCCCGGAGAACAAACCAGTAAGCAGTTTTCCTCCTTGATTCCTATCTCTGCTGCTACTTGAACTCCTGCCCTTACTATCCTCAATGATGGGCTGCAATTAGAATGTGGAGCTCAAATAAACCCTTTCCTCCCCAAGTTTATTTGCTTCATGGTATTTATCAGACCAATGGAAGACAAACTAGGACACCATCTCTTTATAAAATGCTTTCTCAGCATTCCTTTTCTCTTGTATTTAAATGGCTCTGTGGCCTTTGTTTCTGTTTTGATGCATATCCCTTCATCTCCATGAGATGAACATTTTATGCCAGCCCCGAGCTTCTTACTGACCTTCTCTTCACTTTCTTTTTTTTTCTTCTCAGAAAATTCATTTTTGCACACTCTGGGTTCAAGAGTTCCTGCAAAGGTCATTGAAAGTCATTGATCACAGATAAAGACAGCAATGGAGTTAATGCAGTCATAAAAGCACATTTCAACTGAAAATTACTCTTTTACCTAATAAAACCAGTTTACCCAGGAGATGCTAAAGAATTAACAGGACCCCAGTAAGGAAACAGTGCCCCAGAGTGCTGAATCATATATCCCTGCCTGGGGTGGAATGGAGAGAATGGTTCTCTGTTACAACAGGTCATGTTAAATTTTCAGGAGAGCAAGTGAAGTCATGTGTCCATTTGAGTTAATAGAAGGAATGCAGTGCCAGGAGAGTGTAATTATCTGTGCTGGAATCTGACCAGGTTAACAGGGTTAACACCACAACTCTTGAGAAGAGCATGGAAGGAACCCTAGTGCTCAACAAAGGTCCTGCTAGCTGCTTTTACATCTCATTCAGAAAGTAGCTCCACCAGGAATACAGCACAAGAGATATTATGGAATAGATTAACTAGTGCCTTGGAGCAAAGAGAAATGGCTGCATCATTACCCTTGAGATGGGTGTGCCCCCAATAAATGTCACTTAAAATGGACTTGAAGTTATACACAACCTTCCACTAAAAGACCTGGATTAAAATGCCTCTCCCCCAGTCCCTAGCATGAGAGGATGACAAAACTCTACACAGAGTCTCTCTTCCCAGTGCCCAAGCTGGGAAAAATCATACCTTTCAGCTACAAGCTGGTCTGTCCTGTGGTAAGAATATGAAACGCTCCCAATAGACTCATGTGTTTGAACCCTTGCTACCCCAGCTGGTAGCACTGTTTGGAAAGGCTAAAGAACCTTTCGGAAGGAGCCTTGCAGGAGGAAGTGGGTCACTGAGAGCAGCCTTGAGGCTTTATAGCCCAGCAGACAGACACTTCCCGTCTGCTCTTGGCTTTCTGACTGCAAGGGCAATATAGACAGACACTTTCTGCTCCAGCCACCGTACTTGTCTTGCCACGAAAGACTGTATCCCTTCAAACTGTGAGTTAAAATAAGTTACTTCTTGTCAGGTATTTCATCCTAGCAACAAGAAAAAAAGGAGAAATAACACAAAACCAAAGCCCTGGGTCAGGTGACCGTCTTTATTTGACTTTTCTACTTCCAGATGGAAGTTCTCTTTGGGGCACATCTGCTGAGTGACCTCTGTCCCATGTCTACATCTAGAGAGGTTTCTGTGCCCTACCCATTTCACCATAGTCCCTGAACTATCCTCATCGCCTTGGCTCCAATGTGTCAGTGACTATTTGGTTAAAGTCTGTATTAAAGAGCCAGGCATAGTGGTCCATATCTATAATCTAGCACTCGGGAAGCTGAAGCAGGATAACTGCAAACGTGAAAGCAACCTGGGTCCCAGAGCAAATTCAAGGCTAGCCTGAGCCATATAATGAGTTCAAGACACAACCCTAGTGGTAGAGGGGCACCGTGGTAACATAGCTTCCTGAGACTGGGTATGCTCCTCGGAATGAAGAGAGCTGCTGAGGATGATGCTTCCAGCTTTGGGTCTGGGCATCTCATTCAACTCTCATCAGGAGAGGTAAGAGTGACTCATTTCATTAGCAGCAGCTTCAAGAAAGTCTCTGGCAGCACACAGGCACCTCAGCGTCTTCCTGCATCTTTCTCAGGTGAGGCTAGCTGTCAGAAGCACACATTCTTTTTTGTTGTGTATGACAGGTTTATGAGAAGTTTCACTCTCCAGCTCAGAGATGCCAGTTACAATGCCTTAGTGTGTGTGTGTGTGTGTGTGTGTGTGTGTGTGTGTGTGTGTTTGCGTGCACACATGTGGGCATATATGCATGCAGAGGTCAGAGGTCAACTTCAAGTTTCTTCCTCATTGGGTCTCTGCCTTTATTTTTTCAGACAGGGTCTTTTACTAAGCCTGGAGCTCTCTGCTTGTGCTAGGCTGCCTAGGGGGTGAGCTGCAGGGACCCTCCTGTCTCTCTCTGCCTCTCCAGTGCAGAGATTGCAGACCTGTGCCACTGTGGCCAGCTTTTCTCAGTGATATCTGAAGATGTAACTTGAATATTCATACTTGCCTGATGAGCTCTTTATTCCTTGCTACCAGTGTGAGGGAGCTCACTTCTTTACAGATCAGAGTGTCATTCTCCAGTTGAAGCTTTCTTGGCAAGAAAGTTGACATTGGAGTCTATTGTCAGCCTTTTACTTTTCCAAGTTGCTGAGAACAAAGATGGGGAGGAAGAGCATTAAGGTTGTTTATTGAATCAGTCCTAGTTGGACACAGGATGCCCAATTAAGGCTCCAGAGCTTTATAGAGTGGGAAGATTTGAAAAGAACTTTAATGTAAAGAACCGGAGTGTCAGAGGGGTTACACAGCTAATTAGCACCATATCAGCAATCCTACACCAGGTTCCAGATACCTGCTACAATGTATACTGATTAAGGTGTTGCGTTCTGTATGCAGGCTGCCTTGTCTCCACTCCTGACTCTCTGGCAGATTAACCTAGCATATTTGGACCACTACTAGATCACTCTGTCTGTATTTTCCCATTTGTGTAATGGGGTTGATAATGGAACTCTCTCATGGGATTGCTTTAAGAATGAAATGAGATAATTCATACAATAAAGTCATACAGCACTTGATACATAGTGAAAATACATTATAAGTATGGCTATTTGCCTACCATGTGTTTTCCTAGGATGATTGGCAGTGAATCTCTATAGCAATAGAAAACTAAGAGACACAGGGCATTAATTAAGACCCTGTTTGCAATAATTTGGGCCGAGGGCTCTGATGCTGAGTGAGTGCTCATGTGAGGAAGAAAGCCCAATTTGAATTCCCTCAGCAGTTTTGAATAACTTCTGACATCTTACAGTAGGCATGATAACTAGTATCTTTAAGATAAAATCTACAATGAAAATTTATTTGAAATAATGACATAGTAGCCTTAATCATAGAATGATAATTCATTTAGCTGTTTCATAGGTTTGCTGTGTATTTCTCTATGACTATGGGATGTATTCTAGCTATAGAATGTAACATGTGTGCATCTGTGAGAAGTGGACACTAGCATGCATAGATAGATAGTACACAGATACATAGACAGACAGACAGATAGTAGATAGATAGAGATGATAGGTAGGTAGGTAGATAGATACATAGACAGACAGACAGACAGACAGACAGAGCCATTGATAGGTATAGTTATGTAGCTATAGATAGATCTCTTTTGCTGACTTAATCCTTTGAATTTTTCAGTCTCTCCTCAAGTATCCTCCCATCTTCCACAAGAGCTTGTTTCTCTTCCTAATTGACCCTTCCTAACATTAACAATATTGCTCTAGGCAAAGTGTCTTTCATGAACATCATTAACAGTGAAAACATGTGCTATGTGTTTCTGTTAAAACAAACTAACTAACTAACTAACTAAACCTGGAAACTAAATTTCCAGGTCAGATTTCACTTGAATCTTAATTTGTGCAAATCACAGGTCCCATAAATATTCCACATAAGGTACAGATGGCTCTGGCCTCCCTTGCTTTCTATGTTCTCAGCGGAGTTCTCTGAGAACCTAGAGGGAAAACTGATTGCAAATAAAGTTATTTGATCCCACCTACTGTGTTGACAGTTCTGAGAGTCTGATTGGGTTACAGAGAGTCTCTTTGGCACATCTCAGTCTGTGCTTTCAGCTTTACAGTGAGTCTGTCCTTTACAGAAAATACATGAATAAGAGATACTTTCTCATGGCACATGTTGACCTGGAGTGGACTGAAGACCAATGTACTGAGACAACAGGAACGCGTTCTGTGGCATCACACTGGGATCTTCCCCCACTTCCCTTCCTTACTGTACCTTAGTTCTATCTATGCTTCGAAATCTGACCAGGAGCACTCTCTCTCATCTGATACCCTCTCCTTGAATCATAACCATAAGATTATTATGCAAAGTCAGTCTTACAGAAAATTGGTTTGATTGATTACTGTTTGACAACAAGGTATTAAATTAGTTACAGTATGATTCTCTAGAGATTTCTGGAGCATACCTCACAGTTCCTTGCTAGGATTGCTGCTAAGAAATCTATGTTTGCACTGAAGACAAAAAAAAAATTACTATGTGAGTATGCAAAAGTGCTCATTTCTAAACTGAAAACATGTCCTCCTCTTGTCTGTTTAGTACTACTTTTGTTCCCAAGTGCAGCAGAAAGCCCCAACAAGAAAGTCACTCATACAACTGTTGCCACCTATAGGAGACAAATTTAATACAATAATTTTATTTTAGTTCTGGTGAAATATAACACAGGTGAAGAAGTGGGATATGTTATGGAACTGATAAAATTCTTGTTGAACACTGACATGTATTAGCCTCATCTATTTCATTGTTCTTGTGCAATTTTTATTTTATTTTGTATTATTTGTAATAATGTGTATATGTGTGTATCTCTGTGTACATGTGTACACATGGATACAGTTCCAAGGGAGGACAGAAGAGGACATCAGATCCCCAGGAGCTCAAGTTATAGGCTGTTGTACACCACCTGGCATGGGTGCTGGGAACTAAACTCTGGTCCTCTGTAGGAACAGTATTTGTTCTTAATGGCTGAGCCTTATCTCCAGCCCTCTAATTCTTATTTTAGGTGTTACTCTTAAAGACACAGTGGACTGATGCTTTTAAGTGCTTTTTCAAGCTGAACCTTAAGAGCCTAGGCTCTGCAAGCATTGCAAGCATATTGCCACATTCAGACAACACTGTAGCGGGACCTTAAATGATATATAGAGAGGCTAATGACAGCTTCCACATAGAAGCAACTGGAGAATCAGGATCATTGCTACAGTCTCAGTACTTTGGAAGCTGAGTGTGTAGAATTATAGCAAGTTTGATGTCAGCCTGGGCTACATAGTGAGTTCCAGGCAAGACTAGGTTGCGCTTTGAGACCCTGTCTCAAATAAATAAGCAAATAGGACTGGAGAAACAATGTTTAAAGTGTTTGCTATGCAAGTTTGAGTGTGTTCAAATCCCCAGAACCTGTGTAAAGCCAGACAGGGTAGAGCTTGCCTGCAATCCAGCACGCCTGTGGTGAAGTGGGAAACTCAGATAGGACAATCCTCAGAAGCTTGTGTGCCAGCAATCATGTTGTATGCAGCAGGGAACTAAAGAGACCTTGTCTCCAAAAAGGTAGAAAGCAAGGACTGGCACCCAAGGTAATCCTCTGATATTTGCATGCCTGCTGTGGCATGTATATTTTTCCTGCACACACACACACACACACACACACACACACACACACACACACACAC
>CAJQZJ010033263.1:6258065-6276807 GCA_907164525.1 Lophiomys imhausi
GTGTGTGTGTGTGTGTGTGTGTACAGGGGCACATTTTGTTAGTGTATGAGGGGCCAGAAGACAACCAAGAGTGTCATTCCTCTGCCACTGTCCATGTTGTTTGTTTGTTTTGCTTTTGATTTAGGATATGTTTTTTCTCTAAAGACAGGTTCTTACTGGCCTGGGACTCACTAAGTAGGCTGAACTGGCTGGCTATGGAGCCCAAAGAGCCTCCTCTCTCGGCTTGCATGGCAGTTGGATTACTATTAAATGGGTGTGCCACGACACCCGTTTCTTTTAGATGGGTTCTGAGGATCAAACTCAAGGCCTTAGGCTTGCAGCAAAGTAAGACACTGACTGAGCAATCTCTCCAGCCCAAGACACAAGCATGAAAATTGCATGGTGCGCTGTTCATAACTAAGACTATTGTAGATCGACCGAAATGAAATAAAACTTAAGAAGTAACATCTGGACCAAAAAGTGCAATGAAATGTTTGCCTTTGTGAAAGTCTTTTAAGTGTCTTTGACCTACTGGAGGCTTAAACGGTGACTCTTGCTATCATCATGTTTAAACCCCTGTTGCTGCCTATCCCTGTGACAGTGGAATTCTTGCTTCAAAGGAGGAAAGCTGATGGGAGATGATTTAGCAACTTGGCCACCTTCACTCTTCTCTTTGCCTCTGATGTCCCTGCCTCCCTTTGTTCTCTCCCCAGCCCAAACAGCTGCTTGAGCAACTGAACACACTCAAGCTTACAGGGTACCTACAATGATTGCCTATTATAACTGCAGTATTTTATGAAGTCCTGGGGTAGGGTATGAAGAGCATCACATAAGCCGGGCGGTGGTGGCGCACGCCTTTAATCCCAGCACTTGGGAGGCAGAGGCAGGTGGATCTTTGCAAGTTCGAGGCCAGCCTGGTCTACAAAGCGAGTCCAGGACAACCAGAGCTGTTAAACAGAGAAACCCTGTCTCGAAAAACCAAAAAAAAAAAAAAAAAAAAAGAAAAAAGAAAAAGATCATCACGTAAATACCTGGGGATAAGTTGGTATAGCTAGACCTTCTGGAAAGGAAGAAGACCTTTTTCTAAACTGAAGACCCATTACTTGGTTTTTATGCCTCTGGCCCTTCTGGAATCTGCAGCCAATGACTCGGAGCTCTCCTCCAAATATCTTAGGTACCTAAAAGGGACAAAATTTAAACATGATGATATTCTCAACAAGTTTAATATGTACTTAAATTTTATGGCAATTTAAGAGACTTTTATGACTTTTTCCCCCAAATGACTGTAACTTCTGGCTGAAGTTCAATCCATATCCCTTTTAGAAAAAGTGCAAGGAATATTTATTAAGAAAACAGGGGGCTTTGAACTTTTGATAAAGAAAAATAAGACGTTTACCTGAGCAAATTTCAAATGAATCCATTTAAAATGAATTAAGTGGCACTTAACTGGTTTGCAAATTGGGATCTATTTATCTCAGTAAAATGATTAAAGTCTTGATTTATCCCTAAAATTAGTTTTATTATTGCATTTAATTACACTAAAAGATTGTTAAGGACTTGTAGGTTCTCTCTATCCCTTCAAACTCTACTTTATTCAGACAATAATTGAATATCAGATAGGATAGATTGATTTTTTTCCGAAGAATTATGTTTCTAATATTTTCCTCCTTTTTATTGCAGGGACTGAAACAAGTTGAAGAAACAAAAGAAGATCCTGAGAATAGATTATCTGAAATTTCCCCGGAGTCGTTCAATAAATTTAACAGCAATACTGTGATTTTATTAGAAAAAGAGAAGTCTCCAAGTGAGTTTGAAGGACAAAAGGAAGAGAAAGGCAAAAAGACAGAAGTGTCTTCAAGTAGCTCAGATAGGCCTGGGGTAGACAACGTGGAGTCTCTGAGTGACTCTCTCTATGATAGCTTCTCCTCTTGTGCAAGTCGAGGTTCCAGCAATGCTTAGAAGAACATCCCTCAGTGAGATGTGTGAATAGTGTACTAGGAAAACAGACACGGGAGCTGGAGATGCAGGGAGGACCAACTCCAGAGAAGCTGACAGCAGCCAACACACCACAGTATTCTTCTCTGGTGGATTGATAAAGATTGCCTCTACTTACTGTGTTTCAGGAGGATTAAAAGCAAAATATGATAGAGAATTCTCAATGTTTGCACTTTCTTTGAGTATTTGTATAAAAGCTGTAAATTTGGGGGGGGAGAGAAATTATATTTGTAGGGGGAGAAATATAGCAATAAAGAGAGTTGGCGCCATGCTCTTGAAATGATGTATTAAGTTTTAGAAGTTGATAATATATATATTTTTTTTAACTCCCAACTAAAGATTTTGTGAACTTAACAATCCTGGTCCTCAAGTTATTTGTGATTATACTGTGTCAGTCTAAACATGGGGCCTGCAGAAAAGCCAGAGGGTTGAGATCATCTTTATCCCTCAGGGTCTCATTTGATGGAAGTAGGAATGGTGGTCCAATTTCCAAACTGTCCAAGACTCAGGTTTGTGACGATTCTGCTAAGGATTAAGTACGGGCACTGACTGGGAGGGTAGCACTTGGATGGATGCCCAAGGGAGCAAATCTTAGTAGGCTTCACTCCCAACATCTTCCATCCTCTCCATTGCATTTCTCTACAGTTCTGAGTGTTGAATTTTTTTTTATCCTCCTGCTTTTTTTTTTAATTAAAAATCTGGGTCCTCTATTTGCCATGTCCACTTTATCAAAATAAATGAATGGTTGGTGCTATGAAACTTTCTTACTTTTTAATATCCTTTTTTCTATTAAAGACTGTTTATATGTGAGGATAAATTCTATTTTAAAGGTTATGTGTGTTTTTTCTAGACTTGATCTATTTATAACTCCTTCTGTACAGTGCCCCGTAGAGCTATGTTTAGGATTTTTGCAGTTACCTTAGCACACTTGGATCTTTATATAGAGTATTATATGACCAGTGTTATTTTATTTGTGCAATTTGTTGTATTTGGATTTCATTATCTTAAATTCAAACTGCGTAAAGCATCTTTGTCTTTCAGACTTTAAAAATCCTTTTGTTTCATTTCATTTCGTAATAAAAGTGCTATCACAATTACATCCTCTAAGAGCAGAAAAGAACTTTGTTCAAGGAGCGGTTGGTCCTGTGATTATTTTAATCGCGTCTCCTGCTTGCTCTGTGGATAGGTTTCCCTGAAGGAATAAATAAACCGGCCCTTTTGCTCCTGTAATAGTAATTCGAGCAATTGTTAAGACCCACACTGCAGACAAGTGAGTAATGGTCGAAGCATCCCTGTCTCCCCAAGTAGTTAACCAGCTAGAAATGAAAGGAAGAGGGTGGGGGAGAATGAGCCCCAGGCGGCAGCTATGGACTGATCTCTGCAGAGGAATTACAAAAAAGTCATTTATGCCCTTTCCAACCTCCCACCACCACCACCCCCCGCTCTGCTGGCAGGGTGGGGAATAAATTATCATAGTCCAACCTGAAAGCGCTTTCCCTCGGGAGCCCCGGCAGGAGAAGGGTGAAGCTTAGCCATGGGTTTCCACTGAGGCTCCCAGATCCGGGGGTGGGAGTAGGTGGAAACGCGAAGGGTTGTGGGCGGGGGCACCAAGAGCTTCTACGGCCAGCTCTTTGCACAGCACAGCCTTCCGCAAAGCTCCGCCGGGAGGGAAAAATAGCACCGTGGTGTCCCTGGAATATGCAAGGTGGGTCACTTAGAATTGTCAGAAAGGCCAGTAGAGGAGGAGGGAGGCACTCGATGACCAAATGGCCATGCCCAACGCTAAGGAGCGTACAACCATATAGCTGGTGGCTTAGGAGGCACTGGATAACCAAATGGCCATGCCCAGCGCTAAGGAGCTTACAACCATATAGCTGGTGGCTTAGGCGAGCAGGCACCCGTTTGCTTTTCAATGAGAGCACGGATCCTAGCGTCCACTCTCCAAGGTAGCTTTTTCCGAGGATAGGCGACCAGGGCTGTGTCAAGGCACCCTCCAGTGGTGCACAGAAGCAGGTGAGGAGAGGATGGTCAGGTCAAGAGAGCCAGCTGCAGTAGGGTCACCATCGTACTGGCGGGCATTCTGCCGGAAGACCAGGGTGACCTATGATGTGGGTTTCTCCCAGGAAGAGGCGCACCTGCATCGGACACCCCAGGGAACTCGCTACCGTGCAACTTTGCCGGGTGCACGGAAACACCCCTTCGCCTTACCCCAGGCAGTCCCCCAGAGGGAGGCGGATGATAAAAGACCCTGGGCTTAGTGGGCGAGCCCCACATTGCAGGGGTCCTAGTTAGCACTGGGAGGAAACAGACCACTTAGAAGGGAAGGGTATCTATCTATCACACTGCGCCAAGGCCCAACCTAGCACACGGGTCTCCGAGTTTGCATAGGACAGGTCTTGGAGGCACCTGCTGCGCCCTAGTCACCTCCTTATCCCTAACCTCTGTGGACGACTACTCCCAAGCCCTGCTGGCTCTCCAAGGAACTAGAGGCGGGAGGCTACCAGGGTGGCACTAGAGGGCGGGGACAGTAGAGAGAGCGTCCCAGCCTTCCCCGCCCTCCACCCCCACCACGATTCAGCAGCCGTCACGTGGTACCCGGAGTGGGAGGGGTGGGGGCAGAAGAGGCGAGACTTTTTTGGGTGCTCCGGATCGCCAGTAGTTCTTCAAGCCTCAGCAGCCAACTCCTCCAGAGGCGCTGCGCTCCGCCGGAGGCAGCGCGAACCCGAGGAGCCTGGGACCAGCCTCTGGGAGTCCCGGGCGCGGGCGATGCGGGCGCCGCGGGCGACACCTGCGGCTCCTCTCGGTGGCAGCCGTCGCCTGGGCAGCAGCAGCGCGAGCCTCGGCAGCCTCAGCAGCTACAGTCGCCGTGGCCCGGACAGCCTCCGCTGCGGTCGCGGTCTCTGATGCTCCTGCCCGCTCCCGGCCCCGCCGATCCGGGAGGATGTGGGTTCTCGGCATCGCAGCAACTTTTTGCGGATTGTTCGGGCATTCAGGTAAGAAGATGGAGAGGTCAGATGCCTGGCCAGACACTCTCGTGCGTTCTCGCTGAGATTTCCTGCTCTAACCCCCCCCCCCCCACACACACACACACACGCACACACACACACAGTGCGCCCAGCACAGGTCCGTGCTGTTCTGGGGCTACCCAACGGGAGTTTGGTGCTGGAAACCGAGACCCAGAGGCGCCAGACTGGGACACTCTCCAAGTCCCGCGCTGCAGGAGAGCTGAGAGCGGCAGATTGGCGCGACTCTCAGCTGCAGCTGCTTGGGGTACAGAGTCGGGGATGCAGAACTGGGAACGGGGAGGGTCCGTGAACTGGGTGAGAGGGGAAAAGGAGAGACAAGCCTCCAACCTAGTCAAGTTATCAACTGCTTGAGGCCACCCAAGGGAGAGGAGACGCTGACAGGTAAGCAACTCACCGGACAACCTGCAGCTGGGTGCGTGCGGCGTGGGAGACGGCCCTCCCTGGCTGAGTTAGCTAGCTGTGCTCTTCAGTCGATCGGTGGGCTGCTAGGAAGGGGACTCACTGTGAGCACTGGGCATGGGGTCCAAAGAGAAACTCCCAGATCCTAGGAGAGCAACAAGGAAGATATGGTAAGTAACTGGTCCTGACCGCGGACTCTAAGCTATCAGAATTTTTGTTTTTCAACAGCCATGTTTTTTAAACGGGGGTGGTAAAAAGGCAGGTCTAAAAGGGCTGTTGTGTAGCGGTCCCTGGAAGGTGCGCACATGCAACACATGCACACCCACTATGTCCTCTCCCACCCTCAGCAGCTGTCCCCCTCATTGATCGCAAGAAGGTTCTCTGAGAGGGAGGACTAAGGGAGCATGGACACAGCATCCAGCCCCTCCTCCCAGGTTGCAGGGTGATCAGTAGGAAGCCTCATAGCCCCAGCCCACGAATGCTGACTAACAATATTAAATAAATAAAACCAAAAGGGTGTCACTGAATGCAATTATGAATGGTGCCAAAATAGTAATTAACCAATTTGTAACCAATTAGCAATTAGGCTCAGACAGGAACTGCAGCTTGTATTCAGCTACTTTGGTCTAGGATTTGAACTCTGACCCTTCCCTTTGCAACTTCTTGTGCAAAGGCCTGAGGGTGCGTCCAAAGAAGAAATTTAGGGTCTTTGGCAGGGCTTTATCCTCCAAGACCCTGGGAACTGATGCCGCTGCCCCCTGCTGGCTTCAGGCACTGCCAGCTCTACTGACGATCAGGATGCAGAGGCCAAAAGCCCTTGTTGTCTGGGACTGTACATGGTGTTACTGGCCAGTCAGCGAGTGCTCTCTGCAAGCCAGGTCCTAACCAGTGCTTCTGAACCTCTCACCACATCTGTCCCACAGGGTTGGCGCTGCAAATTCAGTGCTACCAGTGTGAAGAATTCCAGCTGAACAACGACTGCTCGTCCCCTGAGTTCATCGTAAATTGCACCGTGAATGTTCAAGACATGTGTCAGAAAGAAGTGATGGAGCAAAGTGCGGGTAAGCTTGGCCACTCTTCCCTGTCTCTAACGGCCATCCAGGGCTGAGGATGGAGGCTGTTAAAATACAGGGAAAGACACTGATGTAACACACATGCTAGCAAATGCCCCCCCCACACACACACACACGTTAGCACAGACTTACTTTCTACTGTTCCAGGAAAAATGAAGAGTTGGAAGTTACTTTAACCTCATTAGAGTTAATTACCAGGGCTTCTCCCCAAGGGACTCAGGAGGGGAAGTCACTGCAAATCAGTAGCTTTCCTTTATTTATTCATTTATTTTTTATTTACTCCTTTCATCTTCCTGGACTAAAAAGCTGATCAGGGCAGTGAAAAAAAAATATATGGAAAACTGGTCCCAGCTGCAGCAGCTAGACAGTAGCCTGTGAACGATGTCAGCCTGAAATATGAAGCTACTTGGAGTTCCCAGAGGTCAGAACTTGAAAAATGTGTTTTGTCATAGCGCCACACCATATTTCTTTGAAGAACACTATAGGATCTTTATTTAATTTTAGAACTAATGCATCAAATTCCAGGCACAAATTGCCAAGATCTTTCACAGGAAGGATATGCCCCCCCCCCTTGCCCTAGCAGCTTAGCTATTGGGTAGTTGAGCAAAAAGCCTGGGTGTTACAGAGCTCAAGAACGGAGTTAGATGGAACGGACTTCACTCTGGCTAATAATTTTTTGAGAGGTGGAATCCTACTCACCCTGTAGTTAGAATTTAAAAACTCACCCCAAAACGGAACCAGAACTTTAAGAAAATAAATGGAGTTATTGCTTCGATTCCAAGGTCAAATAGAGACTTTGCCATTTAAAGGCTGTTGAAAACAAGGGAAATACCATCTTGAAATGAATGGCATTGAGTGAGTCTGGTTCATTTTCAGTCCAACAAGGTGCCCATAGAGCTCTGTGGTTCATTCGAACAATTGATTCCCCTAACTCCCTGGCAGAGCAATGCATGGGGGTTAGTGTTGAAGACAAAACATTGGCAAAGCAGTTTCCTCGTGGGTAGGGAATGAAAGTATCTTGTTGTTGTTAACCTCTTGGTTGCTTAGGGAACATGTCTGTCAGCTCTCCATAGTACTGGGCTATGATGTGGGGGTGTGTGCGGGTGCTGTTTATTTGTGTGTATGTATGTGTGGTGTGCATGTATATGTACATACATGTTCATATTTGTTGGTGCATGAATATATGTAGGTGCCTGTAAACACTTTTTTGTATGTTATGTGTACATGGTATTCATGCATGTTTGCATGTGTGGAGGCAGGAGGTTGATATCTCTGTCTTCCTTGATCTTGCTCTACAGTATATGTTGAGGCAGAGTCTTATACTTGAACCCAGAGATCACCAATTCTAACTAGACAACTTGATTCAGAGATCCCACATCTCTGGCTCCAAGAGCTAGGCCTACAGGCAGGCATCATCCCACCTGCCCTGCCAACAGTGTGTGTGTGGGGGTGTGTGTGTGCACACTTGGGATCCAAACTCTAGTCCTCACACTTGTATGGCAAGAACTTCACCTTCTGAGCCATGCTCCAGACCATTCATATGTGGCTGTTCTTTTCAACACATTACTGATCAGAGTGGGGGTCCCTTGTACAAAACTTGTTCTGGGAAGTCTAAGATGTAACTGCTCTAAAGAATTAGATATCCCCCCCCACACACACACAAAACCCATCAAGCATTATTTTAGCATCTAGTATTTAAAACAGTAAGATAACACAAAAATTAATAATGACCCTGCAGCTAAGAGGGATGTGAATAATTTTGATGAGCCATTTTCTTTGCACTGTATTTTACCTGAGCCAAACATTTTCTGCTCTTTGAATTTCTGCAGCCTGCTTCCATGAAATAGGTTTGAAGCAAATATGATGAGAGGTAGTGGCATGCCTTAAGAACTTCCTCAGAATCCTCAAGGCTGCTGCTTCCCTGGAGATTGTGCTTCACAGCCTGGGACGGGTTTGAGAAAAGGAGTTACTCAGAAGTGCTCAGAGCAGTGCTTCTGAGAAATGGCCCTTCTTGTCTATGTATGCACCCAAGGTGACAGTCACACACTCCCTTTTCTAAGTGCTATTCTTCATCTTGCTTCATCCTCTTCTCCAAACCACACAATAGAAAAGGCCGTATAACTTCCATATTACCCACAGAGAGCATCCAGACAGTTAATTCTGAAGGAAGTCTTTGGTTTAGGTTACTGGTTTTCTAGGGACACAGTTAAATTGTTTCTTTCTACAAATAAGGTGCAATGGCCACAGGCTGCAAGACATAGGCCACAGGTCAAAAGGTGAAGAGAAAACTAAGCATAAAGCAATGTAAGTCTTTTTTTCCTGCTTTTGATGTATGTGTATATGTGCTTCTGAGAGTATGGTATGTATATATATATATAATATATAGTGTGCATATACACACATGTATGTATATGTGTTCTGTGTATATATACACAACATTTACACAAGGGTGCACATGCATACTCATGCAGGAGCACATTGAGGCCAGAAGGACACCCAGTTCTACCACTGTTCGCCTTTCCCCTTAAGACAAGGCTTCCACTGATCCTGGAGCTGGCCACCAGCAAGCGCCAAGAGCTCCTCTTGCCTCAGTCCCCCATAGCATTGGTTCTGGTTGTAAGCACACATGGCCACACCCAGCTTTTTTATTTTTTTTAGCTTGGGTGCTAGGATCTGAACTCAGGTCTGCACGCTTGGGCAGAAAACACTCTTATTCAGTAATCTCCAGCAATCCCAGCTCTAGCCTCAATCTTGATATCTCAGAAAATGAAAAACAACTAATGAATCCAAAGGGAAAACCCATAATGGGGAGTGCCTTAACTTTTGTGTTTGTTTGTTTCCCGTTGCCGTAACAGAATAGTCTGACAGAAGTAACTTAGTGGAGAGCTTAGTTTTAGCTCCCAGTTCAAGTCCAGTCATAGTCCCAGTGGCAGGAGCTTTCGGTCACATGGCACGCACACATACAGGAACAGAGTAATTTCTAAGTGTCCAATACCCTGCTCCATTTCTTCAGTCCAGCAATGTAGCCGGTGAGCAGCATTGCTCATGGCTAGGGTGAGTCTGCCCATTTCAAGTAACACAAGGTAATCCCCCACAGCCATGCCCAGAGACCCTGTCTGCCAGAGGATCAGAGGATTCTAGATTCTGTAAGCTGACAGCACTAACCATCGTAGGGATGAACACTAGGTGTAAATAGGTACAGGGCACTCTGGGTGGGAATTCATTGGAAGCCAGGCAAATGTGGTCACTGTTTCTATTGATGGTGGTTGGTTTTTGTTTGTTTTTTTCCTCAGCAGAAAGCAATGTCTTGAGACTACTATCTCGAAGGCTTTCCATATTAAATTTTATGTAATTGTTATAGACCAGTCGGTTCGATTTTTTGCCAACGAGGATGGAGAGCAACTTTGGTTGCTAAGTGACCACAATATAATAAAATCGTAGCAGCACAAGCTAACTTTCATTGTATGCAATGTGCATTGGGATCATTGTACCTTAGCACTAGCTGTGTGGTGTCTCATCAAATGTAGTAGCTCTCTTCATAATGACCGATTCCCCTATACTTCAACCAGCTGGCCTATGGCTCTATTGCTTTGTCAACCTCACCCTTAAGAAAGAACATAGTACCTGTTAAGTGGTCCCATCAGGAATGAAAGTCGAATTGGTTCATAATGTAGCCTGTGCTGAGAATCTTAGTGCAACGGAGCTGAAGAGGCCTGAGACTCTTATCTAAGAGCATATAGGCGTCTTCCTGGGGTTCTGTTGAGTTTAACTATCCCCACCTCATTCTGGTGTCCCTGTTCTGTGTGGCCGTGGGTCTTTTCTAGGCTCTCTGAGAGACTCTGGGATGCTCCAAACTGAGTTGCTGGTTTGGACCACATTTCCTATGGTATAGAGAAACAGAGGAAAAAATTTTAAAAGTTATATGTCTGGCCCACGTCCACCAACCCATTGTTACTGTGTGACTCTTGCTTCCCTGGCCAAATGTATTTGCTGCAATAGCAACTTTCCAGCATCTGACAGAGGGAAATGTCCCACCATAAACACCCAAGAAGATAATTTGGGCAAAATTCTAAGGATTGAGTTGACTTTTTAAAAAATGTCCATCAAGTTCATCTGGCAGGCCAAGTGCACAGATCATAAAGTGGATATTGAAAGAATCAGAAAGTCAACTAGGAGGATTTTTAACTATCCCGTGGACTACATTTTTCAATAGATATAGAAATACCAGGGACTTAAACAGACTTAGAACCCTTAATGAACTAACCTAACTTGACATTAAGCAGTAATGAAAGACAGTCTCCCTGCTCACCCCATCCTCAAACACCAGCAATATATGTTCAGGCCTTCAGTTGCTCTTTTCTGGCTTAAGTCTACAAACCAACTCTTATGAATTTTGAGGAAGGTAAATTTAATTTCCATGGAGGTACACTTAAAATTAACCTTTACCTGTCCTCTAGAGTGGTAATTCTACTGGGATCTGAGGTTATTTCCTGGTGCTCGCTTCCCCTTGGTCATTTCTGGAATAATAAAGTGTGGACTCTGGGGAAGAGAAGTTTCATGTCTTTCCTAATTGATGGTTAAATGCTTGCATGACTAATGACTCCTCTCCCAGCTCTGCTCTTCATGGGTTGGTGTTTCAGAGCAGCGTCCTTGAGAATCACATTTATTTTGCTTATTTATTATTGCATGCCATAAAAATATTTCAAATATTGATTTTCATTTCAGAAGAGAAGCCTGCCCCCAACCTTCCAGTATGAATTTTTAAACCAGCGTATAAAGAATACAAATTTGCATTTGTTTGACAGTGCAATCTTGTAATTAGAGTTTTTCCTCTTGACTAGATACAGTGAAAGGGGCATAATTTAATTTTTATAGACTAGCCAATTTCTGCCCTTACTAAAATATAGCTCTGTCAGTGAGCAAACTGTTACAGGTTCTCCTAAACCTTATTTAAAAGTTAAATGCAGTATATTGAGAGAAAGTTCATGGTCTGAATCCGTAACCTGATCGATCTTTTCACCCATCCTTGCAATATGCATTAATCTATTTGTCTGTTTTGCAATACGAGAGTTACTGATTTACATGCCATCTTGTGTCTCCATTATGGCTGGAT
Organism: Lophiomys imhausi; assembly: GCA_907164525.1. Lineage (NCBI taxonomy): Eukaryota > Metazoa > Chordata > Mammalia > Rodentia > Muridae > Lophiomys > Lophiomys imhausi. Next base: position 6,269,651 of record CAJQZJ010033263.1, read on the forward strand.
AAGGAATGGCTGTTTTCCTTTTGGATTAGTTAGTCGCTCATTAGGTTAGACAAGGATGGCTCCAGGCTTCGGCTTGGTTCATTTCATGTCTTATTTTCTCATGAGCTAAATGAGGAATGGCAAAAGAAGGGTGAATGGACACCTGCCCCTGGTACAGAGAAAAGGTAACTAACTGCTTGAGAAAACCAAAGTTTTCTCAAGTCTGGATATGCTTTATTTTACCGTGTTTTAAAAGTAGATACTTGTTTGTCCTTGTGGGCTTATCAGAAAGGCAGCTAGCTTTGCTTGTCAGTTTTACATCACAGTGTAATTGTCCATGGCTTCTCATTTTAAAGCTACACACAGGAGGGAATGGGGGACATGGTTCAGTGGGTAAGAGCTCATGCCCCTTAAGCAGAAGAACCTGAGTTCAGATACCTACACCCAAATAAAAAGTCAGACATGACAGTGCATGTCTTAAATTCCAGCACTTAGGAAGTGGAAACAGGTGGATGTCTGAGTTCTGGGGCAGCCTGGTCTAAAGAGTGAGTTCCAGGCTGTCCAGGGCTACATAGTAAGTCCCTGTCTCAAAACAGAGAAACAAACAAAAGATCTGATGTGGCCACACTGCCTATAACTCTAGCACTAAAGGATAAAGCTAGACAGATCTAGGAGTGCAATCACAAACCAATGTACCTGAAAATGCAAAATGAAAAGGGAAATAAGATAGAACCGAATACAGAATACTCAGGGTCCTCTTCTCATTTCCATTCACATGCACATGGACACATGCACCCACATACGTTCACACATGCATGCATATACATGAATGCACCACACACATATACATACAAAATGATGCATATGAACCCAAACACATACAGAATGGCATATGTATGTGTGTTTATATTTTTCATCATCCTCTGTGTTTCGTAGAGTAATGCGAATAATTAAAATTTTTGTTTGTGTGTGTATGTGCACGCATGTTCCTGTCCTTACATGTCTCTGTAGTTATGTGTATGCGCAGCTCTTGTGTGAGCCTAGAAACTTTGGGTCCTTCCTCAGGCACCTTCCTTATTTATTATTTTGTTTGTTTGTTTGTTTGAGAGAGGGTCTCTCATGGCCTGGTACTTTGATAAACTGGCTGTTCAATCTGACATTCAAGCTTCCAGCGATCTGCCTATTTCTAATTCTCATCTTACCATCACTGGGTTGTGAGTGTGTCTGTGTGTGTGTGTGTGTGTGTGTGTGTGTGTGTGTGTGTGTGTGTGTGAATGTGCCACAGTGTTCTTGTGGATATCAGAAGCAACTCAGAGAAATCAGTCCTCTCCTTCCTCCATGTGGGTTCCAGAATAATCCAATTCAGGTAGTAAGGTTTGGAAGCAGGCACCCCAGCCTGCTGAGCCAGCCCTCACCCACCCATGCCTCTGTCTTTCTCCTCCTGGGGCTCCTATGGTCTCTCTTTAGACAGCCTCTGGCAGTTCTCTTTTCTCACCTGAAACCTCACTTTGAATAAGTCAGATGGATCATGGAGAATACCAATTAACTCGAGGACAAAACGTTTGTCATAGGACCAGGGAGATGGCTCAGTGGGTAAAGTCACTTGCTCCCAAGTCCAACAACCTGATTTTGATCCCTGGAGCCCATGTGGTGAAAGACCTGCAAGTTGCTCCGCATACAAACATTAAAATAAGTCAAATAATTAAAAAAAATTAATCACCATAGTTTAACGTTGACCAAGGAAATGTATGTAAGTAAAAGGAAAAAAAAGTTAAAATAAAGCTGCTGGGGGAAAAAAGAAATACCTTAAACTAAAAAAAAAAAAAAAAAAGGTAGAGGATGGGGGGCTGACGGGGAGGAGGGTGGAAGGGTGGGACTGGAGGGGGGAGTAGGGAGGGGATTGTGATTGAGATGGAACTTGAAGAAATAAAAACTAAATTATTTTAAAAAATGACCTGAAGTTTATGCTGTTAGCTCAGTCAGCAAAGTGAGCCACATGGCATGAGGACCTGAGCTCAACTCCTAGATCCCAAGATTAAAATAAACAGAACCAGAAAACCTCCTGAGAAGTATGGCGTCAAGCTCTTCCAACACCAGTGTGTGTGGTGGGGAATAGTAGTGGGGATTTTGGGACTCACAGGCTAGCCTAGCCTACTTTAGAAGTCCCAGGCAAGTGAGAGACCCTCTCTCAAGAAGCAAAGCAGACAATGCCTGAAAAATGACAGTCCGGGTTGTTCTATGGCCTTCATACACACACACACACACACACACACACACACACACACACACACACACACACACACACAGAGAGAGAGAGAGAGAGAGAGAGAGAAATCCAACATAAAAATATCATATTCACATATTCTAATACCAGGCTTGCTAAGAAGGCTTCCATGTCTCCCTGAGAAAAGTTATGAATTACACGGGAAGGGAGCCTGTCCTATGGCATTGATGTCCCACCCCATTTTGGGGGATGCTTAAAAAAAAAAAAAAAAACAAAAAACAAAAAACAAAAAACACCTATCTCTTGGGGGCAAGACATGTTTCCATTCAGCTTGTCCTCTGAGCTTTCCAGATTTGTCCATCTTGTTAATGCAGTAGGCAGAGCTGGCTTCTGGGGAGAATTTTAGGGAGAATATCACAGGCCTTTTTGTCCCTTGGAATCTCCAGTAAGCAAAGCATTTGTTTATGTTAAGTTTCCAGCTGAACAGGCAGCCAGAGCTGACCTCCCATCTTAGTAGATGAAAGGCTTGAAGATTGATCCAGCTCTCCCTGTAACGCTAATTCCTCCCACTACAGTTTCATGAAAGCTTCCTCCATTGATGGTTTTCCTAATGAGTTTAAACAGAGAGGCTTCAAAGCTGGGGCTTTTTTTCCCAAGTGGAAAGGAGATGAAGTATGAAAACAAAACGCACTGCTTTCTTTGAAGTATGAAAGGGATGTTGGATTCCCTCATGTATTCCCCCACCAATGCCCAAATCTGCATCCTTGTGGATGGTGTCTGTCTCCTTCCTTTCCTTGTTTCATTCTTTCATTAAGTTAAAAAATATATATTTTTTCCCAGCTGACTTAGGTTCTAATCCTCAATCCAGGTAAAAGTTTCTTACTCTGCTATACAAGAGGGAACACCCCAAACTCTTGTTTATGCCTGTCCTGGTTTCACTTCTGTCGCTATGATAAAAGACCCTGACCAGATGCAACTTTGGAGAGGAAGGGAGGGTTTACTGAGCTTACAGTTCCAGGTTCTGGTCCATCCCCAAGGGGAAACCAAGGCAGGGCCTCACTCAGCTCAGCTCCTTACACCCACAGTCTTGAACAATGATACCTGCTCGCTCCCTGCTTCTTCTCAGCCAGATTTCTTTACTTCTAAACAGTACAGGGCTTAGCCCAGAAGAGGCGCTACACACATCCAGGGTGGTTTTTCCTACAGTCAAGCGTCACCCACTGATTTACATAATTCCTCAGTTGTGGCTCTCTTCCCAGGTGATTCTAGATAGAGGTACATTAACATTTAAAACTGACCAGCACAGTGTTCATCTGATGAAAGGGGCTTCTGTTCCATTAATTGAGAGAGCATCACAGTGCAGACATTTCACGCTTGAGAAGTTGTGTGCACATTGATGAGCTTCCTCCTCCAGAAAAGGGAAAAACAGGCTACCTGCATCCTTAAATGAGACAGTGGGAGAATGAAACCTGTTCTGACAGAGTGATCATAACTGAATTGGTTTTTAAAAACAGACTGAAGGTGTAGTGCAGTTGACACCGTACTCTTGTAGCACACACAAGGTTCAGGGTTCCATCTCCAGTACCACATAAAATCAGTGTGAATGTGCATGTCTGTAATTCCATCACTTAGGAGGTGGATATAGGGAGATCAGAAGGTCAAGACTATCCTCAGCTACATCATGTGCTGCAGGCTAGCCTGAGCTAGTAAAATTGTCTTGAAAATAAATTAATTAAATTAAATCTAAAAGTGGCCATGTCTGAGGGCTTCCTGGGCTTGTGTTGGGCACTTTCCATATTCTCATTGAAAGAATGGCCTGGGGTCTTAGTTCGGCTTACATCACCCACTGAGAGTACTTGCATTAAATGTTTAATTCCTGACAATGGAGTCCTAATAATTAGTCTGCAAGGCTCACAATGGCATGATATTACCACTTGATATTGGAAAATCTTACACCCAGATAGGTTTGGTAGGTAACTTGCTTCAGACTATGATGAGGTGGGAAAGGGAATCCTCCACCTCCTCCCAAGTCTTCCCAGTCACTATGGTAACATTCTCTGGTTTTCCCTCCTTTGCTGTTATTTGTTTATTTGCTTTTTATTTGATACTGTTCACTTATGTGTGCACATGCATTTGTGTGAATATGTGTCAGTAGGGTGTCTTTCTCTTTTTGTTTGAGACAGGGCTTCTCACTGAACATAGAGCTCACAGATTCATCTAAGATGGCTAGCCAGTGAGCCCTAGAGATCCTCCTACATCACATCCTTAGTGCTAGAATAAAGGTACCCAATTTCCTCCCTCCCTTTTTATGTGGATGCTGGGAATTGGAACTCAAACCCTCATGTTTGTGTGGCAAGAGCTTTACACACTGAGCTATCTCGAGAAGCCTCCTTTTGTAATTGTAAGAATAACTTTTAAAAATAAATGTGTGTACTAATCTGTAGAAGCTAGAGGACAACTTATGAGAGTTACTTCTCTTCTTCCGCCATCTTAGGGATTGAACTCAAGCCATCAAACTTGATGGAAAGTACCTTTACCCACCTATCTCGCCAACCCTTAAGAACAGTCTTATTAGTATATAATCCACATACCACAAGGTTCACTCTTTTAAACTTTAGAATTTGGAGGGTTTTAGTGAATTGACAAGGCTTCATTCCCATTACCAGTCACCCCATCTTCACTCTCTTTATCATCAATTCATTTCTTATTATATTATTTGTCTATTCTGGGCATTATATGTGAGTAGAATTATACAATACATCACCTTTTATGACCAGTTGATGATTTTTTTGGGTGGTACATGTTTATTGCTCCTATGATTAACTCCTGCTGCTTAACTTTCCATCTTCCTAGTGTGTGTATGTGGAGAAGCATCCAGATGAGAGATCTAGAAACCTCTAGATGTGGATGAGTATGGTGGATCCTGGAAGGGCTGGTAAACATTAGAACCCCACTGGGTGATAAAGCAATGTGATGAACCAGGACAAAAAAACCTGTACCAAGTCTGTCCAGTCAGATGTGGGAAGAAAGAATTCATGCCCCTCAAGCAGGTATCCTATGCTAAGCACTGGGCTATCCAGCCATAAGATAGGTACTTATCAGCTTCCTTATCTTACTTATCCTGAGAAGATACTGAACTCTTTCAGGCCAATGACAAGAATCCTCAGGGCCATAAGTGGGTGGTTATTGATTTCAGAAGCCCTTGTAAGGGATACCCCGAGGTCGTGTGACATCACCCTTGAGCCAGAACCCTCCAGAGTCAGATCTTTCCAAGGCCAGGAGGACATTAACCTGTCTGGTCCACCACTTCTACTGAACAGATGACGTGGCCATGACCTTGCAAGGTTGCTCTTTGGACTGGCTGGAGCATCCTGACATATCTCTTTCATCCCTTGAGAAGGCTGGAAGTAAGAGCACATGAAATAGAATCCTGAGAGAAGATCTACAAATGAGTCATTTCCAATGAATACCTGCTCAACTGTAGCTTTTCTTTCCAAAGCCAAATCTGATCATAGTTTTAAAAGACCAGCCTGCTTACCCCTGAATGTGGAAAATGCAGTTTCCTCTCTGGAAGATGAAACTTGTTCTTTCCTGCCCTGTAGTTTTCGTTGTAGAAGTGATTTTGTTTCAGAGGAATTGCTGGTAGAAGATGATCCAGTCACTTCCTTTGCTCAACCCCAGGAGGCCACATCTATTATGAGCCTCCATGATGTCTGGAATAAGCACTGGAGATCCACCTTAGTTGGTAGAATGTTTGCTCGGCATGCATAAAATTCTGGGTTCAACCTCCTGCACCACATAGATCTACAAGGTATGTTCGTGCAAGCCTGTAATCCTAGTTCCCAGGTAGTGGAGGCTGGAGGATCAGAAGTTCAAGGTCATCCTTGACTACACTGCAAGTTTGAAGCCAGCCAGAGTTACACGAGACCTTTCCTAAAACAAATAAGCAATAACGAAAATCTGGGATGACTTAGCCTGGGGACAAGCCGAAGAAATCTGGTATGTGTCATTAATTCTTTCTAGATGAGGTAAACTTTGGGCTATGGCGACACAGTAATTCATAAGCTATTTTCTTCAGCCAGAGCTTCAGGGCATGCATGTTCTCTCATTAATAAATTGCTTCCAACTCTCTGGTTGCCGCCAACACTACAAAGCCAAGCAGGACACGGACAGAATTTAGTGCTGAAGATAAGGTGAAGCCATTGAAAGTTTGTAATAAATTGCCTTCTTTTCTTTTTAAAGGATGTGTTAGAATCAAGTGGTGATGGTGCAAGCCATTGATTTCAAAAGGTTTATGACTTCACTAGCCCTGAGCCTGATCCCCATGAGGAAGTGATAAAGAGGTGTATTATTTTAAGGAAGTTGTGGTGCTTGGTCCAATGCGTTTCATTTCTCACTGGACATGGACAATAGCTTTTTATGTTTTTCTATTTCTTGGACGTGTTCTGTACTGGAGACAGTGCCAGGGGCGGGTGGCGCCAGGCGAAGCTCTCAGCCGGCCATGGTGGGAGCATGTTGCACGTGGGATGAATATGAATTTATGTAGCAGCCAGGCTGCCCTCCATGGTGGCTTCTTCAAAGGGCATTCCTGGGAACAGGTGAATGCACTTTTATTGCTCATCTAAAGCAGAGAGAAACACTTGGGTCTTAAGTAACAAGGAAAACCATTCATAAGTAGTAAGAACTAATTTTTACACCCTACCCTGTAAAGATACACAAACTGTAAATGTGATAGCATTTTAGCTACAGAGCAAGCAGGGGATTCTCCAGAGTTTTGTATCTTCAGAAGGGAAGGCAGTTAGAAGGCAGAGCTGAAGCATAGACAGATGAATTCTCTAAGTTTCTCTAAAACGCATTCAACTTGTCACTTGCTATTGGAAAAGAAAGAAAGAAAGAGAGAGAGAGACAGAAAGAAAGAAAGAAAGAAAGAAAGAAAGAAAGAAAGAAAGAAAGA